>JAJJWW010013512.1:0-396966 GCA_023531295.1 Papaver armeniacum
TTAATAAATGTCATCTAAAATAACTCTTTGAAAAATTCTTTTAAATCTTATAAATAGAGAACGATACATAAAATAGGGAGAAGAAGGAGAGAAAATCATATTAAATGTGTGTAGAATACAAAGGTTTAGGACTCTATTTATAGAGTTAGACACAAGGGCATCCCAGTAATAAACGAGATTCACCCTAGATATTATTAATAATTACACGTTTATAACACTCCCCCTGATGACATTGTGTCTAAGCTAATTGCCTCGTTAAAACCTTGTCAGGAAACCCAACGGGACAAAACCTGATCGAAGGGAAAAGAGTACAATTATGAATAAACTTAGAACAGAGTTGGACATGCATATGCTGCCTCATTAAAACCTTGACAAGGAAAAACCCAATGGGAAAAAACCTTGACGAAGGAAAAAGAGTACAACGTGATAGTCCAGTAAAATACCTTTTACTATGACGCTCCCCCTGATAAGTACTTCGGTTAAATCTTGGCTTGCAAATCTTCGAGTCAACACTTCCCAATTTCGATAAACGAATTTCTTGAATGCTGGAGATATCAATACTTTGGTGAGAAATCTGCCAGTTGATGAAGTCTTCTTTTGTGTTAGTCTTCTAATAGTGGTGTTCTCAAGTCTTCATGTTTCTTTCAATACATTAAGTACTTCTGTCTTGGATTGCTAATTTATTGGAGATGATTTGCATAAATAGTTGATTTAGTTTCCTCAACAAAGTGCCAAGATATGAATACCTTGTCATACATGAACAAAAATCGTATTTGTTTGAAGGAAATCCAAATTCTTAGGAGATGACTAAGTTGATTTGGTTCAATCAAATGTGGGCATCCACTAAACAACCAAATTGATACAACTCCCCCTTGGATGACCATCATGTTGAATTAAATTGCCTCACTAAAACCTTGCCAACAAAACCCAATGGGAAAAAATTGGACGAAGGAAAAAGAGCACAAATATCAACATTTTATAAGAAAATTAAACGTCAACGAGATGTTGCCTCGTTAAAACCTTGTCAGGAAAACCACATGGGATAAAACATGAAATAAAGGGAAAAGAGTACAACTTTTGACGTAAATATGGATGCTAAACTATATGAGTTTTACAAAAGAAAAGCATCAAAATAATAACTCTAGTCTATTTCAAAGACGAGTTTAAGCTAGCATAATTCCAACTGCAGTTTTGAGAAAGAAAAAAAAAATTGAATTCATGCTGCTAAAGCGTGGATTTTTGTGTTTTTAAGGACTCCTCAAGAGACCCATAAAGTTGATAGCATCAACTAATTAATCCGGATTTTTGGTTATGTACCAAATTTCTAAAAACACATGAAGGATTGTTAACTTGACATAATCAAGTCAAGTGGCTACCAGAATATAATTTGAATCCTACAAGGATTACAAATTTGAATTTTTTCTCCGACCACATACGAGTCCTTCAAGGACTACCACGCTAAATGTGTTTTATAAGAAGAACAATTGTTGAACCAATCCTAGGGTCCGATCAAAAAGAAAACCCTCAAATCGTTTTCACAACGAACGTATTTCTCGTATAACGCATTACGACTACACCAACCTGTAAGTAATAGGCTTGGCAATTTTAAGGTGTTAAGTCTTGGATCCAAATCACGTTAATCGAGAAATTATAATAATCCAATCTAATAAAATGGATTACATGCCAACCAATCACATATGTCGATATTACTCTTTAGAGGGGTCCACAACCACCATCATTTATTTCAGTAGCTACTTTAAATGAATATTCGACAATCATTAGTTTATTATGACACAACACAATTCTCTGGTGTATACACACTTTCAAAAATTCAAATTTCACTGGTACCAGTTCCCGCGGGCATTATAATCTCCTCCTCGTCAAATGAGGAGATATTAATTTTGAGAATGTGAATCATATTATGATAGACTCTATTGGAGCACTATATGTAGCATGTAGCAGAACGCTACATTTTTGCTAGAAGTGATTGGATTTGTCTTTTCAAACGACAATAGCTTATGAAAAAGCTAAATGAGATAATTTCACGCCTATTACTTAATGGCAGCATTTATCGATTTGATTTAATGGAAGAGAAATTGATATAACTTTAGTTAATTAACACCATCTTTTGATATTGTATATAGTCTCCCCCTGATTATGGCGGAAATAATTGTATCTCATATACGAAATCAATTTTCGTAAAGTATTATCCGATTAATTCGAGGACATATACTTAGAACAATTTCTGGATTTTAGCAATACCAGGTTGGACAATAGATACTGAATCCAAGAATCATTAAAAATTATCCGAAAAATGTAATCCACTTGATATACAAGTTGAACAAAGCATGGATTTTATTGGTTACAACCAAAAAGATAGAAAATATGCAAATAAATCTCCAAATAATTCCATGACCTCAACGACATGAGATTGTAGACACTTTATTTTTCAAAAAAAAAATTAAATTCAAGATCAATATAGTCACTACAATGACTAATAATAATGGCTAACAAGCCGGGTGCACACCCTTTGATCTTTAGTGTCCAATTCCAACTACAAGTAGAACTATTTCAAATTTTGGAGAATATTAAGATGAAAAAATAAAATAAAGATTGTTCAATATCCCTAGGGAATGCAACAATTCTTAATTTCATCGATGTTTGCAATTCCGAATACCATAATAACGATATTTTATCCCTTTAAGATCGATAGGGAAAAACCAAGCTTAATTGGCTTGATTTCTTTGAGAAAATATAGAAATCATTATCGCTATGATTTTTAGAGAAAATCCACTTTGTGATGGATGGATGGTTTCTTGTAAAAAAAAAAATAGAAACCATAGCAATAATTCACATGACCCTTGTCCAACCGACAAAAATACCAAGGTTAATTGGCCGTAGGTTTTTCAACCATGCATATGATTATAACCAGGTTTTGTGGTAATACCAATTTTTGGTGATTACAGTTTCATTAAAGGAATAGAAATTGTCCCTTATACATCCTATAGAAGGAGATAAGAAAATTACCCGTTAAATGGTATTTCTTTCCAAGTGCAGATGACCGAATACTGCCACTTTTGGGGTAAAACCAAATAAGATACTTGGTCCAAGCATCCGTGAAATAAAGAAAAACAATAAAAAAAGAAGCAAAAATATATATGCATATAAAATAAAATAAAACCAGAGGAGATGAGGATTAATATGGAAAGTAATATGAACACAAATTACTTGATTCTTTCGATTCTGCGGCAACATATATCTATACACATTGAACTCCATGGCCAGATCAAACGTGTGAATATGCTACCGTGATTGTTATCACTTATTTAATTCGTGTCATCCAGTGAAGACACGACTACACTTTTTGTGAGATAATACTTTTCCGTGCATACCTATTATAAACCCAATACAGAATTAGTTAGAATCCGATTAATAAACTATTGAAGAAAAAAAATCAGTTTAAAAGGGTTAGATAAGGATCATAATTAATCGTCCTTAGCTCGTATCGGTGGAGCAACGTGCATGATAACGTCTTATAAGTAGAGAACGAGACATAAAATAGGGAGAAGAAGGAGAGAAAATTATATTAAATGTGTGTAGAATACAAAGGTTTAGGACTCTATTTATAGAGTTAGACACACGGGCATCCCAGTAATAAACGAGAGTCACCCTAGATATTATTAACATAATTACACGTTTATAACATTAAAATACTTCTACTTGACCACTGTTTTACAGTTATTGTGGGCCTACATGGAAAGAAAACTGGTGACAGTAGTAAAAGTAGAGGATGTTCGAAGAGTAAAACACATCTGCGTAAAGATAGGTATACGTGGTGCAATGAGTTCGTTCAGTAGGCTAATTAAAGATGGTATCAAGCGTACGACGAGATAAGGAGATAACAGTAAGACCATAGGTGAACATTATGAAGACTCTTGAGAAATCAGGCGATGCTTTAGATTTCTCACTGACTGTGACACTATCAGATTGTATCATGACGAATGATACACGGGTATTACATTATGGAGGAACGAACTATATATGCACACATCAGGACTGGTTCTCGAGCTTTGAAGACCTTGATGGAGAAGTACATATAATCATACCTGGTGATTGAGGTTGGTAGTGTTCGTATCAAGTTGCAGGATGGGATGGTTAGACAACTGAAGGAGATAAGACACGCATACTCATTAAAGAAGAATCTTATTTCACTCAGAACTTTAAAAGCTCAGGGCTACAAGTTAGTCGATGAAAATGGTGTTCTAAAGGTAATCTCTGGATCTATTTTAATCATGAAAGGCACAGATCATCATTACTTGTACTACTTGAACAGAATTACAACCACGGGGGATGTATCAATTTCCAAACACATCGTTGGCGCAGCTACTGAGAAAACGAAGTTGTGGCATATGAGACTTACCCATCCTGGTGTGACATCGTTGGATAGTTTGATTCAACAAGTCTTATTGAAAGGTGTTATTGCCTGCAAATTAGCATTTTGTTAACATTATGCGAAGAACAAGAAAATAAGAACAAGCTTTGGCACAACTGAAAATGCGGGGGTCTAACGACCACACCCAACAATTCGTTTGGAAATCTGAGAGGACTTACTCCAAAATACTTTCTAGAGAATCAACTAGACAGTCAGACTCAATATAGAGTACAATATATCAAAGAGTACAATATCTCTTGTTTCATAATGTAATCAGCAAATCAAATAGATAGAAATCCGCGAGTCTGGTTATTATGTGAAACAACTTGAACGGTACCAAAGACCAATGTTCAAGTGTAAATCAATGTAAATCAACAACCAAAGGTTGTATATTATAATTGATTGATCCTAACGCAGAACCTGTGATATTTCAATTATATAACAAAATATAATGTGGAAAATAAATAACACAGACACCAGAATTTTGTTAACGAGGAAAACGCAAATGCAGAAAAACCCTGGGACCTAGTCCAGATTGAAAACCACACTGAATTAAGCTGCTACAAACACTATCCTACTACCAATTAACTTCAGACTGGACTGTTGTTGAACCATAATCAATCTCACACTGATTCAAGGTACATTTGCATTCCTTACGTCTCTGATCCCAACATGATATTACGCACTTGACTCCCTTAGCTGATCTCACCCACAACTAAGAGTTGCTACGACCCAAAGTCGAAGACTTGATAAGCAAATCTGTCTCACACAGAAAATTCTATATGATTGAATAAATATGTCTCCCACATAAATACCCAAGAGTTTTTGTTCCGTCTTTTGATAAATCAAGGTGACAGGATTCGATTGATAACCCGGACTTATATTCCCGAAGAACATCCTAGTATTATCAATCACCTCACAATAATCTTAATTGACGAAAGAAATAAGATATTGTGGAATCACAAACGAAGAGACGAAGAAGTTTCTGATTACTTTTTTATCTTTCCTATCGGAGATATTAATCTCAAGCCAATTTTACAATTGTACTCGTATGATAGTGTTTGTGGGTGAAAATGGTTTCTGCTGATTTCGGTAATTTCGGGTGTGTGGTTGAGAAACGAATTTAAACCCTAAACAATGTACTGCAAGGGAGTACTTTAGATTCGAGAGATCAATCTGTACAAGTCCGGCCTAAACCAAGAAATGGCCATTCCATACTTGCTTTGGTCACAAAGTGGAGGAGAATGGGTTGGTTTTGGTGAGGGAAGCAAGGAAAGTGATGAGACCAGAATAGTTGATTCTGGAAGAGTAGTTGTGTTACGACTTGTATCAGAAAGTGGGAAGCTAACAGATGGGAAAGCTAGCAAACGTTTTCCGAGTGGTGTATGCTCCCCGACCGAACTTGTTGTTCGGTGGAAATAGGTAAGACCTATTTATACCAGTCGAAGTGAAACTTACTCTGGTCTCATTAAGGAATGGAAAAATGGGTGAGTAAATGGGAGGAGGTGGTAACAGTTAATGCATGGAATTGATGTTCCATAAAACCGTTAACGCATGGAATTGATGTTCCACAAAACCGTTAACGCATGGAATTGATGTCCCATAAAACCGTTAACGCATGGAATTGATTTCCCATAAAAGAGCGTTTCACCATTAACTCCCTGTGTTTACTAACCGCCTTAACCTTATGACACTTCCTTATGATGAGCATAGTGTACGCCGCAAGCTTTAACCGCCAAACCAATACCCAAATAGGATCCCCCAGTTTGTGATATGTGTTGATGTCTCGAATGTTTTTTGTAGAAAACAGGTAGTATATTGTTGTTTCCTGGAAAGTCGAGCTTGGGAGACTTGCTAGCTTGGTGACCTTCGACGGTCGAGGGTTTGCATCTTAAGAGGAAAGGTAGTCGTTGATCGTCGCATGCTTTGGTTTGTTGGTGGCCGCATAGGGAAGGCCAGCATGGTGGCGCGGCTAGGTTGGCATGCCATTGGCATGGCATGGTGGTGCGTCTAGGTTGGCGTGACCAAACTAGGGTTTTGGGTCAAAGGTTACCATGTGTTGTCTGGTAACCTTGGACGGCTAGGATTTGCTCCTGGGATTGAAGGGCGACCGTTGATTGTCGCACGCCTTCGTTTTGGTAGACGCGTAGGGAAGGCCATAATGGTGGCGCGGCTAGGTTGGCATGCCGTTGGCATGGCATGGTTTGGCGTGTCCAATCTTAGGTTTTCGTGCCAAAGGTTACCATGCGTTGTCTGGTAACCTTGGATGGCTAGGATTTGCTTCTGGGATTGAAGGGGGGCCGTTGATTGTCGCACACCTTCGTTTTGGTAGCCGCGTAGGGAAGGCCAGCATGGTGGCATGGCTAGGTGTGTTTGGCATGGTGGCGTGGCTAGGTGCATTTGGCATGGTGCGGTTTGTCTTGGCATGGTGGGGCCAAGGGTTTGGCATGCCTTTGGCGCATGGCGCGGCTAGCATGGCTAGGTCCAAGGCAAGGTGCGGTTTGGCTTGGCATGGTGGGGCCAAGGGTTTGGCGTGAATGGTTTGGCTTGGCATGGCGGGGCCAAGGGCTTGGCATTCCATGGGCGCATGGTACGGCTAGCATGGCTAGGGCCAAGGCAAGGTGCGGTTTGGCTTGGCATGTGGGGCCAAGGGTTTGGCGTGAATGGTTTGGCTTGGAATGGTGGGGCCAAGGGCTTGGCATGCCATGGGCGCATGGTGCGGCTAGCATGGCTAGGGCCAAGGCAAGGTGCGGTTTGGCTTGGCATGTGGGGCCAAGGATTTGGCGTGAATGGTTTGGCTTGGCATGGCGGGGCCAAGGGCTTGGCATGCCATGGGCGCATGGTGCGGATAGCATGGCTAGGGCCAAGGAAAGGTGCGGTTTGGCTTGGCATGTGGGGCCAAGGGTTTGGCGTGAATGGTTTGGCTTGGCATGCCATGGGCGCATGGTGCGGCTAGCATGGCTAGGGCCAAGGCAAGGTGCGGTTTGGATTGGCATGTAGGGCCAAGGGTTTGGCGTGACCAAGCTAGGTTTTGGGGTTAAGGTTACCATGTGTTGTCTGGTAATCTTGGATGGCTAGGATTTGCTCCAGTGATTGAAAGATGGTCGTTGATTGTTGCAGGCCTTTGTTTTGACAGCCAACGTTGTGCATGGTGTGTTGGGACGGCAAGCATGCTTGGTATGCTCTAGCGTGGAGATGTAGCTATCATGGTTTGCCATTGGCACATGGGGTGTGGCTAGCATGGTCGGCATGCCTTGGCGCGGTAGGTGTGGCTGGCATGGTTTGCCATTGGCAAAGGGGGTGCGGCTATCATGGTTGGCATGCCTTGGCGCGGTAGGTGTGGCTGGAACGGTTTGCCATTTGCACAGGGGGTGCGGCTAGCATGGTTGGCATGAAACTATTATCACACAGGAGGTGTGGTGATTAGGTTTCCCAGTTGCTAGAGTTCTCCTTTATATAGTTTTCAAATCAGGTTTTGCAATCAATGTTAGCTTAGTAACAAAGCATTCAATATTCACCGTTATATGAAAAACATGATTCAACCAAGATAATATCTTTCAACCGTTAGATCGAACTTAACTTGTTACACACAAATAATCAAAGTTCATTTGTGTGTAACAAGCTAAGTTTTCTATCCAATGGTTGAAAGATATTAGCTTGAATCTAATCAGGTTTTCATCTAACGGTGAATATTGAATACTTTGTTACTAAGCTAACATTGATTGCAAACCCTGATTTGAAAGACTATATAAGGGAGAACTCTAGCAACTGGGAACCCTAGTCCCCACACCTCCTATGTGATACTAGTTGTATTAGCTAGAGTCGATTCTCCTTTAACCTTAGGTTTCTTCTTGAAAACCAGGTTAACAACTTAAATACTTCATTGGGATTGTGAAGCCAGACCGATACTACGTTTTCGTAGTTGTGTGATATTATCTTAATGTTTCTATCGTACGAGTACAATCGCAAAGATTGGCTTGAGATTGATATCTCCGATAGGCAAGATATAAAAGTAATCACAAACATATTCGTCTCATCATTTGCAATTCCACAATATCTTCTTTCTCCGCGTCGATTAAGATTATTGTGAGGTGGTTGATAATACTAAGATGTTCTTCGGGAATATAAGTCTGGTTTATCAATTGGTTCCTGTTCACCCTGATTTATCAAAAGACAGAACAAAACTCGTAGGTTTTTCTGTAGGAGACAGATTTATCTATTACCGTAGACTTTTCTGTATGATACAGATTTGTTTATTAAAGTCTTCGACTTTGGGTCGTTGCAAATCTTAGTTGTGGGTGAGATCAGCTAAGGGAATCAAGTACTTAGTATCCTGCTGGGATCAGAGACGCAAGCGCAATTGTACCTTGTATCAGTGTGAGATTGATTGGGGTTCAACTACAGTCCAGGCCGAAGTTAGTTTGTGGTAGGCTAGTGTATGTAGCGGCTTAATACAATGTGTGTTCAATCTGGACTAGGTCCCGGGGTTTTTCTACATTTGCGGTTTCCTCGTTAACAAAATTCTAGTGTTTGTGTTATTTTTATTCCACATTATATTTTGTTATATAATTGAAATAACACAGGTTGTGCGTTAGTTCAATCAATTAGAATATCCGACCTTTGGTTATTGATTTACATTGATTGACACTTGGATATTGGTTTTGGTACCATCCAAGTTATCTCTCTAGTATTTAATTAGACTCGCAGATTTCTATTTGCTTGAGTAAGGATTAAATCGAGAGATCGACATAATATAACTCTTTGATATACTTTATTAAGACTGAGTCTAGTTGATTCTCTTGAAAGTATATTGGAGTTATTCCATACAGATTGCTAAGCGAAATGTTGGGTGTGGTTGTTGTACCCCCGCTTTTTCACAAAGCTTACGTGGTGAAGATTGTGATATTTCCATGCAAAAAGATGGATTTTTTTTTTCACTTTTGTTGCCCAGTATCGGCAAGGTTGACGATGGTCGGACCTTGCCGACTTAAAGAGTCGGCATGGTCTTCATCACATAATGCCACGACTTTTCATGAGAAGTGTTAGTCGGAAAAGTCAAAAATATGAACCCTGCCGACTATAAGATTTTTGAAGCACATGAGACGTGATTTGAAACATGCTTAAGCTGGCATTGTTTTGGATAGGTAGACCCTTCCGGCTGTAATTTAGTCGGAATTGTGTTATTCTTCGACCAAGCCGGTTTTTCTTTGGTTGTTGTTGTTTTACATATTGACCGTGCCAACTATAGTTTAGTCGGCACTGTGACCAAGCCGGCTATTCTTTGGTCGTTGTTGTTTTACATATCGACCCTACCGACTATTGTAGTAAATATCAACTAACTTGTGATGTTTTGTAGATTGCATTGGTACGGATGACGTATCAGCCTCAAGCTTACAATGTTAGGGGTCCTGATACTTCTGCCCATTATGCTAATGATTTGGAATTGAAGGAAAAAGACGACTCGGTCAAGTGGGTTATTGAGAAAGCAAAAGAGAAGATGTGCGTTCTAGTAAAAAACACCCAACAAAAAGGTTCGCGGTTTGAAACGGTATGCAAGTGTAGTGGGTCGCCGGACGCAACTCACAAGAGAAGCGGTTATGTGTCTGATAAGAAGACGACTAGGGTGTACAAGACGAAGTCAAAGAAGTGTGGATGCCCATTCAAGATTATTTTTTGGAGGAACAAAGACACTGATAACATGTGGAGAATGAACAGAGTTGATGTTGGTTGGCATAACCATAGAGATCCGGAAAGTCTTGTTGGGCACCCCCAAGTTGCCAAGTTGAAACCGCACGAGTACGAACAAGTAAAAAAAAGTTGGGGAATTAAACCAAGCAAGATCTTTAGTAAGTTTACGAGGGATGACCCACATAACCTTTCTTCATTATCTACAATTTATGCGGCTAAAGCAATTATCAAAAGAATTGAATGGGATGGAAGAAAGGTAATGGAATAATTACAATGGTTGGCTCACAAATACAACTACACGGTGAGACACCATGAGTCAAAAGAGGGGAAGGTGGATCGCATTTTTCTTGCGCATCCGGATATGATTCAATTGGCAAGGGATTGTATTTATAAGACGAATATGTACAACATGCGTTTGTTGAACATTGTAGGACAAACCTGGGACAAGCAATCATTCACGGTGGCATGGTGTTTTATGGATATGGAGAAGGATGAGACCTATATTTGGGCATTGGAAACTTTGAAGCTTTTATACCACGAAGACGAAACTCCCGGGGTTGTAGTGACCGAGAATAAGTAAGCAATAATGAATGTCGTGAGGATAATTTTTCCCAACGCACAAATTTTGTTTGCACATGGCACATACAATGAAATCTTACAAAGAATTGTAGGAGTCATGTCCAAAAACCGAAGCCAAAGAAAAATACTAAACGTGAAAAAGAGGAAGATGGACGTCTTAGCAAACTAACTAAAGAGGAGTGAGAGGAGGAGAAAAAGAAAGAAGACGAAGAATGGAAAGAAGGTGAGATCAAATTTGGGTTATTCATGAAAGCGTGGGATAAGTTGGTATGTTCGATGAGTGTCACAAGATATGAGATAAACTTGAAGGAGTTTGAGGATGATTGGGGCACTAATTACCCCAAAGTAGTGGAATATTGCAGGAGACAATGGTTGAGGCCACACAAAGAGAGGTTTGTCTATGCTTTTACTTACAACTATAAACATTTCAAACTTGAGTCCACAAGTATGGTAGAGCAAGCTCATGGGAGACTAAAAGCTCTACTTTTCACGAGTCAAAATGAAATTGTTACGGTGCAACATGTTATCCATGAGTACACTAATAATGATATCAACAATGTAAGAAACAAATTCGAAGAAAGTAGGTACAAGAAGTTGAAGGAGTTTAAGGAGGATAATTCGTTGCTTGTTTGTATACATTCCAATGTCTCGCATTGGGAAATATGTTTCATGATGAAACAACTCAAGTTGTATCAAAAGTATGACAAACCGAGAACTCCTTGTAAGTGTAGGATAATGAATACGGTTAATATGAAAGTGCTCATATGGCTAACAATTGGTTAACTATTTGTGAACCAACTAAGTGTACACGTTTAGGTACGGTTACTCAAACCTAAATGAAATATATTTCATTTGTGTGTGACAAGCTAAGTTTCGATCTAACGGTTGAAAGATAATAGCTTGGTTAAATCAGGTTTTTCATCCAACGGTGAATATTGAATGCTTTTTTACCAAGGTAAATTACATTGCAAACCCTGATTTGAAAACTATATAAAGGAGACATCTAGCAACTGGAAAAACTAACTCCACACCTCATGTGTGATACTAGTTGGTTTTGATAGAGTCGGTTCTCCTTTAACCTTAGGTTTCTTCTCGAGACCCTGTAGGTTAACGACTGAAAGACTTCATTGGGATTGTGAAGCCAGACGAAACTACTTCTCTTGTAATTGAGCGATCTGATCTTGCCATTTTCTATCATACGAGTTTAATTGAATAATTGAATTGAGATTATATCTCCGATAGGGCAAGATAAAAAGAAATCACAACATCTTCGTTTCATCGTTTGTGATTCCGTAATATCTAGTTTCGCTACCATACGATTTAGATTATTTTGAGGTGATTGATAAGGATATTCTTCGGGAATATAAGTCCGGGTTATCGATTGGTTCTTGTTCACCTTGATTTTATCAAAAGACAGAACAAAACTCTTAGGTTTATCTGTGGGAGACATATTTATCTATTATCGTAGACTTTTCTGTATGATACATATTTGTTTATTAAAGTCTTCGACTTTGGGTCGTAGCAACTCTTGGTTGTGGGTGATATCAGCTAAGGGAATCAAGTGCGTACCATCCTGTGGTGTTTAATCTGGACTAGGTCCCGGGGTTTTTCTGCATTTGCGGTTTCCTCGTTAACAAGATTTCTTGTGTCTGTATTATTTTTATTCCACATTATATTTTTCTATATAATTGAAATATCACAGGTTGTGCATTAAGATTAATCAATTAGACTATCCAATATTTGGTTGTTGATTTAAATTGATTGACACTTGGATATTGGTCTTTGGTACCATCCAAGTTATCTCTCCTGTATTTGATAAAGACTCGCAGATTTCTATTTGCTTGAGTATAGGTCAAATCGAGAGATCGAGATATTTAACTTTTTGATATACTTTTATCTAGATTGAGTCTGATTGTCTAGTTTATTCTCTAGAAAGTATATTGGAGTTAGTCCATACAGATTGCTAATCGAAATATTGGGTGAGGTTGTTAGACCCCCGATTTTTCAATTGGTATCAGAGCAGGCAAACACGTTTAAGACCTCAAAAGTCTGTGTTTGTAGCGATCTGACTTTATGGATAGAGGTACTATCTCTGCTAAACGAGTCACCAGAAATAAAGACTCTGTTTCTAATAGGACTGTCAAAGAGAAAGATCCGTCCATCTCGGTTATAGACGAACCTAGTGTTCAAATGAAACAGACTAGTACTGACATGTGTTATCCTGATGAATCTCATTATGTTGCTCAAGAGGAAACAACTAGAGAGAGTAAACTAATTCTAAATATGGTTAGAATTCAAGCTGATAGATTCAAACAGTTAAAAAAACATGTCAATGTTCTTCTTGGTGTAGTAAAAGACTGTGGCTCCGGTGAAAAGGCTTCTTATATAAGGAAAAACCTGAAGTTCGATCAACTCGTATCTTACTCGAGGCAAAACTTAAAAAGGATGCTTTAGAAATTGAACATCTCTTGAGTTAACTCTCCATTCAAGGATGTTCAGAAAAGTCTTCTATACCATCTACTTCTATACAAACTGAAAGAGCTCCAGTTTCAGAAGTAACTTCAAATACTTTTTCCACTCAAACTTATGCATAGGGGAATCACACATCAGTTGGAAGAAAGAAATCTCCAAACAATAATGTTAGGTCTGCAATCTCTAATCACTTCTGTGATCAGAAAGTATGCCTCGTTTGTGAATCAAAAGGGCATATAGTGCAAAAGAGGAAACCCAAGTTGAAATATACTGCAAACAATCATCTTCCAAATCACTTTAGAATTTAAATAAATAAATATAAAAACATTGCAAGATGAAAGCGTTGGACATAGCTATGTGTAATCACAATAATTGCTATTCCAAACCCTAGTTATCCTTCTTAAACAAAAACAATAATAAAAATTCTCTAAAGAAGTTTCCTAGGCAAAAGAATTAAAACAAAAACAATGTCTTCTAGAAAACTGATCATAAACTGCATCAAAGTTCACGTTCGACAGCTTCACGGGTTTCGAGACCTTTGAGCTTGTGATTCATATCATCAAATGTATCTTCGTGGAAGATATCCTCATTGATAAGTCCTTTAACATGTGACTTTATGAGACCAAGGTCAGTAGTAACCTTTTTCAACTCAATTCTAATCACATCAAGATCCTTCATAGTATCAACAAGTTGCAGTTTTGCTTTCTTAAAGTATTTAAGAAAATCATGAAACACTTCAGCAGAAACCATATCCTCATTCTCAACATCTTGGTGTGAGTAGGCATAGTAGCATGAGGCATTAGGTGCACCATCTTCTAGCAGAGTTCTTTTCTGCTGCAAATAAAAATACAATGTATACAATGTATATTGGTTGTACTAGTACAAAAAAAAAGTGTATAATGAAAACTTCAAAATTAGCAATTGCTGCAATGAAAGAAAAAATAAATAAATTACATAAGCTTGAGCAAAAACCAAGGCGTGTTGGTACATGTTGATTTTCAAGTAGTTCGCATACAACCAAACAACCAGTACATCTGATACATACTGAGAAAGTGAGTGCAGAATGGTTGTACTGAAGGAAAAAACTGGCTGAAAACACTTTCATTCCATTTTGACTCCAGGTATGCAAGGCCTCCATAATTTTCACAAGTGAACCTGCTATAGCGCCCAAAACAATTAAATTGCTCTTCTCAAATCCCAATTAAATTTTTTAACAACATCGATGACGTTTAATGGAAAAAAACCAACAACAGAGTATTATTGCAGGTAAAAACTATTAAAGAAAATAAAAACGATAAGATGGCATTCATATAGTAGTGTAGGATGGTAAGTCATAGATTGTTTAATATAAACTATAATTATCAAACTAGATGATTTTTGTCCACCAATTGATGGTACTACATTTATCTCAATTAAATCGAGAATTTAACAATTTTCTCGGTAATCACTCTATCTGTAGACATTCATTATTGCTCAATTTAGTATCATTCCATTCCATCATCATAATACATTAAAAAAAATAAAAATATGGTACAGTCATTACGCACTCTGTGAAACACACTAAAAATGAATGGCAATACAGTAAAGGAAAATGAAAATACAGTACATATTTAAGTATTACACATACGTACTCATGGATCAAACCCAAAAAAAATGGCAAAATTCTGAATAAAACAGAATCAGATGAAGTTTCTATCAGTACGCCATATACGTAATGCGTAATCATGAACTAAAAATCAACCACATGTAAAGAAGAATTGATGAATCGATGAATATAACCGGATTAAAGAACATATTTAAGTATTACGCATACGTACTCATGGATTGAACCCAAAAACAATGGCAAAACTCTGAATATAACAGAGCCAAAGCACATATTTCAGGATATTACACATATGTACTCATGGAACGAACCCAAAAATAGTGGCAAAACTCTGAATATAACCGAATCAAAGAACATATTTCAGTATTACACATACATAGTCATGGATCGAACCCAAAAATAGTGGAAAAACTCTGTATATAAACAAATCAAAGCACATATTTCAGTATTACACATACATAATCATGGATCGAACCCAAAAACAGTGCAAGATACTGAATCAATGCCCATATTTCAGTATTACACATACATACTCATGGATCGAACCCAAAAATCAATTAAAAAACGTGGTGCAACACAAATACACTGCAGAGATCATACCAAATCGACAAAAGTAGACTCTTCCAGTTTATTATCAACATCGGATCTAATACCTAATCATTAGATTTTGCTATAAACATGAATATTTCTCTAATCCGAAACAATTAGTGACAAAAAAATATACATACTAAATAAATAAACAATATATCTATCACTATATTATTAGTGGATCGAATTAAGCTTTTCAACAACAACAAAAAAAACTAAATTAAATAAGATTTCGAAGAAGAAAGGAAAAATGTAAACCTAAACTATACCAACAGTAAGGAAGTGAACCTATAGATTAATCTGAGTTTTAACTCACGAATTGATCAAACACCTCAGAAGATCTTCATAGCTGGAGCACTTCATTAAAGCACATATGAGAAAATAAAGAAGAAGAACATATCGAGAAAATGAAGAACAAATGGATTTGGTTACTGCTTTTATATACTTGAGGTTGTTTTCGTTATTTAAAAATACGTCCTCTTATGTTCCACACTGTACAGGACCAGGGGATAAAATTTTGGGTCCAATTTTGTTGTTTTCTTTTTATATGGACCTCTGGTTATTGGACTTGACCGGTACCTCATTTTGAGGACATGGACCTGTACCTGGAGTTGTACCTGTACCTATATGACCGGTCCGGTACAAGCCCGGTACCGGGTTTTTACCCATGGCATAAACAAGTATGGTACCGCTTCGTTTCCTAAGAACTTAATTTGTTGAAGAATTAATTAGGAACATAATGTACTGGTGGATCTATGTGTCAGAAACCAATAAATACAAACTGCATGTCACTTTTGATTGTTATTCAACAATTTTTTAGTTATGTAATCGCAAATCTATGTACCAGAAACACAAACTAAAAACACAAATCGCATGTCACTTATGATGATTTTCATCAGTTTTGAGTTATGCACTGGTGATTGGAACAAAGATGAAAAACCATCTTATACGCAGTGATGTATCATATTGGTTAAAATAAACTAGGTTTTTTTTTCCAGTACAACATATATGTACTGCTGATTCATACCTTTTTTTTTTCATAATCATCTTCTTCTTATACGAGAGCAGTACTATCTTCGTGTGTAGAAAAAATCTTGATTCAATTTGGAAATCAAAATCTAGGTTTGGGTTTTTGAGTATTGGTTTCTCTTAGATCGAAAGCTACATTTTTGGTTTGTCATTCTTCGATTGAAACACAAGAATTTCTCTTAGAACTGAGAAGAGAAAGGAAAAACGAAGAGAGAGGAAGAACACAAAAATTGAGTTTTTTATGAGAGAGAGAAGAATATCAAATGATATTAGAGGCGTGTAAGTATACACGTTTAGGAACAATGGGTATTCCGATCATTTCCATATTTTAATTAATTTTGGACCTCCAGATAAAAGAAAATTCCGGTGGGCCCCTACTATAACTAAGTATATGGGCTTAGGACCAAATAGAAAATTTCCCAATCGAAATCATGGTTCCCCATGAAAAATGGTTGGTGACCAAAAAACCGTTCAAATTAGGTAAAGCCCTCAAAACCCAAGTCTTAGAGGTCCACCAAGCCCATGTGCGAGAAAAACCCATCCAAAATTCTCTGCCAAAGAGTTGTCGCTGGAGTTCAGAAAAGTTGCCGGAAAATACATCCAGGTGACCGGAAAGGTGTCACCGGGCACTGGTCAATCCTTACGTCGCCGTAAACTGGGTCAAGTCACCGAGTCAGTGAGTTGAATCGGTTCAACGAACGATTCCAGAGAACTGACAGTGCAATTTCAGGCATCAACAGGTTTTGCTCAGGCCACTCCAGTCTGTACCATGATGGCGCGTTATCCTGAAACCCTGATATATACGATTTCATCACTCAACCCATATTCTATCATTCCCTGCAACAGCAAGCCAATTCAATCACCAATACCATTCCTACTAGCTGCAATCTCCTTTCTTGCCTTTTAATTCTACTCCTCTAGCTTCTCCAATTCCTGCAAAACCAACACCCATTCTCCATTGAACATCTGCAACAAGACTTTCTTCAACATATCAATTTCTATTCCATTCACCATGTCCATTTCTTATCCCCTGCAATGTATCATCATTTCTATCTCATCTCAGACTCCGTCTATATATTCCACTGCACAAGCATTCCTTCATTCCACCAAACACAGGCCACAACTCCTGCAATTCATACATTCCAAAACACACCTGCAATACCAGCCAACAAATCAAAATCATCAACATTGAGTCACTGACCACAACCCATTTTTCTTAACCTCAGGTCATGCTTCTGTTGTCCTCAGTAGATCAAAAAGCCATTGTCTTGCTCAACAGCAGCAACTTCATAATCTCCTTCTCAACTGCTTCAGCTTGTACTCAGAAACCACACCAGATTCCACCTACACAACATCTAGCGTCCATAATAGCTTCAGTCATATCCATCAAACCCTTCTAAGAACAACAACTACAACTTCAGTACAAGAGGTGGAGGATAAGGAGAAACAAACTTCTAAAGTTCATCTCTATGGAACGCGAGGACACTCTCCATTTGCTCTGACCGACCAAAAGAACTTGCAAAACATTGTTCCCCAATTCAGAAGAATGCGTGAAAGCAGGAACAAGACCACAGCTACAGGTACAAGAGGTGGAGGATCTGAGCAACAGGATATCAAGGAGATGGCTACCATAAAAAATATATTAAAGACAAAAAAAAAAAATCAGAATAAGAAAGCCGGAAAAGGTCAGAAAAATAGCATGATCTCTATGACTATAGATAAACACAGATAAAAAAAATAAAAATAAAGAAACTCTTGTTTGATAGGGGAAAAGAAAAGGCACAAAAAGAAGGAGAATAAAAAGACGAGAGTAATAATAATGGACAAGCAAGGAAGAGGAGAGGAAATACCTGAGCAACAGGCAAGCACGCATCTGGTGCAGTAATTCCAACTCTTGCATTCAGGTTATTCTCAGGATCAATTTTAACTATATTTGCATTAGTTTCACTTGCATCTGGAGGAGCTCCGGTAGTGACCATCTGGTGATCAGGAAGACAGATAGGGGTCTTGAACATTATCACACATCTGAGTAGAGACGGTTGGTGTGGTCTGCACAGTTGAAGGAGCCGAACTTTCTCCTCTTTTTGAACCTTCCAAGAATCATTTTGAATCTCTTCTTAGTGCTGCACGTCTTCTTAGTGCTGCAAGTGTCACGAAATTGGTACTCCACTACAATTACAGTAAGCTAATTTCAAATAAAATAATGACAATGATTTTGGGAGTTTTGACTTTCAAAGTTAAACCTAATTAATAGTAACACAAGTTAGTGCTGTTCTAGGTAGCTAAGCTTGAGATTTGATAACTATGTACCCCTTCGGTAACCAGTGTTATGAAACATGCATACTTGATCTGAAATTCCAGACTCTGTGTATTATATTCATTCACCATTACAGCTATAAGTATATTTGAACAGACACATCATGTTCAATTAATGTAAAACCACAAGCTAAAATGCATTCAAGTCATAGTTCCTACGAATGCAATTCAAGTCACTAATCAACACGAAAAAATATGGTGTTCCACGGAAACTCTTTCCATTTTCACTCTTTTCAATCAGTTCAAATGCCGTTTGTTCTGCAATCAGAAATGGGTTGAGATACACGGCACTTGATGACCCAAACTTCAATCAGTTCAGATGCTGTTTATTCTGCAATCAGAAATGAGTTGAGATACACGGAAATTGATGACCTAAACAAATGTAAAACTAGCAGCTAAGTATTGGTTCAAGTTAATTCTTTTATGAATGCAGGAAACTGCAGAGGACAATATGGGTAATGGAGCCAGCCACTGCATGCTACCTTATTGTTCCTGCTTTACCAGAAGCATATGTAAATCACTGGAATAATAAAGTCATGGTGATATAAAACTGAACAATCAGTTTGAGTGTATGATGACGATAAAGAGATGGGAGGAAGCTAGGCACTCTTATCAATGTATAAAAAAAAAAAAATCAAAATAATGTCACTCCACTTCAAGCAACGGAAAGCACATTTATCATTGCACCTAAATGATATACTCCTAGTAACTTCCACTGTATGCAAAAACTCTAAGGAAACAAATTAAGAAAATAACTCTTCGATAAAACTGAAAACAGTTGTTGAGTAAGCTAACCAGCGCTCCACTGGACTTAAGTCTTAAATTAATAAGAGATAACTTACTATAAGAAGGTATAATATTTGGGTGGGTTCAACCCTGTGGTCACCCATCCTACGGTATAATTATCGGATGTAAACTTTACAAACTCCTTGTTACAATCAAATTCAGCAACCTGTCCTTTAGGAATGAAGGTTTTCAGCGAAAGGATGTTCTCCACATGAGCGTTCAGCTGATACTGAATACACGGGAAATAAATAGTACCATCCCCATCAAGCTCTCTGGAAAGTTCTTTCTTTTTAGTCGTAAAAATATCATGATTACTCTTATTAGTCGTAAAAATATCATGATTACTCTTATTACCGAAGCGGGAGCATTTTACCACCTTGAGATGTTTCATTTGCAAATTGTAGATTACAAGACGCTCCCCGTCAAACCAATACAGTATCACCTGATCAGAGACACTCATTACTCGTGTAGGAGGGGTAGTAGTAGTGGTAGTAGTCTTAAAGTAACAACAGAAGGGATGATTGACTAAACCTTGCGCCTTGATTCGAACATCAAAAGTCTCCTCCGTCACCCATATTTGCTTGAGCTTGTCCTTCAATGTATACAGATGAACCTGGAAACAGTAACAACAAAAACTACTGCGACGACTGCGATGGTGTTGATGATCTGTGTTGCTTATCAATATCTTTTCACAACGTGCAACACAGGGATATCCTTTAAACTCCAGAAGATGATGACCAACTTCTATAGACTGATGGTCGTTCATTGTCGGGGTAAGAGGTGTGCATTCGGTTGGGAGTCTGATGAACTGAATCTTCTCGCTGTGAATGTCGAAGGAGAGCAACATTTCAATCTCATAGCCATCCATACTAGAGATAGTTATCGTCCAAACAAGAATTCCGCCGCAAAGGGAGGCTGATCTAGAATCATTTCTCCAAGGTCTTATGACCATCTGATCTGGAAAAGGTGAACAACCTGGTGGTGGTGACATATCAGAAGTACTAGTAACACTCTTTCTCCA
Source organism: Papaver armeniacum (assembly GCA_023531295.1). NCBI lineage: Eukaryota > Viridiplantae > Streptophyta > Magnoliopsida > Ranunculales > Papaveraceae > Papaver > Papaver armeniacum. The sequence goes on from JAJJWW010013512.1 coordinate 20,515, forward strand.
TGAATTAGTTCCCAATGTAATAACCATGCATAAAAAACCCTGACTACCACTTCCGACTGCTGCTGAAGTAGCAGTAGTGTAGATAACTACAACCTTGTATTCATTCGATGATGAATCAAAACCAAAACCATGGCCCAAATATTTTCCACTTGTGGGGATTACGTAGGGGTAGGTAAGTGTTTCACTCCTAGACGGGTTAATGATAGCTACCCCACCTTGAGGGTCAACACCAGGCTGAGGCTCCCTCACCAGGTTAAAACAAGCTAAACCATTACAGTAACCAAGTGGTTCACATGGTTGTTTGTAAATTATTGGACAAAATAACTTATAATTCAGAAATTCATCATGTCTATCCTTTTGTAAACTGAAAAAGCAATTTTCCAGTTGATGATGGTTTATGGAGACATTAAAGAGATTAAATACTAAATTCAGTTCACTATTTTGTTGCTGAGCAAAGTGAGAAGCAGTAAATCGTGTATTATCATGTATAGAATCGTACCATAACTTACTGACGGTAGTGAATTGACCTAGATCCCGAGCTGGTAATCTGGTCAGAATGTTTTCCAGTATCAATTCGTCGGGAAGATTTGGACTCTCTTCTTCTATTTTCTTCTTTTTCCTCTGCTCTTGGTCGATGACCCTCGAATATTTCCTCTTCCTCGGCATCACCCCGTACAGAAAATCAAACAGCTAAAGCTAAAGCCGCCGCTGCTAGGAACAATATACACTTCTTTTTATATAGGCTCCATAGCTAACTTAGAAGCGGCAGAACAATTCTAGATTCTTACTATAACTAGGACTCGTAAAACCAATTTAAAATTCCTATTATTAATGCTAAATTCCTATTATTAAGAAAACTAATATAGTCCGCCAGTTACAACCCCAAAGGTGTCACTATCCCTTCACAAAAACTCCAACAAAACAAAAGTTTTACCTATTTCCTATCCCCACTTTCCCTAATTCTTATCCCAACTAGACAAACTATTATTTTGTATAACTCATTCTAAATTGGGTAAACAGAACCCCACTCATATTTTCCATGGTTAACGATAGAAACTTACTGTGAAGGTTAGAAACTTGCTATGAAACGCCATTTTCATCAGATTTGATTTAATTACTTTTATTTCCGCATAATATGATGATATTGGTATATGGACAGAAAAATAATCCATTAATAAAATTATAAATTTGGGAATGGTTATAATAGAACAGAACAAGAACCCAATTACATATTCTCCAAGCATCACGATTTCAATCCACTTACACTGTTTCCATCGCGTCAATTAGAAAATCCAATAGAGGAAGAAAAAGTTACAGGTGTTTTCGTTTTGATAAAAAACAAATTGTTCACAAAAACCCCATTTAGCATAAATGGTCTTTATTATACTCCTAGTTTAAATCACCGCAACAAAAATAAAAAACAACACCACTTTTAATTTATATCATAACCCACCACCAACAACTAGCAACACCCCGACCACCACCATCTGCCGCCGACCACCACCGCCACCCACCACTGCGCCACCGCCATCAACCACCGCCGCCGACCACCACCACTGATCGCCACCGACCACCACCACTTATCAACGCCCAAGTCTAGGGTTCAATAAAGTCTAGATTTTATGGCCCCTAAATACTACTAGCAAATAAAAAGTCCAGGGTTCAAACCCTTACCTTCTCAAGTGCAATAACAGTTGATAGCCGCCATAAGGGAGGTATTTTTATAAAAAATGAAAATTTCTAGCTAATCCAGACTTTTGTTATATATATATATATATAAGGGCTTAAGCCGTGGCGTAACGGCATGGGCCTTTATCTACGTTGAGTTTTCACAAATTCATGAATTATTTAAGAACGGTGGGAGTATTTATTATATATAGGTATTTTCTCTAGTTCCATTTACGTGGTAAATATGTTGCACCTTCAACCACTGCAACCATACAACATTATAACACATAAGTTTCATATCTATTATTGATTTCCAACCCATATTCTGGAATAACCTTCAAGTTTTTCATTGATTAGGATTAAGTCTAAAATTGTATTTGCCCTTTCAATATATTATTTTCAACTCCCTAACATTGTTTTATTTAGGTTCATCTTATTTACTTAGAATGAGCTAGTGTTCTACATGAACAACAAAATTAAAGTTCATAAAAAGATAAACAAAATTAAAATTCTTAAAAATATTACGCTGACAGCAGCTCCCCTCCAATCCAAATCAACTATCAACATCGTTCATCAAATTCTCCTCATCCTTCATGTCCGTATCGCATGTTCCCTTATATCTGCGAAAGCTTTTGTTCCATCTTATTCACCTGTTATTTTCATATTATCGTCATATTGGTAGAAAATCCAAAATCTCAAACATATCATGAGGTTGAAGTTCCTGTAATTTGTATAGCACCCATTAGATCATAATGTTTTAAATGTGTCCATTAATTTAACGAAGTGCTGGTATGCGAACCTTTGTCATAAACCTTTGTATAGTAGTAAATAATTCAGTTTTTTTTTTTTTTTCGAAAAAGAGGCACGCCTCAAATATATTGATAATAATTTACCGATTCAGAGTCGGTAACGGTTACATGACTGACTCGGTATTTTTCTACCATTACAAAGGATTCTACCAATACACAAACATATTCATAAGAATCATAACTCTTAGCAACAAAATTACATAACCAAGTCTGAGAAAGAGATCCTACCATTCCTACCCGATTCCAGAGTAACAGGACTAGTTTAAATGGTTTTGGTTGGATCAAAAGTAACAAATCCAAACCATATAACAAAACTACACACAGTAGAGGTGTTAGGATCAAAAGATCCAACCATTTCTCAAGGGTTTTTTTAAAATCATAAAGGAACATGTGACATAGGCTCAATAGGATCCATAGATCCAACCATTTGTCAATGATTTTTTTATAGTAACAATAACACAGGTAACCGGTATAACTTATCTCGGTTTTCATAGAACTGAATCGGTTGGGATCGGTTTGGGGTTTTCTCTGCATCGGTCTTCTGAAACTTTCTGTTGTTGTTGGAGTCCTTTGTGTCTTTGATGTGGCTTGAATCTGTGTCTTTGGTAAACTGGTAGTCTTTTGTGTCATGCTGCTGAAGGAAACTTTGCTGCTGAAGGAGGTTGCGCGTTTGTTGAAAATATTAAATTTTCTCTATGCTGTGACGAACTAGTTCTACTGGATTGAAAACCCAATAAGAGCTTGAACAAGAAATTGAAGAAAGATTTAAACCTAAACAGGAAAATACAATATGAAAAACAAAAACCCTTTGCAATATTTAAGACTTAGCAGAAAAATAGAGCTTTCCAAACAACCAAACCCAAGACAAAAACAGGAAAAAAAAAACTTGAAATAGAAACTTAGATCGGCTAAAGAAGATGAATAAAAAGGAAGTCTGATAAAAATCAGAAACCCAAGTCACAATCACTAAAGGGTTAACTAACACAACTAAGAATCTGAGATTAAAACGAAAAAAGATTTGAATCTAAATCAAATCAGATTTGAATCTAACTCAAATCAGATACGAACCCTAAATCTATCGAAAAAACTATTAAAAGTTATCATAAAGTGTAAATAAGGCAGGGAAAGAGGATGGGTTGAGATTTTTTCTGCTCAAATCCGCTCCAATGGAGCAGATCTGAGAGAAAAAAAACTCAAAACGGCTGGGTTTGGGTGAGTTTTAGGGGAGACGATGTTTTTTAGGAGAGAGACAATGTTTTTAGATTGATATGCAAATTAAGCTTGTACCTGGATAAATAAATAATTCAGTTAGGTTCTAACATGATGTAATCATGGCAGTGTACATCGGGAGTGTTACCGTGAAAAAATGAGGGTGTATAAATGTTTCTTACATACGAATGTTTTCTTGATAACTCCTTGCTTCTGCATCTGTTCCTTCCAGTAACTTTTTAAATTCTTCGGGCGGTACTCTCAAGTTTGGAAGTTTGATCTTTCCCTCCAAGCAACATGACCCGAAGGGTTGTCTCCTTGAGGGTCGACTTTGTGAGCCTTTCTTCCGTGAAGTGCATCGCTCCACCATCAACACATATTACATCCATTTTCCCAAGAAAATATCTCACACCTTTCATCTTCCTATTCGATCTTCAATAATATTTTGGACGTTGAGGTTGCTCGCGAAGTCTGGGGCTTCGATGGAGAATCGCCATCTCAGAAATGATGCTACTTGTACTCGTTCCGGCTTCATTGTCATATGGTCGGACAGACCTTCTAATTTGGTTTGCATCATCTGCCACAACATCATCGTCACTTGTATCTCTGCAAGTCATAAGGAAACATGAATAGAAGCATGAACATGTGTAATGGATATTTATGTTTATAAATAAAGTTGGGTACATACATCTCGTAATGAACCCATCATCACTACTGATATTGTAATCCACTTGATCACGGTTGTCGTCCTCTCCATCTCTTGAACCAATGACCATGGCTTTCTAAGTGTTTCTACCAGGTACACAGTTGTTTGCTTGGCGTTGTTTCGGTGCCTGCGAGTATCGAGATACTGTATCAAACAACAACAAAAAAAATCAAAATCATAAGAGATTGGTAGTGTTTCAGAGTGTGATGCCGGAAGTGGTCTGGATATATGTATGGGAGAAGGTGGTGGAGGAGGTAGGGGAAGGCTAGAATATGGCAACCTGAACTAAGTAGTTCTGTGACTAAGTTTAAGAAAATTCCTATACTTTCTCATTGAACTTTGAGAAAAATATGTCAAACTGAACTAAGCATTTATGTGACTGAGTATAGATAGATAATTCTTATACCATCTCATTTTAATCGATGCAACTTACTGAGCTACTTGTCTCATGTTGTTGTGCATCTGAATTTTTAGGTTATGGAAGTGGTGGAGGAGGTAGGGGAAGGCAAGATATTTTCTTTTCTCTTCGAATTGGGAAGATAATTTTCCAAATATCATCTTCAAGCGCCTTGCAAGGCCTTTTTGGGATCATTTTCCTATTGAGTTGTGCGCTTTGGATTAATATTGGGGTGCTTTTCCTTTTCGATTTCAATTAGCTTGGCTTGAAGGTATTAACACAATCCCTTTAATGAAAGAATGGTGGGAGTCTTTTTGTTTTGTAGGTACGGAGGGTGAATGTTTTGCAAACAAGTTAAACGCTTTAAAGGAGAAATTGAAGGTGTGGAATAGAGATGTCTTTGCGAGCATTGATATGGATCTAGACACAGCTCTTACCAAGTTGAAAAAATTGGACGATTTAGATGATGATAGGGGTCTCACCGAAGTTGAAGAAAACTTGCTTGTGACAACTAAAGTTGATTTTGAGGTGGCTCATCATCGTCAAAACTTTTTGTTGAGGCAAAAGTCAAGAATTAGATATTTTAGAGATGGCGATCGCAACACCAAACATTTTCACCGAGTGGTGAAAGGTCATTGAGCTTTTAACAACATCAATAACCTTCGTATCAATGGACGTTGGACCGGAAACAAGGATGAAATAAAAATGGGTATTGCAAATCATTTTGAGTTAGCGTTTAAAGAAATTTCAAACAACCGTCCAAGAATAAAAAATATGTGTCTAAAGCGTATTGATCAGAATGCAAGTATTTGGTTGGAGAGACCTTTTAGTGAAGAGGAAGTTATGAATGCAATTAAAGACTTGGGAATTGATCGTGCTCCGGTTCCGGATGGATATCCTATGAAATTCTTTCTTTTTTGTTGGAGCTTCCTAAAAGAAGATTTGATGAAGGTTTTTGAAGAATTTCATGATCACAATGTTCTTCGTTCGTCATTGAAAAACAATTTCATTGCGCTTATTCCTAAGAAGGCGGGAGTAGAGGAAGTAAAAGTTTTTCGTCCAATTAGCCTCATTGGGAGTGTGTATAAAATCATCTCAAAGGTTTTGGCGGAGCGTTTAAAGGTATACCTTCCTACTCTAATCTCAACATCTCAATCTAGTTTTATTAAAGGAAGACAAATTCTAGATGGAGTATTGATAGCAAACAAATATGTGGATTCTAGACTTCGCCAAAAATTACCGGGTTGGTTTGCAAGCTCGATTTTAAAGCCATTTGATAATGTAAATTGGAATTTTCTAAATGAAGTCTTATTGAAAATAGGGTTTGGTGGTCTTTGGTGGTCTTTGGAGGGCTTGTATTACAAATTGCTTAACTTGCTCAAAGTTTTCGGTTCTTGTTAATGGATCATCTTATGGTTACTTTGGTAGTGAGAAGGGATTACTTCAAGGAGATGCACTTTCTCATTTTCTTTTTACTATCGTTGGTGAGGTCTTAAGTTGCATGTTGAGCAAATCCCAAGATGTTGATCAAATTTCGGGTTTCTCGGTGAAGGAGGGAGGAACAAAAATAATCACTTACAATTTGCCGATGATACTATTGTTTTTCTTGATGCTAAAAGAGAACAAGTTGATGCCCTTCGTTACCTACTTTTTTACTTCGAGCTAACTTCGGGATTGAAGATAAATTTATCTAAGAGTAGCTTATTTGGGCTCGGTTTCGAAGAGGGAATTGAAAATTTTTCTAACATGTTAGGATGCAAGTTTGCTAGTTTTCCTAGTATCTATCTTGGTCTTCCTTTGGGAGACAAAGTGCGAGGAACACTAAAATGGGAAAAGTTGCTTGAAACTTGTGCGAGAAGAGATGCTTCTTGGAATGGGAAAACAATAGCAAGAGGAGGTAAGCTAACTCTCATCAAAAGTGTTTTTGCTAGTCTTCCCATTTATTATCTGTCCATTTTTCTTGCTCCATTCTCCATTACTAAGAAAATTGATAAAGTGGTGAGGGATTTGTTATGGGATGATGCTCCTAATAAGAAAAGAATCCATAATATTCGTTGGAAAATTTCTACAAAATCAAAGGAAAAGGGTGGTCTTGGTATTCGGAGAACTAAGCAAGTGAACTCGACGTTGCTAAAGAAATGGTGGTGGAGTTTTGGTTTGGAGAAAGATGCATTGTGGAGGAAGATTGTTGTTGAGAAATTTGGCGAAACCTTTACCAGTTGGGAAACTCTCAAACGAAAAGGACCAAAAGGTGGTAGCTTGTGGTTTAATATCTATAAAGAGCTTGAAGATTTCAACAAAAGTATTAGATTGAATATTGGTGCGGGTAAGGAAATTAGATCCTGGGAAGATGCTTGGCTTGGTGAAGGAAGATTATGTGATATGTTTCCTTTGGCACATGAAGCTTCAAGGACCAAGGAGTTTGTGGTGGCTAGTATGTATGAAGTTAATGAAGATGGTATAAGGTGGGGATTATGTCTAGACAAAGATACTCTCAAACTATTTCAAGTGAAGTGTTAAGCATAATAAATCTTCTTTCTTCCATATCTATTCAAGAATGTGTTTTGGATAGCCGGATTTTGGTAGGAAATGATCATGGTCAATATACGGTTAAAGATGGTATTAGGAATGAAGAAGATCAAAATGAGCCAAATTTTCCGATCGATGTGGTGTGGAGTCGTGATTATCCTTGCAAACTCAATTTTTTTCTTTGGCTTCTTTCTCATGATATGATAATGACGGCAGATAAGCTCTTAAGAAGGGGTATGGATGTTTCTAGTCTATGTTGTTTTTGTGATAAAAACGATGAAACTAGCTCGCATTTGTTCTATGAATGTTGGAGGACCCGGAGGATTTGGGATTACTTTGTTGAAGGATGTCGTTTTCGTTGGACTTATAACTCAAATGTCACCACAAATGTGATGTCTTGGAAGTTGTAATTGGGGAGACGAAAGACTTAATCAAATATGGAATAACATCCCGGTCACAATATGGTGGTGCATACGGAGACAGCGAAATACAAGAGTCTTCGAAAACAAGAAGAACAATTTGGTTAGCCTTATTATAAACGTTAAACTACAAGCGTTCTTTTGGGCCGAGTCAAACACAAAAATGTTAGGTCTAACGGCGAAAATGGTAGTAGCGTTATGGGACTTTTTTTTTCCGACCTTCTTGAGCTCGTTGTTTATTGTCTTGGATTACCGAATTCATCTTCGGTTAGTCTATTCTTTTTGTTTATTCATTGGGTTGAGGTACCCCTCTTAAGTACCTTTTCTTTTTAATGAATTTTCTCTTTGACCGATCAAAAAAAAATTGTGGAAACTTCTGAGGAGCCCAAGTATGGTTCCTCTCTCTTTTAGAAACCCATCAATAAGATGGTATATATGTGTAGCCCAAAATTCACAACGTACGGCTAAGATTATTAGTTTTAGATTCGATTTGTAATTATACATTTTAAGATGGACTTAATTAACCTTCATTAGTTAATTATTAATTTGCAAAAAAAAATGTAAAAAAAAAAAGTTAATTCAACTCAAATAAAGCGTATTTATTGGCGTTATTTACGACTAACTAAATGTTATCGGTGGACCTCACTTATATCCGACTAACTAAATTATCCTACTAATTAGATAGGAAAAAACGTTTTTTACGTCAATGCCGTTACTTATGGCCCGCAATTACCCTTATCAAGTCAGTTAATTGTAAATTTATTTGCACGTGAGAGGAGATCCCGTTCTCTCTCAAATTTCTTATTGAATCACCGTCAATCAAATTTCTCTCAAGGTAGTACGTATTAAATTCTTCATAAACTCTTATTGATTTTGTTGGGTTGAAATCAACGATGCTCAGTTTTCTTTAAGAAGGTGAGTGGTCAGTAATATTAGCTATTGATTTTTTACCTTTTCTTCAATACATAATGGCTTCAAAGTTGTTTTTAGGTATTTGATTTAGTTCTTTTTGGTGATTTTGTTTACTCTTTGAACTTTTCCACAAGGTTGCTTTGAGTTTTATTTTTCTCATATCATTTTTATGATTTCTTGCGCATGATTTTTAATTTTTGGGGTTTCTTTGGGTTTCATCTAAATATGAACTAGTGATAATTGAAACTTTCACAAGTATATTTGCATGTGATAATTGCAGTTTTACTTAGGAAAACTATGAAAATTTCGATCATCACAGTTCTTACAGTTGAAAATATGAATTTTCAACATCTTAATTTTAGTGAAAAACGGAATTTTCCACGCATATTTGTGAGAACTAAAATTTTAACCAATTGTGAAAATTTAATTTTTCAGGAATTTTTTTTGTGATAATTGAAGGTTTTTACAGGAACTAATTTTAGAGGGGTTTTAATGGGAATTATGTTAGGGAAATTATTCTGTAAATTAATTTTTAAGAGCAATTTTAGGGAGCTATTTTAGAGAAGATTTTTTAGGTTTTTATTTAAACCGATTTTTGCAAAAAGATATTGTTTAATAGTCAAAGGTTATTTTTGTAACCAGTTTTTAATATAACTAATTATGGGTTCTTCATATATCAAATCTTATTGGTGGGTTTTGGATATACAAAAAATATAAAATGGGCTAGATATAAGTTTCCCCAAAAAAAATTTGTACATCCCGTGACCAATCCTGCATTTCTTTTTCCTGGCTTGATTGGGGTATACCCATTTTGTTCCCATCCAAAGTACAGTAGAAACTCTTTTAATTAATACTCGATTATTTAATAAACTCTCTTAAATAATAATTTTGGCCGGTCCTGAGTCGGGGACAACGTGCCAAATTAATAATTCGCTAAAATTATAAGATAATACTTTTTTGATTACCTATGTAGGTCCCATATGAAATATAAATTAATAATGCATTATATATAATACATTAATGGTTTGCGAAGACTATTTGAAAAATGATTTAATTGTCTTCTATTTTTTGCTAAAATCAATATTGCATTGAGTTTCATCTCTAATTTTTCTTATCATTGTAAGAATTTTTGGTTATGTTTTCTCATAGCTCAACAAGAAATTATTCAATGTGATTGCTGCTTTAATAGCCCCGTTTCGTGAAGGGGGCACTATTGTAGAACTTTCATCATCTTCTACCACATCTTTATCAGTTCCCATAACGTTCCCGATTATTTCTTCATCAGTCAACAACTGTGTAACTTCATTTTCTTCCGGATAATTTAGGACATCTTTGACATTCATTGAATTGCGATAGCCCAACTTCTCGATCAAATTTTGCAAGTCCTAAGTGATTTCATTTTCTGTGTGTTCATCCAAATTGTCTAAACTTATGTTATCAGTTGATCGAAGTTTACAATGACGAAAGCAAGTTTGCAAGTGTATTTGTACGACATCGATAGTCCATCTTTGAAATTGCAAGATTCATTGCATCTAACACATTTATTTTTTTCTGGATTAATTTAACACCCCTAATTCATAGCCTTGCAAAAGACCTCTATAAAATCGACGACAATAATGCATTTTAAAAGCTCATATAATCCATGCATCAAAAGGTTGAATTTTTGAAGTTGTGTTTGGTGGCAAAAAAAATAATTCAACATTTTGCAGTCCTTCAATATGATATGGTATTTTGTTTGTATAGAAACTAATTATTTGATATATGAAATTTTTCTATAAGTTAATAAAATATTAATTAATATATAAATTAATAATTATTAATTTATCGGTTAATTAATATCTCGCTTAATTAATAAATTTTGATGGTCCCGACAGCATTAATTTATAGAGTTTCTACTGTAGTGTGCTAAGGGAGGTCTAAAAGGTGTTAAAAGACCAAATTTCCCATACTAAAAAACCTTGCCGACCAAAACATATAAAAAAAATCAAAATCTTTCTTCTACACTCTAACTATACATGTGAAATAAAAAAAAATAAAAAAAATAAAAAAAAAACGAAGAATCAAAACGAACCAAAAGTCGGCAGGGTATTTTTTGTCGACCTTGCCGACCAAAATATAGTCGGCAGGGTATAAGGTTGAATAACATGCCGACTTTTCATCTCTGAATTTAGCAATTACAGGGTCGGCAAGATATCCATCTCTATACCTTGCCGACTAAAATATAGTCGGCAGGTTATGAAATTAGTACCTTGCCGACGAATCATGCATTTGCAACACCTTCTCTGTATGTCAAAAATCTTATAGTTGGCAGGGTATTTTTTATCGACCTTGCCGGCCATATGTTGTCGGCATGTTCTTCATCCGCAGACCTTGCCGGTCAGATATAGTCGGCATGTTCTTCATCCGTAGACTATGCCGGCTGTAATTAGTCAGCATCTTATTAAAACGTCTACCATGCCGACGAAACATAGCCGACACCTTATTCAAACTTCGACCTTGCAGACCTTTCGCATTTTCAAAATAATTTTTTTTGATCCAAATCGAACTCATAAGACGGGTTAAAGACTACTGAATTCATAATTTCAAAATTTTAATCTAAACTCAATTAATTAAGCTAATCAGATTTTTTAGTGTTAATTAAACAAGAACATATTAGCCATTTAGAAAACATAATTTACCCATTCATGAGTCAAATCTCCGATAATGTTCCCTATTTCCACTTTCACTCATCGATTTTCGATGTTAAGTGATTGTGCTTTCACCGAGTTGATTTTTTTGATAATATGTGTAAGGTGATGTTTGCAATTTATAGTAATCAATCAATGTTGGGTTTCTTAAGGTGTAAACAATGAATTTCTTGTAATAGAAGTTAACTTTCAATTGCTAAATCCAAGTTGTTTCCTTAGGTATAATCTTTTTATCTTTGGTAAATGTTAGACTTGCAATGAGGTTCTTTCTATAGTTTGAAGTTGTACGTAATTGTCAGATCAAGGACATCATATGAAAATTAAATATTACCAATAATTACTACAAACTACCAAGAATATATAAGTGGGAATGTTATTTATGCCCCTACTATCCATGGGTCATGCACAAACACCCTTATGAGTCTTTACAAATACCCCTAATGGCAGAAGTGAAATTATTAACAGAAAAATAATTCACATAATTCCATTTTTAACCTTTAACTCTTATACTCCATCTTCTTCTTTATTTCTTCTTCTTCTTATACTCCATCTCCGTCGCCACCGCAACCAACGGCACAAACACCACCATCGTCTCTATCATCACCATCTCAGTGAGTTATCATGTTCTCTCTTCTATTTCTCTCTGGAAATCACCACCACCAACAACAACAACCCCATCGTTCACCGAATCTATCACCAGATCCATCAAAAATCTGAACCTTTTAGCCAATACACCACCGGCAGCAGCACCACTGCCTCCAAAACAGTCGATTCAACTACAAATCATAAACCTAGTGATGAACCTATGAAAAACTATTCTCCAAAACGTAATCTCGAGCATCAAAAATGTAGATCCATTCCGATTTGCAACTAACTCTTAGCTCATTTGATGACAGAGATCGAGAAGAAGCTAGGGTTTGCATTTTAGTAAAATCAGTTGAAGAATCTGGTGATAATTTTGACGGATTTCAGAGATTGGGGTTTGTGGAGATTAAGAGAAGGACATGGATCTGAAAGTGGAGGAGGTAATGGAATTGATGCTGTTGAAATGGTTTGCTGCTGTTGGTGTTCAATCTAAAGAGAAGAAATTATTTCGATTGTTGCTGTGATGAAGTAACCAATGATTATAAAAAGATGGTTTCGTGTTGGTATTCTTGTAGATGAAGATTACAAGGGTTGTTGTTATGGAGAAGATGTTGGTGATGAATTGAAGCTAATGGGGTTGATTTAGCACTGGCGCTGCTGGTTGATTATCATGGGTTTTCTGGTTGTTTTGATCTGAGAATTGAAGTGGAAGACTAAACAAGGTTTTGAGGAGATTTATGTGATGGCAGAGTTGACTCTTTGTAGGGTTATTTGCTGCTTCAAGGAACTGTATTGAGTTCAAGGTGTTGGAACCGAGTTGATCTTTGGTTCTAGCTACAACTGGGAATGGATGAACTGTAATGGGCTTGTGTTGCAGAGCTGGTGTTTCTGAGATGGACATAGAGTTTGAAGTTGTATGAATCTCAGGAAGAACATTGAAGCATCAATGGAGAGATTGAATTTGTGTGGCAGAATCAGTTGCATTGCAATTGCAATTGCAGTGAACAAGGAGCTGAAATTGCATTTAGAGTTTGCTGCTGCACTGAATTGGTGGAATTGAGCAGAGTATAGATGTATGTTTAGGACAAGTTTTAAACTCAAGATGAGCTGGTGAAGTTTGTATTAGCTACAGCTGATGGCTTTGAGGAGATGGATTGCAGGTGGAGTTTGTTGGTGATAATTTGGTTGAACTGGTGTTTGTACGCAGAGAAGGAACGGTCAAGTTACAGCTGCAGCTAAGGAGAAATGAAGAAAGAATGGATGATGTGTTGGCTCGATAATGGTTATGAGCTACTGAATGCAATGAGATACATGTATGCAAGGAACTGATATTGCAGGTGCAATGAAAAGCTGCAGTTTGTGTGTGGCGCTGCAGTCGTCTTGAAGCTGAAATGAAGTAGATGAATGCTAGACAAATGAAATGGGACATGTTGGTTTGATGCTGAGAGGCTAAAGCTGTTGGTAGATGCATGGATGTTCAGAAGAGATGTTGTTAATCGAAGTGAAGGGATTGTGGTTGTGTTTTTGCTTTTTGCTTGTGTGCGTGCAACTTGGTATATGTCTCTGTTGGTGTTGTTGGAATTGGTGGTTAGCTGCTTGACTGATCACAACTGTTCCATCGGGAAGATAAAGTAATTGCAACCCTGGACTACCTCATCAATTTGCTTCCAACTTTGGAAACAACTTGACCAAGTTGCTTCCACTATTGGAGACAACTTGAGCTAGTTGCTTCCTTTTTTTGGAGACAACTTGAGAAAGTTGCTTTCATTTTTGGAGCAACTTCAGCTAGTTGATTCCAGTTCCGAGGCAACTTGGTTATGTTTTTGGGTTCATTCATTCATGGGAAATTATATTATAGGTTATATCTTAGAGTAGTTGTGACGATTTTGTGGTGCTATGGTAACACAGGGTTGTGTTGAGTTGCTGATGATGGTTGTGCTGCTGATGCTCATGATTTAAAGTCAAGAGGGTAGATGAATGCTTAGGAAGTTGAGAAGGAACTCAATATGTATCCAGGCATTGAAAGCAGAACAAGAAGTTGTTACTGCTTGTGTGTTGCTGATGGTGTTTGAGTAGGGGCATGGAAGTGACTGCAGCTATCGGCTCATGTTGCAAGTGTGCAAAGACGGTTGTGGTCATGAAGTTGTTGCAGGTAGAGTTGCAGTAGCAAAGATGGAGGATGTGGTGTTGTATGGTGGTGGTTTGAATTGTTGGTTGAGCACTGATGGTGTGGCGAACATGTGGTGCAATGGTAGCACAACTGACTATATTGTCAGAAGATGTGTGTTCGACTCACACTAGGTTCACTTATTTGTGTATAATTTTTATTTTTTTGGAGACAACTTGTGCTAGTTGCTTCCTTATGTGGACACAACTTGAGCTAGTTGCCTTCATTATTGAAGTCAACTTCAGCAAGTTGCCTCCAGATGATGGTGGTGGAATTGGTGGTTGATGGTGGTGATTGGTGGCGGTGGATGAAAGTGGTGGTGGTTGGTGGCGGTGGTGGGTAGTGGTGGTGGTTGTCGGTGGTGTACAGTGGCGCTGGTTGTCGGTTGTGGTAGTGGCGGTGGTGGTTGGCGGCGATGGAGGAAAATGGCGGTGCTGGTTGGCGGTGGTGGTGTTTGGTGATGGACAGTGGTGGTGGTTGGCGGCGGTAGTGGTGGACAGTGGTGGCGGCTAGCGGTGGTGGACAGTGGTGGTGGTTGGCGGTGGTGGTGTTTGTTGGCGGTTGTGGTGGTGGTTGGTGGTGGTGGTTGTTGGCGGTGGACATTGGTGATGACGGACAATAGAGGTTTTTTTTTTTTTTTTTTTTTTTGAATAGTGGTTAGTGGTAATGGTTTTGTATATACATTACATAAAAGAGGGTATTTTAGTAATATATTAATGCTTAGGGGTATTTGTAAAGTTCAAAAGGGTATATTTGCAATGGGTCTCATAGTAGGGGTATATAGATAATATTCCTAATATATAATGTGTACAAAAAGAAAATTGTTTAAAAGAAGATCTAAAATCTTGGACCTCAAGCTAGTTAAATTCTTAGAAAGAACTTAAAACAATATGTACAAAGGAACTAGTTAAGAAAAAGAAATTCGTCAGCGTGTGAAAAGTTTTTCCTCGAAATTAAAGAATAATGAATTAGCCCAAAGACAATATTGTATTAGGTTGACCCATTAATCTTTTAAGTCCATGAACTCATGTGATAACTTTGTGAACTCATAAGAGAGAAAATAAATTCAAAACTTTATAGCTTCGAGAACCCAAATGCAAATGAAGTTATAGGGAACTGTTGATGGTGGATTTTCATTCAAGGTTAAATTTGTAAATAACCAGAAAAATCATGCGCTGACATCTTGTAAAAGATAAAGCCGTTTATAAGTGACGGATACTCCTCACTTAATTCACCAAGAATGGAGCATGTAGCAACAATCCCATTCTGTGAATACATGAAATTCCTCCGAGGTTGGAGCATGCAAAGCAACAATCCCTTCTGTGAAATTCATATCAGCCTTGTATTTCTGTACCCATTATCGGTGTGGCATGACGATCGAGTGTTACTCTTACAGTAACACGAACCTCCAAGCACTATAATGAATCCATGTACGAAATACCCGTACAGGCTGATTCTCGGTGTGTTATACTAGCCCGAGCCCTCTCGGTGTGTTATACTAGCCCGATTGAGCCCCTCTCGGTGTGTTATACTAGCCCGATTGAGCATCCGGACTTGGACTGTATCGGTCTCCGGATATGATTCGATCGCAGATCATCCAACTCCACAAGCATGATTGGATGACCACGGATCAATTCCATCACCCCCAAGCGGGTATGGAATACACACGGCCTTAGCTTGCCAAATATGATCTGAGCGCAGTCATCCAACTCTACAAGCATGATTGGATGACCACAGATCAATTCCATCACCCCCAAGCAGGTATGGAATACACACGGCCTTAGCCTGCCAAATATGATCTGATCGCAGTCATCCAACTCCACAAGCATGATTGGATGACCACAGATCAATTCCATCACCCCCAAGCAGGTATGGAATACACACGGCCGACCCGCATGGTCGACCATTGGCCTTCGCTTGCCAAGAAACCGTCCATACCAAGCATTATGGGCGGAAAACCCTAAATTAGGGTTTGCGGCATATTACATGTGTCGCAAAACGGTCTCAACCGTCCATCTTCGCAGGTATAGATGGAGGGTGTAGATGTAGACTCAAAGGGCCCGGAGCATGTCGACACAATCACCATGTGACCGCCTACACACTTGGCCAATCGGTCAAAGCCAACCGTGGTTGGTTACAACAAAACCGTCCGCCCAAAAGAGCATGGTCGCGCGGCTTTGAAAGCCAAAATTAGGGTTCAAGCCATCACGCGCGTCCATCTTCTCCGGCACGAATGGAGGGTCACAGATTAGATTAAGCAGGTCCGGTTATACCAGCATGACCACCGTGGACCCATCTACCTCCTCTTGCGGTCGGCCAAGGCATATCATGCCTGGCCAATCCAAAACGCCCGCTCAAACATGCGTGGTTACACTTCCCAAATTGCAAATCGATCTCGACCACTCAACTTCACCGGACGAATTGGGTGGCTTAGATCGCGTTTTCATAAGACGGTGAGACATGGGCGTGAACATCAGCCCGCCACCTTCACGCCAAGCCAACCGGCCAAGACCGACCAAGCTAGGTCGTCTTGGAAAACGCGCCGGAAGAGAGCATGGCGCACGGCTTCTTTGCGGCATCAAACTCTTATCGCAAATCGATCTCAACCACTCAACTTTACCGGTCAAATTGAGTGGCTTAGATTGCGCCTTCTTGGGAAAGTGAAGTATGGACGTGCACACCGGCGTGTTGTCTACACACATGCCCGGTCGGTCCTCTTCAAAACCTTTCACATGCTTAGTTTCGACCAAGCTAAAGAGTGATGCTTGCGCACCTCTTTAAAAACCCTAATTTCATCAACGGTCGCAGATGAGTGTCTCAAACATCATCTCATCCGTCCGCCTTCACCAGCTTGGTTATACAACCCTGGTCAGGAGTTATTTGGTTAGTGAGGAGTCATTACCCATCACTTTACCACACCGCAATGCGTACACTGCATAAAATACACACGATACTTCACAAGTATCGACTTTACCCGAATAACGCAGATTATTCAATTCAAGATTACATGCTATCTTTCGTGGATCCACGATCCACATTCTAGACATCAATCATGTCACAAACGGGGGATACTTATGGGGTATTGGTGCAGCGGTTTACGGCGTGCGGCGTGCAACGCGCCATCACAAGAACGTGTTAGGAAGTCATGGACGGTTAGAGATGAACAGGAAAAGTGGGCAAGACTGGTCGTGTGTTACCGACACACAACTCCACTACTCCATCATTCCACTACCTCCACTTCCCACGAGAAACGTGAATGAGGCTCAATGACTTGTATAAATAGGGTCTCCACCCTATTTCCAACAACAACAAGGAAAACAAGACAGAAAATCAACATCCAGAGCCTCCTTACATTAACCGTAAGCCTGCTCACTTTTCTGTCACAAGTCATAAGCAAGCCAACACCTTCACAATCTCAACACCTTCTTCGCTTCCCTCCCTAAGATCAACCCCATCTCCTTCACTTTGTGACCGAAACAAGTCCGGGGAACGGCCATTTCTTGGTTTAGGCCGGACTTGCCTGATTGATCTCTCGAATCTATAAGCACTCACCGCGTGATGCATTTGTTGAAGGTTTAGATTCATTCCTCATCCACACCCCAAATTACCAAATTCTGCAGGAGTAGTTTTCACCCATCAACAATTGGCGACCACAGTGGGAGATTGATCTATCGGTTGCATAAAATTGAATCCTCAATTTTTCAGTTTCCATCTCGCAATGTATCCGGGAAACTACGGGCGGTTCAGATATCATGGGAAGCATAGCTGGAATGCTGGAGGATGTCTTGGCAAATCAAGCCGGTATCACCAGGAGGCAGAGCGAGACATTTCGCCTTTTGAATGATATAGCGGCAGAATTACAAGAAGGGTCGACGAGCATCCGCTCAGGCAGCACAAGAAATGTTGAATCATTAGCCAGGAGTCACACCTTTACCGATGAAGAAGCAAAAGAGCACGTAATCACAGGGGACTCAGGAGAGACGAACAACATGGCCCAGCCGACGAAGACTCAAGGAAACTCCACAGAGGAAAAGACTTGCCCGGAGTACTACAATATCTGCCGGATAAAGAAAGGGAACCTGCCGCCTATGGAGCCCTGCTAGAAGATTTGTATTTCAAAACTCTTATTGAATCACGGAAGACTGTCCAATCCACGTCGGCCTCCCAACCAGCTGAAGGAACGCTTGAGGAAGGAGAAATCAATCAGGAAATACCTGAGTACGGAGGATGGGGCGTTCAATCCGGTCACTCAGCAGTGACGTTACGACACCTTCTACACCCCTTTACTTAGGCAAGCGATCCGCAGATACGATGGCACTCGCAAGTCATCCAATTTCATCTCTTGTTCCACGTCAAAGCCGCGGAGAGACGTTACAACGCCCGCTAACGCAGGAAAAGCTAGACTCAGGGTACTTACATTTCCCCTTCCCAATGAAGAAGATTCTGGAACTGCTGGAGACGTGGGTACGAAATGGAGAGGTGGAGCTACCTCCGGTATGGCGTCCGCCTACTGATCAAGAAGTAATGGACCCGAGGTACTGTCATTACCACCGGTTCCTCCATCACCCCACCAGTGAATGCAACGCTTTGAAGCGCATTGTTCAGGAGAAGCTTGGTTCAGAGAGATAGCTTTCAGAGGATTTTCTTAGAAAGACTACTCCGGTTTGATATAGTGAGGCTTCAAAAGCAAGTAAGTTTTACTCAACAACTTTACAAGAAAGATAGTTTAGAATTCACTGGGGACTTAGCATCCCGCACGTGGAGAAAGAGGCTCAGTGATCAAACGCCATGTTTGTTTCCATTCGTACCTCCCTTTTACATAACATTCGCAATTTCATGTAATATGTGCAATCATTCATGACCAAGATGCAAATCTCATTTAACATAATCCCTTTCAAAAGGGTTGTTCACAAAACTATCTCAAAAATAAGCCAATTCAATTACCTATTGATCCAAAACCGGAAGTCAAAGAAAATCCTCACTATCACTCAAAAAAAAGAAAAGAAAAGCATATAAGAGAAAACGCCAGTATATAGCACGAATACTTCAAGGAAAGTCTTTAAGCAACAACTCATCCTTACGGGCAAGAGAGACTTTCATCCTTGAAGCACGGCTGCTTCGGCTCCAGTTCTTTAGACAACCTCTCAACCTCTTCTTCCCGACGAGCAACACGGTCCGCGGAAGGGACTTCATCATGTAGTTTCGGAGCTCCCGAACCTCGAGAGAACCCTTTGAAGAACCAGGGAGCATTGAAGCTGCATCTGCGCAAACACGTCCGAGATGGCACCTCCAATCTTCAATCACCTCTTCAGAAACTGTTCCACCGGTCGCAGCGCTCATCCCCTGGATGGAAACTAAAGCTTCTTGGACGCGGTTGACCAATGCAAGACGACTCTTGAGCTTTGCGGTGGTAGCAATATGGCCGTGTTTCTTCCAGTTTGTCGTGTACAACTTTTCAAACTGAACCGGCACGCTGAATCCACCAACCAACACATGACCTGGATAAGGGACAGTAAAAGGAGGATCGAACAAAGCCCCAGGCTGCATCACCGGCAATTCGGCGACCGCGGGGGTCTTGTCAGTTGCAGGAAGCCTTTCAGAAGAAGTCACCACAATAGCCATATGGTCCGGAGCCTGTCCAGGATGGATCCCAAGGGGAGCCGTCTCAACTACAGCGGGCACCGTCTCTCTTGCATTCCTTACGACATCTATTTCACTCTGGGTGCTGATTTCCGTCACGACCCCGTCGACGAGATCACTAAGGAAAGCGCCTTGTTCAACCGAGCTTGCATCATCTCTGTCATTGTCAGAAAAAGGAGCGGTTTCTCCAGACTTCTCAGCGTGAAGGTCAGTACCGCCAGACTTCTCAGCATGAAGTTCCATACCGTCAGACTTCTCAGCATGAAGTTCCATACCGTCAGACTTCTCAGCATGAAGTTCCATACCGTCAGACTTCTCAGCATGAAGTTCCATACCGTCAGACTTCTCAGCATGGAGTTCCATACCGTCAGACTTCTCAGCATGAAGGTCCGTACCGCCAGACTTCTCAGGATGATGACCAGTACCGCCGGCCTTCCCGTTTTGGATGCGTGCCAACCTTGTGAAGGCATTATCTTTCGAAATTCCCTGATTTAAAACAAGGATCGTTTTAGAAGAACTTACACTGGAGAAATGAAAGAACCGATGGGAGGAGGTTTAAATACCTGCATATTAGAAGAATTGAGGATTACCGGACCGCATGCTTGCCTCTTAGATCTCTCTCCTACTTGGGGACTGCAATCCTCATCTCTTGTCCGTTTGGATGGAAGTGGCTTCAACCGGAAATGCTTCGTCAAGACGTCAGAAGATGGCTCACTACGGGAATTCGTCACAACACTCTTCGAAAATTTCTGGAAGATCGACAGTTGTTTCCCCCAAAATTCTTTATACCTGTCGGTCACCACTGGGTTTCTCCCAATAGGCCGAAGGGAAGGCTCACCCGGTCTAAGAACACATTGGCGTTAAGAATTTGTGGAAGGAATTCTTCCGGAGCCCCTAGTGGACGGATAAATGGGACACCCTGATCAAATCCCATCTGGCGAGCAGCCCTGTCAATGTTGTACGGAGTCACAGAAAATTCTCCGTTGAATAGAGACGGGACATATCCTGGAATGCAGCTGCGCATGTAAATAATTTCCCCAGATCTCATGGTCTCAACATCGGTACGCAATACAACGCCAGGATCGTCAGCAAAGGTCTTTGGCTGAACGATGGAAGAGTGAATCGGCCCCCATGGACGAAAATCTACGGAAGAAATGTTGTCAAATACCTCCACAAGTTTCGCACCGGCTTTAGGACGCTTCTTATTCCATCGGAGTATTCTCGAGCCGCCGTACAAGTTAACGAGTGAAGGTGCAGGAGTAGGAGGAGCATAACCCGAAGTGTTCCCATAAGAGCGCTGAAGAAAAGCGAAGTGAACGTGCGACTCCACCTTCTTGTACCCGTTAGAAACGTGCATATCCATTGCTAAAGCGTCCAGATGAGAATACTGGCGATCCAAGGAACAATGCAGCTAGAGGAAGAACTTCACCTGCGCGCCAGCTTTATAGCAATCTTAACAAGCTCACCTCTTATGGTCTTCTTCCCTGAACCATCATCAAATACATCTCTGGACAGCCATAAAGACAGGAACGCGATCAAACTGAGCTCGTTTTCCAACTCTTGATTCAACTCTGGGTCTGCAGAAGACCACTCCGAAACCCACCAAGTATAAAAGCATCTCGCATCCTTTTTCTCCTCCTTGTCCAGACTCTCGAATCCCTCCGCCTTTTGAAGTATAGCATCATAATTACTTTGTTCCGCATCAGAGAGCTCGTAAAAAAAACTTCCGGCAACAGGCAGGTTCATCAACGCGGCTACACTCTCCAAAGTAATGGTCATCTCTCCCCATCTAGATATGGCTGTGTGAGTAGAAATACGCCACCGAGAAATGAAGGTGATCAAGCCCGCGGTGTCTTTCCTAATTTCGAGGGTAGCAGATGCCATGACCGCATCGAGAATTTGTGCTTTGGTCAAATTGTCCTTAATGCCCTTATTACTCAACATGCGTCTCATCCATCCTTCATAAGAGCCCAGTGGAGCATGGCAAATCTTGAAGTCAATAGGAGAAGGCGGATATTCGTTTCTCTGGAGACAAAATCTCATCACAAGTGCGGAAGAAGAGAATGGATCAGCATCCATATTTTCTGAACCGGAAAGCAAGACTATCTTATGAGAAGGATGCTTCCTAATATTTGGAAAAGGCAAGGTGAACAACTCATCATTGATGTTCGGCATATCTTTGAAGCTATCAACACTTCCTGACGAGGCACCAGCATTATCTCCAGAAGACATATCGACAAGAGTTCTTTTTCTTTCTACCGCAATGAAATAAAACGCATGAGTCAGAACTCATATGAAAGCGCATGTAGTC
The DNA here is from genome assembly GCA_023531295.1 of Papaver armeniacum. NCBI lineage: Eukaryota > Viridiplantae > Streptophyta > Magnoliopsida > Ranunculales > Papaveraceae > Papaver > Papaver armeniacum. The sequence continues at coordinate 42,554 of JAJJWW010013512.1, forward strand.
ACACACAGCAAAGACACAACTCACGTTGGAGCATACAATGGCCGGCCCAAATGCAGTTCAGATCTGGTACAAGTTTCGGTGTACAAATTTCGGGCTGGTGTTATTTAAATTCTCCGGTATGACTCAAGTTTTCAAGTCTGGGATAAATTTCAAGTCTAGTACAAATTTCAAGTTCGATGCAAATTTCAGTCAAGCATATGAGAATAAGACCCACGTTCCGGCATACACGGCGGGCCCGCATTCATTCATCCGCATGCATCATACGATTTTCTTTATTCGTGGGAATCGTGTCTACGGGATTCAAGCCAAATGGTGGAGAAAGCTAAGCATGCACATGTCTTACAAAAGGTGTTTACCTAAACAAACTAGGGTTTCACCGTTAAAAAAAAAAAAGTGCGAAACTTACCTTGGAACGGGCGGCAACTCCGACGGTGGCAGTTTCTGGCGGCGGCTCCGGCAGCAACTATTGGCGGCGGCTCCGGCAGCAACTATTGGCAGCAGCAAAGTCACGGACGGGAGCTGCTTTGAAAAAAAAAAAAAAAAAAAAAAAAGAAAATTCGTGAGAAAAAAGAAAAGGGGTTTGGCTTCTTTTATAGACAAAAATTAGAAGAATCCCAATAGAACAAGGATTCCTCTTTTGTTTGGTTTCCTCTTCTGATTCAAATACCCAAAGAAAGAAACCGGCCCCACCAGGGATTCCATACAAGCGTGACGGGCGTGGGGAACTAGCGGTTGGCCAACACTCTTCCGGGTAAACTCCTTTTATCCTGTCTTTCTCACGTATGTATGTCACCATCTCATGCCTACCACACAATAATGTAACCATTATGTGCTAGGCAGGGGACTTAATGTTGATGGTGGATTTTCATTCAAGGTTAAATTTGTAAATAACCAGAAAAATAATGCGCTGACATCTTGTAAAAGATAAAGCCGTTTATAAGTGACGGATACTCCTCACTTAATTCACCAAGAATGGAGCATGTAGCAACAATCCCATTCTGTGAATACATGAAATTCCTCCAGGTTGGAGCATGCAGCAACAATTCCTTCATGTGAAATTCATATCAGCCTTGTATTTCCTGTACCCATTATCAGTGTGGCATGACGACTGAGTGTTACTCTTACAGAGTAACACGAACCTCCAAGCACTATAATGAATCCATGTACGAAATACCCGTACTGGCTGATTCTCGGTGTGTTATACTAGCCCGAGCCCTCTCGGTGTGTTATACTAGCCCGATTGAGCCCCTCTCGGTGTGTTATAATAGCCCGATTGAGCATCCGGACTTGATCTGTATCGGTCTCGGATATGATTCGATCAGATCATCCAACTCCACAAGCATGATTGGATGACCACAGATCAATTCCATCACCCCCAAGCAGGTATGGAATACACACGGCCTTAGCTTGCCAAATATGATCTGAGCGCAGTCATCCAACTCCACAAGCATGATTGGATGACCACAGATCAATTCCATCACCCCCAAGCAGGTATGGAATACACGCGGCCTTAGCCTACCAAATATGATCTGATCGCAGTCATCCAACTCCACAAGCATGATTGGATGACCACAGATCAATTCCATCACCCCCAAGCAGGTATGGAATACACACGGCCGACCCGCATGGTCGACCATTGGCCTTCGCTTGCCAAGAAACCGTCCATACCAAGCATTATGGGCGGAAAACCCTAAATTAGGGTTTGCGGCATATTACATGTGTCGCAAAACGGTCTCAACCGTCCATCTTCGCAGGTATAGATGGAGGGTGTAGATGTAGACTCAAAGGGCCCGGAGCATGTCGACACAATCACCATGTGACCGCCTACACACTTGGCCAATCGGTCAAAGCCAACCGTGGTTGGTTACAACAAAACCGTCCGCCCAAAAGAGCATGGTCGCGCGGCTTTGAAAGCCAAAATTAGGGTTCAAGCCATCACGCGCGTCCATCTTCTCCGGCACGAATGGAGGGTCACAGATTAGATTAAGCAGGTCCGGTTATACCAAAGATGACCACCGTGGACCCATCTACCTCCTTCTTGCGGTCGGCCAAGGCATATCATGCCCGGCCAATCCAAAACGCCCGCTCAAACATGCGTGGTTACACTTCCCAAATTGCAAATCGATCTCGACCACTCAACTTCACCGGACGAATTGGGTGGCTTAGATCGCGTTTTCATAAGACGGTGAGACATGGGCGTGAACATCAGCCCGCCACCTTCACGCCAAGCCAACCGGCCAAGACCGACCAAGCTAGGTCGTCTTGGAAAACGCGCCGGAAGAGAGCATGGCGCGCGGCTTCTTTGCGGCATCAAACTCTTATCGCAAATCGATCTCAACCACTCAACTTTACCGGTCAAATTGAGTGGCTTAGATTGCGCCTTCTTGGGAAAGTGAAGTATGGACGTGCACACCGGCGTGTTGTCTACACACATGCCCGGTCGGTCCTCTTCAAAACCTTTCCCATGCTTAGTTTCGACCAAGCTAAAGAGTGATGCTTGCGCACCTCTTTAAAAACCCTAATTTCATCAACGGTCGCATGATGAGTGTCTCAAACATCATCTCATCCGTCCGCCTTCACCAGACTTGGTTATACAACCCTGGTCGGGAGTTATTTGGTTAGTGAGGAGTCATTACCCATCACTTTACCACACCGCAATGCAAGACACGCATAAAATACACACGATACTTCACAAGTATCGACTTTCAATAACGTGAGTTATTCAATTCAGCATTACATGCTATCTTTCGTGGATCCACGATCCACATTCACATCAATCATGTCACTGGCGGGGATACTTACTGGGGTATTGGTCCGGCGGTTTACAGCGTGCGGCGTGCAACGCGCCATCACAAGAACGTGTTAGGAAGTCATGGACGGTTAGAGATGAACAGGGAAAAGTGGGCAAGACTAGTCGTGTGTTACCGACACACAACTCCACTACTCCATCATTCCACTACCTCCACTTCCCACGAGAAACGTGAATGAGGCTCAATGACTTGTATAAATAGGGTCTCCACCCTATTTCCAACAACAACAAGGAAAACAAGACAGAAAATCAACATCCGAGCCTCCTTACATTAACCGTAAGCCTCGCTCACTTTTTCGTCACAAGTCATAAGCAAGCCAACACCTTCACAATCTCAACACCTTCTTCGCTTCCCTCCCTAAGATCAACCCCATCTCCTTCACTTTGTGACCGAAACAAGTCTGGAACGGCCATTTCTTGGTTTAGGCCGGACTTGCACAGATTGATCTCTCGAATCTATAAGCACTCACCGCGCAGTGCATTTGTTGAAGGTTTAGATTCATTCCTCATCCACACCCCAAATTACCAAATTCTGCAGGAGTAGTTTTCACCCATCAACAGGAACATTCAAGCCTTTAGGTTCACGAAGTCAAATGCTCAAAAAATCGCAGGAGAATTTCCTTGTACAGTAGAAACTCTTTTAATTAATACTCGATTATTTAATAAACTCTCTTAAATAATATTTTTGGCCGGTCCCGAGTCGGGGACAACGTGCCAAATTAATAATTCGCTAAAATTATAAGATAATACTTTTTTGATTACCTATGTAGGTCCCATATGAAATATAAATTAATAATGCATTATATATAATACATTAATGGTTTGCGAAGACTATATGAAAAATGATTTAATTGTCTTCTATTTTTTGCTAAAATCAATATTGCATTGAGTTTCATCTCTAATTTTTCTTATCATTGTAAGAATTTTTGGTTATGTTTTCTCATAGCTCAACAAGAAATTATTCAATGTGATTGCTGCTTTAATAGCCTCGTTTCGTGAAGGGGGCACTTTTGTAGAACTTTCGTCATCTTCTACCACATCTTTATCAGTTCCCATAACGTTCCCGATTATTTCTTCATCAGTCAACAACTGTGTAACTTCATTTTCTTAGGATAATTTAGGACATCTTTGACATTCATTGAATTGCGATAGCCCAACTTCTCGATCAAATTTTGCAAGTCCTAAGTGATTTCATTTTCTGTGTGTTCATCCAAATTGTCTAAACTTATGTTATCAGTTGATCGAAGTTTACAATGACGAAAGCAGTTTGCAAGTGTATTTGTACGACATCGATAGTCCATGCTGAAATTGCAAGATTCATTGCATCTAACACATTTATTTTTTTCTGGATTAATTTAACGCCCCTAATTCATAGCCTTGCAAAAGACCTCTATAAAATCGACGACAATAATGCATTTTAAAAGCTCATATAATCCATGCATCAAAAGGTTGAATTTTTGAAGTTGTGTTTGGTGGCAAAAAAAATAATTCAACATTTTGCAGTCCTTCAATATGATATGGTATTTTGTTTGTATAGAAACTAATTATTTGATATATGAAATTTTTCTATAAGTTAATAAAATATTAATTAATATATAAATTAATAATTATTAATTTATCGGTTAATTAATATCTCGCTTAATTAATAAATTTTGATGGTCCCGACAGCATTAATTTATAGAGTTTCTACTGTACTAGGTTTGCGAACTCACCCTTTTAGGTTAAAAAACTCAATCGCGTTAAGTATCAGGATAAGGTTTTTTTTACTAGATTCACAAACTCACCTTTTTAGATTTGCAAAATGTCAAAAAGGTAGTAGAAGAAATTTCTACAATAAGTTCATGAACTTATCAAAAACAAAACTTTACAAACTGAAAAATGAATTTGAAAGTTTTGAGATTTACATTAAAACGCTCGTGCTCTCTCAAACTTAGTTTCGACTTATCAACAAGAAAAAACTTGGGAAGTTGAAACATAACTAGGCTTAGTAAAAGTTGATCTGTGATATGGTCTTCTTTGAATACGATCATTTACTAAAGTCTTCAACTTTTTCTAGGATAAATATATAGAAAATAATTGTCCCTCGGTATAGCTTCTTCTAAGGTCTGCTTTGTTTGCATACTCATCGGCAATGGAGAGACGCTGATGTCTCTAATGAAATTGCCATCTAGATAGACTTCATTGCTATCTTTATTTGAAATGTATCTAGAATACTTATTGCCTTTCAGATCATATAAGTGCGAACCTTCTCGACCAGAGAGAATATTTTCCATGATGATTACATATTTCTGGTCCTCTCTCCATTTTTTTCTTCCGTAGAGTAACCAGTAAAAACCTAGAATGGAAAAGAATCAAAAACGAAAGACCAGTCTTTGTTTTTTTACCTCGATGAAGTTTTTTCAAATTGATGTCTTCGTGTGATCTTTAATTTTTCATTCTTCTTAAGTAGCTTTGGAATTCCTAAGACTCTATTACATATTCTATTCCAAATCATAAAGTTTAACTGCAAACAAAACACACAAAAACACATTAAAGAAAGACTTCACATGCACCTAACTTAGATGGTCCATTGCTCAGTTGAGCTTGATATGTACTGATTTACTAAAGAACAAAAAAACATGTCAAATAAGGACTTCGCACCTAACTTAGATGGCCCATTTCTCACTTGAGCTTGGTATGTACTGATTTGCAGAATTAGTCAAGACTATGATACAAAACTTTATTTTCGACCACATTAATTTTGTGAAGTCTTGATATCTTAGTTTTTTTGTTTTTGATATTTTTGTGTGGCTGAGTTCTTTTTCGATATCACGTTTTTGTCTTTTCTTGTTGGTTGAGATACTGCTTTTAAGTAATTATCAAACAATGGGATCTTTCATGTTACTCAATTAAAGAAAAAAGGAAAAAGAAAATCATGAAACATTATGTTCACATGAAAGATGTATAGTATCAAATTCCTCTTTTTTTCCTCCTATTTGATATCAACATAGAGAAAAATATAAATATAAATTCCATGTAGAAAAAATAAATAAATTCCATGTAATGTATTATACTACTAAAAGTAACGTAAGTTTTTAATCTTTGATCTTGATAATAGAAAATAAAACCATAGTAGGAAAGTAGAAGAAAAATTAAAATACGGTGAGAAGTATTATATTTAGTTCAGTAAGATTTAGATACCAATAAAACATGAAAGAATTTTATGACTTAGATTCATACTTTCATCCATATTCAACTTTTCAAGATTTTTATTTGTTTGTTTTGAAAGAGTTTTATTTATTTAAAATATACACGATTTATGTTACGAATAAAAAAAAAGTTTACATTGTTAGAAGAGACTCAATTGCAAGGCTCTTTTGGCAAACCTACTCTCTCAAGTTCCAATCAATATTCTTAAAGAATAAGTTCTAATTTTGTTAACTGTTAATATATTTTTTTTTTTGTTAATAAAAAAGATTGGTAAACTGTCACAAACGTTAAGAATGGAGATGATCCATTGATATGGTTATTTTCACACTATTTCACAATTTCCGTATTAATTTTTTTATAAAACCTAAACAACAAAACTTTACAGTCCTATTAAAAATTAACATAATACGAGACGTATAACTACATCACATACCACTTTGAAAATTAGCGCGAAAAATTAAAATCAGGGATAGTGAGGAGTGCCAAGCAATATAAGAGAAGTGTATCACTGAAAAAATTAGACTTTTATCCGTTGTCATTTGGGATAAAAAAAAATTGGTACCAAAAACTAGCTTCCAAATAAATAACCATGTCAACATATCCTTTTCATATAAGAAAACAATTTGTTACCTTCTTGTTTTCAACGTTCATCATAATTCACATTATTATCACCAATGCCCAATAATCATGCTTAATCGACTTGAGTCAATCCAAATTATTATCACCAATGCCCAATAATCATGTTTAATCGATAGTAGTTTTAATTTTCATGGTATATCATATTATTAGACTTAAAAAACGGGGGTATAACAACCACACACAATAATTCGTTTGGCAATCTGTATGGACTAACTCCAATATTATTTGAAACCACTTACATATCATCTGCTTCTCAAAGTAGCAAAATATCCATTCACCTCTATCTATTTCAACTACTTGAATCTTTCTTCCAAGTTCTATTTTCACTGCCTGCGCTTTGGGCATAAAATAGGGGATTGTGTTGTTCTTAATGGTCGATCTTTGGAAGATATCTATGATATCTCAGTTGATTCGCCTTATCCGAGTGATGACATGAACTGGTTGAACGATGGGCTTGTTCTAATTTGCAACCTAAAAGATAACTTTGATTGCCATGGGAGGAGAATACCAGTTGAAACTTACCTTTCTCATCCTGGTGTACGTGAAACCTTTACTCGCATATTTAGAACATATGTAGATGAGGGACCTACCTTCAAAATGACCAACAACCTTATGAAGTTTTAGGACCTTTTTTCATAGAATAAGATATATGCCTCAAGCATCATCTACGGTGTTAGGAAAAAGGACTTTCCCTTTCAACTTGCCGGAACACTATATTCCTCTTCCGGAATCAGAGGAAAAATCTTGTCGATCTGCTAACTCGGAAACGTTCAGGGTAATCACTGAATCACGATTGTCTGAATCAGTGCTTCAGATAGGTCTAGTCTATTACGAGATATTGCTATTCCGGACCAGAAAATTAGGATAAGTTCTCCTTCTCTTGTGGGAAGAAGACGTTCATTTTCTTCCTTTGAAAATGCTAGGGATTCATTCGAATCCCCAATTTCGCCTCCGTCCTTATCCCCTGAAATTTCAGTAATTGCTACATCTCCTATTCATGAGAATCAAGTTTGTATTGCATACAATTTTCAAACTCCATTATATCATCCAAAATCAGCTTTCAAAATATCAGTTTTGGATTTATTGTCTTCTTCTTCTTCGGAAAATCTCCGCTCCATTCATTCAATGGATGGGGAAATTTTGTGAATTGATAAATATGTGTCCAACATCATAGAAAACAAAGATCATTTAAGTGCCTATCTACCAATTCCATTCCAGGGTTTATCCCCTTTAAATCAACAGGAAGAGACACATGTACTTCTCATAAGCAACAGTAAGAGACACAGGTACTTCTCATAAGCAACATGGAGAATCTTAAACTTGCCCATGATGAAACCCTTGTTTAGAGATGAGTAATTCTAATAACAATATATAGAGTAAATCGGATCACGATTTCTTTTTCTAAGGTTTTATAAATAAACGGGGTTTGATTTTGGAGACCAAAGGTTGATTGAAAGCCTTGCATAAAAAATACTCAATAACTTACCAGAATTAAGACGATTTAAGTGCAACTGGGAGAAGGATAAATTATGAACCAGATTGTTCTAGGTTTTGCATACTAATTTGCAGTCTAGAACAGATTCAGTTTGAAAACGAGTTAAGAGTTCAATTATAATCTCTTTTGGGGGAATCTTAAAACTTGGAACAATCTGGTTCATCATCCATCCTTCTCTCTATGAATAATTTAACCTAAGGATAGAGTGACTTGGAATTTTGCTGAGACAATCAACATAGGAGTCTCCCTAATTTTGTTGTTCTAGGTTTTGCATACTAATTTGCAATCTAGAAAAAATTCAATTGGTAAACTAGTTAAGATATCAATTATAATCTATTTTGGGAGAATCTTAAACTTGCCCATGATGAAACCCTTGTTTAGAGATGAATAATTCTAATAACAGTAGATAGAGTAAATCGGATCACAATTTCTTTTTCTAAGGTTTTATAAATAAACGGGGTTTGATTTTGGAGACCAAAGGATGATTGAAATGGTCCCGACTTCTAATTTGACCAAGGGCTTTAGATAAACAGCCTAGTCAAGCAATATTTCAGTATAATTTTTTTTTGCAAACCGAAAGGATAAATAGTCTGACGGGAGAAGTTGTGGGAAAAAATTAATAATGATTTGGCATGGGTGATGTTTAATACAGTATCTGATAATATTCACATTGAATAAATGCTTACTTTTCCTTTTTACAAATTTATTATAGAAGATAATGGTCCCACGTGTCCACATATAACAACGACGTATGTCAAAAATATAGGTCTAGCAAGTTTGTCGAGATTCACGAAATTACATAAAATGTCACTCACGCAGAAAGGTGTTTAAAAACACTTTTTAGGGCTCAAAAAGCTACTATTTTATTGTTATTTACTTACCCATGAGCAAACCTTCTCTGAATCTAGATAACCAGAAACGATGTAAAATTATTTGGTTTAAGAGAGTTTCACCCGATATGTACGGGTGATAAAGAGATTTGGCATATTTTACTCGCTTCAACAACAAGGATGTTGTGGAAGCGAAAATGATAAATTTTGTCGGAGGCAAACACTGATTAGCGTCTGAAAAATACCTTTTGTGTCGGCCTTAAGGAAAAAATCTCTAGATTTTAAAATAAATTTGAGTAAATTTTTTATTGTTTAATAGGTAAAAAGAGCTCGTTAACTAACTAGAGGTTAGTGAATTGATTGAAAAATAAAAATATTTTACAAGATTTTTTATCCGAGTGATTCTCGGGATTCTCTGAAATCTACTCCCTCGGTCCCCAATATATAGGCGGAGTTTTCCATTTTTGTAGTCCCATTAGATAGGCAGAATGCAATTTTCAAGATGGGATTTTCTTATATATGCCCTTATTTATTGTACATTGATAATTGTGTTGAGAGTGAGAAAAAGGTTAAAATAGGAAAGTAAATGGATATTTAGGAAATCAAGATAATTTCTTAATCTAAGAGATTTCGTAAAATCCTCCTATATAATAGGGACGAAGGGAGTATATAGACTTCAAGTGATTCTACGAAAGCATTCTACTAACTTTATTTTAGGTATAAATTCAGTAAATTTCTAAAGAACCTTTATGATTTGTAAAGATCTTTACAAAGAGATACGTAATACAAAATTGTGCATGCTGCGACTTCTTTGAATATATGAATATTTATTTCACAAAAACTTCATGTATTGCTAATTGAAATTCTAACTATTTTGTCAATGAAAAGTTAAACCGAGTGGAACATTAGGCATTTGAATGGGCTTTTGGACTACAACATCTTTTTTCCGTTTGTTTGTACGGAAAATGGGTCATTTGTCCAAATATTTTTAAAACATGGTTCAAATGGACGAGTAAAAATTAGTATGGGTGGAATGGACAAAAAAGAAAATAGCAAGGATGAAACTGGATTCATCCTGACTTAAATTTAAAAAATAGCAAGGATGAAACTGGATGCATCCTGATGTAAATTAAAAAAAGAAAAAGAATTTGAAAATGGGTAGGACGAAACTGTTTACATCCTAACTATTTTTATATTTTTGTCCATTTAAACAATATCAAAATCTAGATGTCGTTTTCACCCAGGATTTGTTGATTTTGGTCTTTTTAACCAATTTTGTGTTGTTTGTATGGGCTTAAGCGTAGCTTTCAGCATTCGCATTCACCACACAACTCTCAGTTTCGGCATAACAGTGTAGTGCTAGATTTGGATCAACATTTAGCAAATTCATCTACTTAGGTTTCCAATAGAATTGTGATCGTTAGACCATAGGCCTTGGTAGTTTTCACCGCCTGTACATTTTACAGTAAGCTAAGCGTAGTTCCTGCATGATCTTCTCAGTTTTTCTGAAAGGTATGGTCTCGCAAAAATGAAATTAGAAAGCAGTTACTCAAATGACAGTGATTGCAATTCCTTAAATTGCTGGCCTAGTTTGAAAGATTTACAGAAACACAGTTTAATTCCTTGCTCACTAGACAGGACAGGCCTTACTACTTCACATAACAACATCATCCCATCTCTGCAGTCCATGGTTCTCTCAATAACCGTTTCGCTGCTAACTCTCCCACTTCGACATTCTTATGAACATCTCAAAGTACACCCCGTATAGCAGCATTAGCTGCAACCTCTCCAGCCCAGCCACGGCTCAGAAAATGGTATCCTCTGAAGAGTAGCAGGTAATGGCGTAGTGCTCCTATCTTCTTGAGGTAGGAAAAATTAAGCAACATGATGGAACCTCGCAAAGAAAGCTCTATCGAAATTATAAACAAATAAAGAAATGGATCTTCACAACTGCTAGCGATAAAATGGCAAGAAGAAATCGTCAGTACCAAAAGTGGAATTTCTACCCTGTAACTTCTAAATAGTAGTTGATATTATACGATGAATAAGGTTCACACTATCAAAGTCTGATGATAAATTACTAACGTTGTGACCTATAAAGTAACAAACTCAGACTCCCAGGTTTTAACCCAAACCGTAAGAATGAACGCTGTTGCAAAATTTCTAAAGTTAAAATTAGGAAATTCAGATACATCTTCATGAAAATGGAAGCATGAACAAGAAAATGCGAGTACCTCTAAGATCCTCCAAACACCAATTGTCACTTCCTCGGTTGCAGCAGACTGATACAGCTTGGACTTCACAGATTTTTAATTTCACAGAATGATGATGCTTTTTTATAAGGTCTGCATGCATCTTTGACAACAACACCTCAAATGCAAGAGTGCATGTTGCACCCAGGCTGGATCCTTTGAAATCCAAAAAGATGCAATAGTTCTTCGTCAACTGGAGTATGTCACGTGGAAAGCCTTCTGAGAAATTTGAAACTGCTGATTTCGACCATGTGGCAGACAGTGAAACAACAAATACAGCAATATACCTGTAACCAATGATAGAAGTTTAGGATAAGGATAAATAACCAAAAAGAATTATCTTAGAAGAAAATTTAATAGCATGTGAGGATGAAAGAAAGGTAAATAAATGGAATTAGGTATTGTAAAAATTCAAGTTTGGTTGACGGACAGAACTGTTCATCATTTTTAACCCGGTCATCGTTCCAACACTGAACATAATCCAGCAAGAGAAGACAACATCTTGAATGAGAAAAAAAGAATCCGGAGCCAAATTTAGATATTGTCTCGGCATTTACAGATTATGAAGTTAAATAAGCTATAAGAGCCAAACCTCGTAATGAAAAACAGTACCAGGAAAAGAAATAAGACGAGAAACTGTCAAACATTTAAATAGGCCTTCTTTAAAAATTTCAATGGTGAATTGCTGCAGAGCACCTTTTTATAGAAGCACAAAAGGAACTAATAACAGAAGAAAACAATAATACAGCTGGAAACTGACACAATGCTTACTCCAACTACCAGTATCATAGCAGACGTGTCTAAAGGGGTTAAAAGTCCAAGTGAGAACAATGTTTCAAACTTCACTCTAACGTAGGAAAGCTTAATTTTCGCAACAGAAAATATGAGCAATGTCCAATAAGTATTTAAATAAATGATACTGGGAGGAACACAAACTGAAGTGCACTGTTTATAAATTAACGAAACCGTATGTCCGGCACGAATAAAAGAGATCTATTGAATCTAGATGATGCTAGTACACCTCAATATGACATACATATACACAGAACATGCATTGAGTTATCAATATCATATGCAATAATCGACGGGTCAAGAGGAAGGTCGGTGACAGATTCTACAAAGAAAAATTGTGTAAGCAATAATATACAAGTAGAATATTGAAGACACTCACCATAAAAAGCTGATGATAGTGACATGATACCATTTGGAATAAATCACCGTAAGGCACAACCTTCATCATCCATCCACCATGGTGCAAAGTGGCAAACGGTCCTTCACACCAATCATTATAGTGGCAAGAACGGTGAAAAATAAGAAATTCCCCGAACTCACACACTAATGGCAAGAATGTTGAACAATAAGAAATTCCCCGAAGTTACACGCAGTAGCGCAGCAGTTTAAAACCACTCCCTGTCTGGAGTCTGGTGAAAATGACAAACTATAAAGATCAGTTTCAAACATTTTAAGCGAAATAGAGACCCTAAATTACACAAAAGACAAAGCTAATAACAATTTCACATCCAATACCAAAGCTAATTCACACAACTCAAGAAACCCAATAATCATAAAGTAAAACAAAAACATGAGACATACATAGGATTTTCACCACAAGAAGAGCAGCAACTTCTCTGAAAAGATAAGAGAAAGAGAAATAAGACCACAATAAGCGTACAGTTATTTCCATGTTGAAACAGACAGAGACAGTTAATGTTCTACATTTTACCCTACAGAGACAGGTAACTGAGGTTACCTTTTGGCTCAGAGCATTTCTCGAATTCAAGACCAGAGGATTATAAGAAGGCTGTGCAAATATCAATGCTAAATCAAGTAAGGATCAAATGCATATCTTACAGAGCTATGCTCCTTCGGGTTACAGCTCAAAATTTAACTGTAGAGATCATATCAGAGCGTCCACAAATCATTCTCCCATCCTATTCTCCACACTCTCCTGATAATTGTATATCTTAGTTATGATCAGTTATATGGTTGAATAGAGAGTGAATGATTCTACCCTCAAGTCTTGACTAACTTCAGTAAAAAAAAAAAAAAAAGTGTCACAAGTAGTACAGAAATAGCTTGAAATGGAGATGACTCTCTGATAGCTTGAAGGATAAAAAAACATACATGTACGAACAGTTATTATCTCCGAAACAGGAGTAACTGCATACATAATAAAGTCATATCAAAATGAATATCTTAATAACTTCATAAGCTTTGGTAAAATCAAGCTTTGAACCATGCAAAGTTTATTGGGAAACTGAAATAAGCTAACTGAATTTTGAGTCCCGCTGAGTTCTGTGTACTGGTATAGAAACTAGCGTACAAAGCATAATCCTCAAAGACATGTAGTTCGCATGCATTTGTCATGTTTCAGGTTCTTTACGTCTTCGGATATATTTGACCAGAAATCCAGTTAGCTTATTCCAAATTCAAGTTTTACGCATTCGCTGAAGATAGACAGGTACAGATTATACAGGGAAGTATTGTGCTAGGTATGCCACGTTTCATTCATTATTCTTGCCGTTGCACTCCCTATTTTGGCAATCTCTAAACTAAAATGATAATCAGGTGACTAACTTCAGGGTTTCTTTATAAATACAAACATCGTTTTGCTAAGAAATCACATTTATTTAGTCTGTAACATAATGAACAATGATGTTGCATAGTGCAGTTAAGAAACCTCATTAGCCATTATGGAATTACCACATAAGAAAAAGAGTATTAATTCACAGGAAAATAACATAAAGTCTTACAAAAGATCTTGCTATCACCAATCTCCCCAGTTCTTGTTTCCTCGATTATATTGGCAATTACTTCCTCAACCTAGAAGATACCAGAGAGACATTAGTTATGGTTTCATAAAGTACATTCCATTGAATCGATTGCCAAAAATGTCTACGAAGAGAAATCTGCTCGTCAATTCTTTTTCACTGAGAAAATTTTACTTGAATGATTTTAGTTCTCTATCTTTTTTATTTGAGAATGATAATTACCTGATCTTTGCTGACACCAGTCTCCAGTTTAACTTTGTCTTCAGAAATTTCAGAACCTATAGAATGGCCAAAGATCGATCAATAATACAGAAACACCAAAATGAACAAGTTGTCGAGCAAAAATTGAGATCAATAGTTTTACCAGCCTCTCCTAGGCCTGTTGACCCACCCTGAGCATCAAACCCTCACTCATCAGAAATTGTAACACCGTGAATTTCCATTTTCAGTAGGCCCATCATTTATCCCAAAACAAACAAATTTTGAATGTTAACCAACCATAGTTATATATTTCTAGACAAAAATTTTCAACACTATATTTATAGAAAGTTATGAAAGTAAAGTACGATATTCACAATTGCAAATGTAGCAGTAACAAACTAAACTGCAAATTATAAGTTTTCATGCAAGAAAAACAATTTTGATCAAATGACGAAATATACTATCACTTCTTCTAGGAAACACCGCAGTATGGGATTCTTCTATGGAAAAATATGGGCTGTTTTTCAACTTGCATATACTCTTTTTCCAGTAAGGTTTTGAGGATGACTAGGACATTGTACGGACCTTGTGTCAAGATGGGATACATTCCTTAATTTCTTTACTTTTAAAACATCTAATTGAGAGAATTGATGCCTACTTTAGCAGTCTCAAAACTCTCTTCCTTTCCTGATTCCAGCTGCCCAGAATTTTTCATGGAAGAACCCTAGTACCTAGCGTATGGAAAATTCTGCTACTGATACGTCAGGAAGAAATCCATGGAATTTTTCCCCGTTGCACAGATTTTTCCCTACACATCAGCCGTAAATATCTTCCGGAGTCCAAGCACCACGATAATTCCATGGAAATATCTGCATATTAAATGTTTGGATAAACAATTGTCCCATATCCAGAAATTTAATTGTCATAAATCACAACAACATTAAAAGCAGCTAATTTAAACATTGTTCCCCATATGGACAGTCCTTTCTGGAAGCTTTGATCATTGTATCAGTAAGTGCTTTTTGATCGAACGAAAAAATTTGCTAGTCACTGTAGCAAATGTAACTAGCAAATTACGCTACAACATTTTAGTTTACATGCAAGAGAAACAATTTGATCAAATGACTCGACATACTATCATTTCTAAGAGCAAGCATTATGACATGGATATCTTCCATCCCAAGGTGATCTTTATGGAAAGCAACAACTATGGTTCCTTTCTGCCTTAAATGAATTCTTTTTCCAACAAATGCAGGGAACATTTCCATGCAGCCAATTATCCTCTATCCGTTCACAACATCATTAAAAGTGACTGAATTTAGAAACAAATCTCCATCCCGACACTCGTTGGTTTGATGGAATTATTCCCTATAAATGTCGTGCGAAATGTTTCTTCCATGGTGAAAACAACCATAGTAGTTACTATTCCGTGGAATAAACCTTAGATATGAAAGACATACATACCATAGTGCTTGCTCTAAGTTGTATTCTCCCTAAAACCCAAAACACAACCCTATCACTTAAAACAAAAAATAAGCTTTCCGCGTGTACTTCATTTAACTCATGGTATACAATCCTTTCAACATGCTTACTACTACATACTTCCTCCGTCCCACTAATAAGTGACCTAGTTACTTTTAGATTTTGTCCCAGCATTAAGTGACCTATATCACTAAACAAAGAGATATTTCTAAAACTATCATTTTAATTGCTTATCAGAAATATAAGAAATATGCATAATTTAATAGTCATGTTTATATTCGTTAGTAGGTGTTTTAAAATGCTTTTCAATGGTACGAAGTTTGCGAACATCCGTGGTGTAGTTTGAGAGATAAATCATTTCAAAATTTCGCTATTTATTATCCATAAGTGTATAATTGTAAAAAGTGCTTAAAAATACTTTCCCCTTGTTTGCCTTAAAAATTGTGCAAACTTGAACTAGGTCCCTTAATAGTGGGACGGAGGGAGTACATTCTTTGCCATCCATCAAAATGCAAGTATGAAATGTATTGTGCTTCTTCTAATGTCAAGAATTTTCTACTTTATAATCAAAAACATCTAGTAAAATTCATGAAACCTGTTCAACTCTACATGGCCTTGAACAAATCACAAAAATAACGCCAAGAAGTAGATCAAAGTAAATAAATAAATAATCTTTTCACCTTAAAATCGCTGCAATCTTGTAAAATTTGGAGTCCGGCGTGAAATCTGATAACAACCCAGCATAGAAATCAGCAAAATAAGACAAACCCACAGTTTAATTCATGAAAAAAATAAAATCAAGATCCAATACCTGGGGTGGTGTGTTCTTAAATAACAGGAACAGTAGATGCATTTCTGAATCGATTTAAGCTCAAATTGAAGTTAGAAACTTGAGATTTTTTGAGTTTGAAGGGATTTGACTGTGAATCAGGAAGAGTGGAGGACTTGAGATTGTCATTGTGTTTGTCGCCATTTTTGGGAACAGAGAGAGAAGGGTTTGTGTTTACTGCGGGTGCACACTGCACTATGTTGTTTATATACTAATCAAAGAGAGCTTTTCCTTACACTCCGGTTACACTAAGCTTGCTGGCCAATGTCGTCATGGTCCATCCACCTTCACCAAGCCATGTTGTAATATAGTTTTGGACAGAGTCATTCTGATTTGCAGCTGTTCTACATCTCATTGGTGAAGCAAATGCTCCATAGTTTCAATTTCTCTGTTGCAGAATCCGCCCCTTCATATATCGAACCATCTTGCTGCCTACAGCCAACCCATTCTTCAGAACCCTCCACATAAACAAATGAATCTTACTTCTTAGGCATTATATCCTTCACAGACAAGAACTTCTTACAATTCATATCTGTGGTAGACGGCTGTTTTCACAGACAATTCATATCTCTGGTAGGCATTATATCCTTCACAGACAAGAACTTCTTCACAGACAAGAACTTCTTACAATTCATATCTGTGGTAGACGGCATTATATCCTTCACAGACAAGAACTTCTTACAATTCATATCTGTGGTAGGCATTATATCCTTCACAGACAAGAACTTCTTTGGATGATTGCCATTTTCCAAAAAGCGTAAAACGGAAAGCATCATCTGGTCATCTTCTTTGAATGATTGATGACACCTGAGAAACCGAAAAGCATCGATACACAATCCCAAAGAAGAACAAGGTAATCCAAAGCAGCATTTTTCAAAAAGTGTTTGGTTGAGAGGACAAGTCATTAAGACAGTTGATTGATATCTGCAAAAGCAAACACACAAAAAAGAATGGAAATATGAGATTCAGTTTTAAGAAGTCATACCACCATTAAAGTGTAAAACAACATGAAATGCAAAATTAAGATGAAAAGAACCTGCTGAATCCAAAGCAAGGGTGGTCCATCACCATATATTCTTTCATCTCCTTTCATCTGATCTGTTAATCAAAAACCCCTTTGACAACAACAAGCACAGAAAGCAGCAACAGTACTGAAGAGTCTGTGAACAGTGGACAAGGATAGTGGTGGTGGCGCAGAGCTATAATGCAATATAAACCCAATCAATTATCAAAGTGGTTTCAGCTGGTTAAATCTCGTTAAAAATTAGAGTTGCATACTGCCCGCTTGAAATTTTGATGCAAACTGTTCTGTAATGGCGTCCCGAATTTTGGATGTACCGAGATGAAGAGGGCTGGTAAATCACAATCAATCTTTTTGGGGGAAGCTTCACAATCCATCAATGTAGCGTTGATTCGAGTACTGTATTTGTTGCCTTATCAATTGTGAACAAAATATACTCAGCCTGGCATTTGTCTTCACATCAGTATCATGGTGATATCTTGAAACTGCCTGCCAAATTAGTGATGAGATCCTAAATATGGTGTCTGAAACAATTGACAGCCCAACACTTGAAAGTCGATCCCTAGAGTGTTTAAGTGGTACAATTTGGAGTCCAAGTAGAATTTTGGCTTCATGAATTTGATCCTGGAAATGTAAAATGTACAATGAAACTCAATCTCGCCAAAAGATGTAGTCTTCTTCTTTAGCTTCCTTTATTGATTCATCAATTTGTAAGCTGATTTGTAATGCAGGTGGGTGTGATTTATCCCCAGCAACAAATTCATAAGAAACACCATTAATATCAATCAAACTACAACCTGGACTTTTCCTTGAACCAATTTCCTTCATTTCTCTCTTCACCACAACAACATCATCCCATCTCTTAGCCTCTGTATACAAACTCAACAAACTCATATAAATTGCTGCATTCCATGGTTCTTCTCTCAATAACCATCTCGCTGCTAACTCTCCCACTTCGACATTCTTATGAACTCTACATGCGTTTAAAAGTGCACCCCATATAGCAGCATTAGCTTTCAATGGCATATTGTTCACGAACTCGACCGCTTGTGCAATCAATCCTGCCTGGCTTAGAAAATCGACCACACAACCGAAGTGTTCAATTGTGTGTTCAATTTCGAACTCGGATTTCATCCTCTTGAAATACATCAACCCTTCCTTGACCAATCCTGCATGAGTGCAACCAGACAAGAGACCAACAAATGTGATTGAATTAGGCTTAACACCCGATTCCACCATGTTTTCGAACAATTCAACAGATCTCTCTCCAAAACCATGCATTGCCATGCCAGAAATCATTGCTGTCCATTCTCCCACAAGCTTCTCCTTAACCCCTTTAAAGAAAAGTATTGCATCTTTGACGTTCCCACACTTAAAATACATATCAATCAGTGCAGTATTTATCCGACTATCGAATCGATTTCCTTTGTTATTCCTAATATAAGAATGAATCCATTTACCAGTATCTAAACTACCCAAATTAGCAGAGGCAGAAATGACACCCATAACAGTAGAATCATTAGGTTCCAGTCCTTGAATCTGTAACTCACGAAATAATCCCAGTGCTTCGTTAAACCGTCCCTTCCTAACAAAACCTGTAATCATCGCACTAAATGAAACAACACTCTTCTCAGGCATTTCCTTAAACAACTCACAGGCAGTTTCCATTGACCCATGATTAGCATAACAAGAAACCATTGTAGTCCAAGTAGCAACATCTCTTTCAAGCATTTCATCAAACAGTTTACGAGCAGAACCAATTTTATCATTTGACCCGTAACAATGGATTAATGAATTCTGAACAAATATATTAGTACCAAACCCATGCTTATATACAGCTTGACAATGGGTTTCTTCGCCTTTACTAATGTCGCCAAGAACCGAACAAGCTTTGAGTAAGAAAGGGAATGTGTATTTATCAAGTGAGGGTCGTCCGTTTCTGTGCATTTGGTTATACAGAACGAATGAATTTTGTGGATTACAACTTGAAGAATAAGCTCGGATCATGGTGTTGTAAATGAAAGTTGATTTGTTTTGAATTTGATCGAAAATTAGGCGTGCGTAATGGAGAGTGGACGGGTTAGAAATTGCGAAGAATGTGATGAGTTTTCCAAGCTGATATTCGTGGTGTTGGAATCCAGTGATTATAATGCGAGCATGAAGTTTCTTAGCTTCTTGCATCTCTTTTTTTTCCAGAGACGTGAAATCATGGAACTTGGAAGTGTGTTTGTATTTCCACTGCCTAGCTTGCCCTTTGCGGAGGTGCCAAGTGCCCGTGGTTGCAGCCATCCTCTGCCCCTACCCCTGCCTGTGCTGGTATGGTTGGTGGGCACTTTTATTCGTTTTTGGGTGCACCTTTTTTTTTTATTTTCTTTGCATAAATGATGATTGTCGGTGTTTTTGTTGTGTGGCAGTGTGTATGTTTTTTGGGGTGCACCTTAGGTTAAACACAACAGTTAGCAACACTGAAATCATCACCTAACTCCCATCACCACAGAAGGATCTCCCAATAATTGTAATAGAGAAATAAAATCCCCTAACTCATTCTCCTTTAAATTTCTTGAGAAATCAAAGTCCCAAGCCAAACTAGAAATACAGTCTTTAAGAGTGACATTTTTCTTTCTTGAAATCTTGTACAGAGCTTTGAAGGAGCATTTTAAAGGAAGATTACCAATCCACTTATCTTCCCACAAACAAATTTTATTGCCACTATTAACTTTGAGGACAGTGTTTTGCATAATGTGATCTTTGGACTTAAGAATACCAACCCACAAGCTATGACCAACAGATAGTGAGCTTGAGTTCGGTAAAAAAGAGTTAACATTACCTCCAAATTTTTGGTGAATGATTCTTCTCCACAGAGCTTTCTTTTCTGCACCATAACGCCAAATCCATTTACAATGAAGAGCTTTGTTAACCAGTTTTAATTTCTTTATGCCATTACCTCCTCCGTGTTTAGGAATAGTTGCTCTTTTCCAAGACACCCAGCTTCTCTTCTTATTATTTGCAGTAGAACCCCAGAGAAAATCCCTCATAATTTTCTCAATGATCTTCATTACTGAGTACGGCATCCGAAACATGGCTAAAGAAGACTTGACAACACACTATTTATCATAATCAATCTTTGGCCTTTTGAGTGATATTTTTTCTTCCATGTAGCTAATTTTTGTTGTATTTTCTGGATTATGACATCCCGAATAGGCTTGCACTTTGATTTGCTTCCTAATGGAATTTCAAGATAATTAATAGGCAATTGAACTAGATCACAACCAAAAATCTCAGCACAAAGATGACCATTATTGTTAGAACCAATTCCAGCAATTGCACTTTTCCTGAAATTTACTCTAAGGCTAGACACAAGCTCAAAAGCAAAGAGAACATTCTTCGGATTAATTACTCCGCTCAATTGAATCATCTAAGAAGACAATGAGGTCATCTGCAAATTGTAGGTGTTGAATCATAGTTCCATCTGGAGAAACCTTGAAACCGAGAAATAAGACCAACTTCACCAAACTTTCTTGAGCATTAAAGAAAGAATTTCTGCCACCATAATGAAGAGAAATGGTGATATTGGATCACTATTCCTAATACCCTTCTGAGATTTAAACATGGAAGAGGCTTCACCATTTATTAAGATAGAAAATCTTGCATATGAGATACACCATCTGATCCAACTCCTCCAAACATTAACAAAACCAAATCTCTCCATAACTATATCAACCCAACCCTAATTAATGTTATCAAATGCCTTTTCAAAATCTACTTTACAAACAATACCAGTCTTGTATTCTGTTTTTCTTGAATCAATTAGTTCTGAAGCAATTAAGATACCATCATTTATTTGTATCTCTTGAACAAATGCACCCTGATAATCTGAGATGATTGTAGGAAGCACAAGCTTAAGCCTATCAGCTAACAATTTGGATAAAATTTTGTAAACACCTCCAGTTAGGCTAATAGGCCTGAAATTGTGTAGAGAGACAGCTCCACTGCACTTAGGTATGATCTTCAAATTTGTACAGTTGAGTCACCAGTTCAAAGAAGAAGTAGATTCAAATTCTTTAATAACAAACATTAAATCATGCTTAATAATATCTCAAGTACATTTGAAGAACTCCATTGTAAATCCATCAGGCCCTGGTGCTTTGTTAATGCCAAAAATGCCAAATAACATTCTTCACCTCATCCTTAGAAAATGGTCTCTCAACTGAAATTTTGTCTTCAAGAGAAATTGAAGGAAATTCTAATCCATCAAATCTTGGTCTTGAAGGATAAGATTCAGAAAAAAGAGATTGATAGAATTCGATGCATCTGCATCAACAATCTTGACTTTGTCATAAGTCAGATTTCCATCTATTTTTAGACAATTTATAGAACTGAATTTATATTTGTAATTTGCCATTTGATGAAGGTATCTTGAATTATTCTCCCAATCTCTATACCAATTCTCTTTAGACCTCTAACCCCATTTTCTTGCAAGATCAAGTTACAAGGAGGCATGATTTAACTTTGCAGCTTCTCTGGCAGCCACATGTTCTGTAGAGAGATGAACATTCTCTTCATTACAATCAAAAGATCAATTAAATGTTCCAGATCATCAATTTTAGTTTGCAGATCACCCAAAGACCTTTTCCAAGCTTTAATGAATAATTTAAAAGCTTGTAACTTCTTAGAAAAAACATAACTTGGTTTCTCATAAAAAGAAATATTAGCCCACCATATTTTCATATTCTCCAGAAAGCAAGTAGTTATCAAGCCTAAATGGAGATATGAATTTAGCACCAGAGTTACAAACCAGAATTACTAGAGCATGATCAGAAATTGGTCTCTTTAGTCGTATTTGCATAAGAGAGGGACATTGCTCTTGCTAGTCATCAGTGACCAGAAATCTATCAAATCTGATTAAAAGAGGTGGTTGTTGTGAGTTAGTCCAAGTATACTTACCTCCCACCATTGGAAGATCAATTAGAGATTTCCTTTTGACAAAAATTTTGAAGTATTTTCTACTAGTCACACATCCACCATCTCTATTTCTTTCTGATTGACAAAGAATTGCATTAAAGTATCCTCCAACAACACATGGATCATCAAAAGGAATTCTTATATCATTAAGATCCTCCTAGCATTGTTTGTAGTAACCAGAATCTGAAGAATAGTAAACTGAAGGGAAATCCCAAAAAAAAAAATCATCTGCTACATTTCTGAATTTGATGGTAACTGAAAAAGCTCTCAAAAGATGATCAATCATTTCTACAACTCCTTCCTTCCATATAACAATTATACCTCCGGAAGCACCATTAGATGGTAGATAGATAAAATTACAGTCGTTATTTCCCCAGATAGACCTGATTAAAGCAACATCAACCACTTCTTTTTTTGATTCCTGAATTGAACAAATGGTTATCTTGTATTTCAAAATTGTATTTCGAATTGCAATCACCTTCTGATCCTCTCCAAGACCCTTAATATTCCAGCACATGATTTTGTGATCCATTAATGCTCAGTATAATACCCGAAACCCATTACAGGGTTGAAATAATTAGCCTCCGATTCTTCATTTTCCATAGTATCTTTAACAGCATCAATACGATCATCATCCTCATTAAAAGTGTCACAAACTTCTGCTTCTAAATCCGAATCCAAATTCCCTAAACCATCATCATCTTCCACTTCTGGGACTTCCATATTAGCTTCTGCATTTCGTTCAATAATATCCTTACACAAGTTTTTCATATTTGGATGATCAACAGAAATCCCCAACATAGAATTGAATTCAATGTGTGAATCGATTTTCGACATCAGGTCTTGCTTTTGGTTATCAAGTTTCAAAACTTCCTCTTTGTCTGGAGCTGCTTTAGAGAAAGTGTTGTTCAGCAACGGTAAGAAATTCAAATCTTCATCAACATTAGTAGAATCTAACGGTGAGAAAGAATTAGAAATTTGAAATTATGGAGATATCGAGGAATTATCCAATGGTGTTGGATAACCTTGAATTTCCAAATTAATTCTCGATGGTGAATCTAGAGGTAGATCATGGACAAGAGTTGATCCTAGCTTAGGGCCGATATTCATATCCTCAGAAGGACTATGAGCTACCACCCTCCCCACCTGGTCTGAAGGTAACACTCTCCCCATATGGCCCATATAATGACCTTCATCTCTTTTCTTTGGTCTAACAGTCACCCACAAGATGTGAGTATCACTCGTGTCACCATCAACATTTTCCTCCAAAATTGGAGTACTTGATGTAGTAGGGTTACCCCTTAGGTGTTGAGCTTCCACCTTTCTCCAAACCAACTTTAACTTTTGAATAGCCGAATTTTCAGGAGTTGAAAAATTTGAATTTGAATTACGTGTAATCTTATGCGTAAAAGTTGAAGAAGTTGCCGATGAAGACTTGCCAGAATTATGGGATATTTGTTGCTTATTTTTTGCCATAATATCCGAAGATGGAGATTCTGAGATAATCCTAATCTCCCTGAAAGATGGTGACATTGATGTGGTTTGACCATTATGAATATGGCTTCCAAATTTAACTAGTTTGAAAATTTCAGATTTTATCATGCGTTCTTGGTTGACGAAAATCTCATCAGAAAAATGATCTTGAATCCATTCTACGCTCAGCCAAAGATTTATGTAGTTAATAGCTGCTGGAAAATTATGTACATCCCCAAGAACTTTTAGCTTACAACTATTTATATTTGTAAACTTTAACGAGGATTGATGGACTGCTGTAACTTTTCCCCAAGGATGGACCAATTCCTTGAAAGTTTTGACATTGCAAAACTTAAAAGGCAATCCTCTAATCCCTATCCAATGGGATTCTTCAGAGGAATTAGCTTTATTGATATGAGCAGCAGCTTCTCTCTAATAACATAGCTTTATCTTGAATTTGCCAATTTTAAATTCTTGATGAACCGTGAATTGTTCATATATAGCTTTTGATTCAGCTAAGAAAACAACTAGGTTACTATTGATGCTCCTCAAATCCAAAACACCCGACCAATTATATTTTTTGGATATCCCATTAGCAATTCTATTCCAACCAGGATGAAAATATTTAACTTCACATGCAATTCCCATGGATTTGAAACTTGCGACAGAAGAAACAAAATGCGAAGTTGTTAGCACCGGGAAAGATTCAGTACAATTATCAAAAGGTGGCTTAGAGATTGTTGAATCCATTACATAAGAGAAAAAACAAATACAATTAGCTCCTTCGTGCCCACTTGGTATACAAATAAACGAGCCTCCATCGAAGGATCAAATTTTGAGACCTTAAGATAGCACCCAGCTTGATTTGATAGCAACTCGATAAGAATTACCACTTGTTGGAAACGCTGAGTCCATTTTCTCTCCTTCTCTGAAATAACTGAAACATCCTCGAAAGTAGAATCATGCACCCATTGAATAGAATCTTTTGATAGAAACATCCAATTAGAAGCTCATTTGTATCTTTCTAGAACTTTAAGATTTCTTTGGTTTCCTCTGACCACCCAAGAAAGCCCAAAAGATTTGCTTTCCAGAAAGATTTTGGTTACACTACACCAAATTCCTGGATTCGTAACGGCTTATGGGCCGTTACAAATTTTTCGTTACAAATGGCCGTTACAAAAAAATCGTAAATGTGCAGTGAGTGCCGTTACTAATTTATTAAAAATTAAGTAACAAGCCTTAGCCGTTACGAATTTTTTTATAGGCGTGCCAGCCACACGTTCGTCGCACCGGTCGTAACACTCGAGTGCGTGAGTGTGCCATTCACACGCTAACCATTTTGTTTCCGCCCAAGATCAATAACATTAGAGGATATTTCCTCCCATGCGTGTGCGATTCACATGCGTGATTTACGTATATCCTAATGAAATCGAGATCGAAATTTTCATTTTCATCTCTTTTTCTCTCTTCTCGCTCTCGGCTTCTCTTCTCTTCCTCTTAGCCGATGAAACCAAATGAGTTTCTGCTTTCATCCTCTCTTCTCTTCCTCTTAGCCTATGAACCAGATCGAGTTTGATGAATCAATTTTGATTCAGTTTAGCTTCTTCATCATCTATAATAGGATTTTTAGGGCTTCATCAATCGATTTTAGGGTTTCAGTCTGTCATTTTTTCGATTGTAGTTTGTTCATCGGAGTTCGAACTTGGAAGAAGCTGGTCTTGATCTTCGTTAATCGTGAAAGCTTTTTGTTCTACTTTGTTTAATTTAGGTATCTATTTTTTGTTTTGATTTCGAATTATTTTCAGCTAGATTTAGGTTTTTGTTTTAGGGTTTCAAAG
Source organism: Papaver armeniacum (assembly GCA_023531295.1). Lineage (NCBI taxonomy): Eukaryota > Viridiplantae > Streptophyta > Magnoliopsida > Ranunculales > Papaveraceae > Papaver > Papaver armeniacum. The sequence goes on from JAJJWW010013512.1 coordinate 68,345, forward strand.
TGATAATTGACTTAGGGTTTCTTGTTCAATCGATTATGAGAATTGGGTTTCTGATTTAGGGCATTTTACGGTTTCTAATTTAGGGCATTGATGGGAATGAAGTTGATAAGTTGACTGAGAAGCTACCAGGGGTTGGGATTGCTTCTGCTAGTGCTGATGGTGTCGTTCTAACAACTTCTAAAGGTAATTTTGATGTTTTGGGTTATTGATTATTTTTAGTATTTTGCAATATAAACCCAAGTCTCTTGTGATAGTGTCGTTTGCAGTCTATACTCTTAATTAGAATCCATTGGAGAAAAAGTAGCAAGAAAAAGATTTTGTAGTATTGGGTATAAACCTTAATCTCTTGCTTATTTTGTTTGCTCTGCTCTTTGTAAAAAATCATGGTTGTTTTATCTCTGGTTCATGTCTGTGATTTTGGATATGGAAGTAGCTTATGCTCTTGCTAGTTCTTCCTTCTCGGGATTTTCCCGAGAGCGGTTTAATTCTGGATTTGTTAATGTTGTTATCTAGCTTTATCTTCTTCGCATACTTTGAGATTATGTTTCATTATAAGTCTTGCGATGTTTTTTAAACTATATGTTTGGCGGCTTATAGAATGGCCCTTTCATTGAGAAGCAGCTAGCTACTGGTTCTTGCTTCAACATTTCAATGATTTTCCAGGCCTTTTTTTGTGTACGAGTATTTATTTTGGGAGTCCCTTTTGTTTTGACGATGCTTAGGCTTGGTTTATTAAATTTATGGAAGCCTTCACGAAAGGCATGTCTAGTTTGATTGTTATATTGGTTTTCTAAATTGTTAAGTTGGTTGTGTAAGACTTACCAGATAGTTTGATGATTACTAGTTACGAGTCTCAGAAACAACACCGAGGCCGATAAATGTTTGTGTACGTGTTTTTGGTGATAGGTGCAATGACAACCGACCAACAGGCGTGTGTTCTATGAAAAAGGGATCTTCCAGGAGGTCAGTAGAGATGCTTTGGGGCATGTAAGGAAGGAGTGTGACGAGCAAGGTTTCCCAACAAAGCAAGAAGTGTTGAATTCAGGCAGAGTTAGTAACTGCGACATAGAGGTACATAGAATGTGAATATGATTGTAGTTTGAGTTGTTCGTTTGTAATTTCTTGGTCTATTGATTTGCATAGTTTTGTAATTTTGCTACTCTTTTCTTTTCGGGGAACTCTGGCCGATTCTCGCTTGTGCGATGACTACAGGGAAGAAGAGCTATCAGTAGAGGCTAGAAATGTCACAAAAATATCATCTCTTCACCAAAATCAAAGTGCCCACAACCTGTTCGGTGAAATGCTCGACAGAAAAGAAAATGGCTAGAGGTTCTTATCCCATTCCTTGCATGTTTTATGAATTTTGATATGTTGAATTTATGAGAGTGTGTTAAAATTATTGGACTGAATTGCATTCAGTTGTGTTGGATTCATGAAAGGGAATGCATATTTTCTCTGCTGTTTTAACATAAGAGTTTCTTCCACCATTAATCTTTAATTTACTTCTTGTGTTGTTGAGCACAATTTGGTATAGCTGCTTGCATGTGTTCAATGAAACTGCTACCAGTCATGTCGTTACACTGACTACTTGTATAGCTCTGAATGATTTTCATTGTTTCTGTATCCGTAACTATTTATCATGTGAAAGTGGATGTGTATAATCAAGGCAGTGGTTACAATTTATTGTGGAAAGATATATAAATTATCGGTTACTTTACATTTTCCCCTCACCTTTCGATTCTTTTGTATATCTTGAGTTTGTTTTAGCTAGTTTACATATTCATAAACATTTGGTGTTTCAATTTATGCGACTTTGAGTCATTAGCTTATTCTAGTGCTAAATAGTTTAACCTTCATAGGAGTCCTCTTTGTGGGCTACACCGACCATCAATTATTTCACATCGCTAGGTTCAACACTTGGTCGTATATTAGTTTTCCATTTGAAATTTAATGAGTTTTGGTAGCTTTGGATTTCTCTTTAGCTCTTGACTTCTTAAGTGCTCACAGACAAAAATTCCACTTGAATCATTTTTAGTCGACCCTTGAAAGCACTGGACTATATATGAGAAACGTAACCAATGCAATGCGATCGGTATACGGTATGTAGAAAATGTTGGGATTTTCTTTGGCTTTGTCGAGTTAATTTTCATCTCTTAATTTTATCCTTGTTTGGATGGACATAATTTCACTGCTTTATTTCTGAAATGGATGAATGGTTTTAGTAGCATGTTGATTTTCTTGTAAAATCCCATAACTAAATTAGGCTTATTAAGATTATAGTAAAATAACATGGCCAAGGGATAATTAGTGAACGTCAAGTTTCGTGTCATCTTAAAGATAGATACGTTTGAGTTTGTGCACTAGTTGTTTTAGTACTTTTGTTTAGTATCTTTTCAAGTGGATGGTTGATAAATGAGCTTCACATTTCCTTTAGCTTTAAAAAGTAATACAAAGAAGTAAGTTTCGTTTACATTTGAATTATTTTTCATCACTATTCTTATTTTCTTACTTGAGATGATGGTCGTTGCCCATATATAATAGTTGGGGTTGATGTCGAAGGTGGATTTTTATTTTCTTGGAATTGTATATCCTGCGTGTTACGATATGAGTTTATGTGATGCATATCCTTAGTAGAGTTTTCGTATTCGTAGGGACATCCAGGGCATCTAGTTTTCTTGTGGATTTTCATCTAGCTTGTTGTCACATGGGATTGGACCTTACCTCTCAAGGTATTTCCTTATTCATGTAGATCGATTAAGACTTCTTTAGTTTTTTTCGGACATCACATAGATGTTTTATTCTTTAAACTCGTTGCCCATTGCCAACTTTTGTAGAACCTCCAAAACAGGTGACAACGGCTATTACATGGTACCGGTCGCCATCTTCACAGTCGTCTTCATCAAGAAATCGCCTCACTTTAGCATCGAGAGATGATGGCTATGAGAGCAGGAGCAACTTTATTGAAGAGTTTTCAATGATCACAGGAAGTCACTTGTCCACCTTGGGCAGACTGTACGCATGGGAAATAAAGCTTTATGCTGAAGTGAAGGTAATTGTTATGATTCGTTTTGATGATAATAGTGGATATTGTGTTAACATTTAGGCACCCCCTGTGCAGCATAGACAGTTTTACTTGTATTAAACAAGCAAAAGAGTATTTACCACTATCTCAACATCGGATTTGTGAACACTGTTGCTCCATATATAGGTTATAAGTATAAGTTTTGCAAGGAAATATCAATCCCCGGTAAGTACTTCACTTGGTTATTACACGTAAACTATTAAGTTTAAATTTGTGGCTTTGACACTCGGTTTATACTTGCGAGGTATCTTATTTGGTGGGAAGTGGATTGCGTTAGTTTGTACCTACACATCAACTTGTGTACATTCTAGATTACTGGGTAAGTACTTCACTGGGAATACCGTGTTGCAATTGTCTATCTTTGACTTGCTTTAGGACTTGTCATAATAATCCTGCCTGTTGTATTTTGCAAGATTGCCTACATGAGTTTTCTGATGCCCAAGCTTTCAACAAAGCAAGCCTGCAAAGGATAGAACGAACTATCTATTGTTATTTGAATGATGTAGAACAAAGGAGCTTCACGCTTTGTAAGTTCCATATATTCAAGTTTTGTAGGCAGTAAGTTTGTATTTGTATGTATTCCTGTAGAAAGTTTCTTTGATAAATTTGGTACTTAGAGAAATTTGGTACTTAGAGAAATTTCAGTTTCTTTGTTATATGTTCGGTTTCTTTGTTATATGAACCTGAGATGAATTGAATGAATGTGATTATGAATTGAATGAATGTTCTTTTGCATAGATTGAAGAATTTGTTGTTGAATGTGGTCATGAATGTATTGAATTTCGAATTCCGGCGTATTTAAATAGAAAAATTATCGCCGAGTCACCTTGACTGGTCAAAATTTTGACCGGAGTCAAGGTTGACTGGTGATAATTTTTTTTATTACAAAAAAGTTCGTAACGGCTCTAAGTCATTAATAACAAACTGTTGCAAAAAAATTCGTAACGGCCTGAGTTGTTACCACGTGGCAAATTCGTAACGGCTCAAGCCTGTTACGAGAGCCGTTACAAAAAAAATTCGTAACGGCCACAAAGCCGTTACAAAAAAAATGTAACACCCACTTTTGCAACAGGCGAGGGCCGTTACAACCCGTTTTAGTAACGGCCTGGTTCTGTTTCTAATCCCAAAATTTGGTGTAGTGTTACCATGTTGAAAAAATTATGAAAAAAGAAAAAACGACACAAAAATAAAGTTGTACAAACCAATAAATCTCATCCCCAGGGGGAAGGATCATAGATCCGTGCTTGGACGGCGGAGAAGTTCAGTTTGCACACTCCTAAACTGATTTGATCCAAAGATCAAAACGATTAGAAGGCTGAGTTTCAGAATGAGATTGAATCGCCATGAAAATCCTTCCAAGAATTTCGGAGAGGAGAAAGGTTTGTCTACTGTAAGTTGTTGGTTCTACAGCTTCTTCTTGGCAGAAGCTCTTTTTCCCAAGTATAGATTATTTGATACAAATGTTCATGAATAATTTAGCTTAGCTTAGTTGGTAATATTATCATCATACTTCCTTTTGGACATGATCTGTAGTTTGACTGCGTAGCCCTCCCTTTGCGGAGGTGTCGAGTGCCCTTTGTTGCATCCATCACACCTTGCCTGTGCGCACCTTTTTTTTTCTCATTTTTTTATGCATAAATGGTTGGCGGTGTTACTGCAGTGTGTATGTTTTAGAGAGAAAAAGATAAGAAGAAACAGAAGGGCCAGAGTAGAGTCCAGATAGGTTCTTTTAAGGGGTATTTTAGTTGCACCTTCATCTCAAGGTACTTTTTTTATTCTGATGATAGTGTCTTCAACTTGGCGGCAACTAAATCCAGTGTGGCTAATTTAGCCAACATTTTGCATTGTTAATATGGAGTCTGGATAATCAATTAGTCAGTGCCTTATAGGATGTACTTTTCTGAGGGCCTTAGAGTTAAATACAAGGTTAGATTATGATAAATATGTTATATAGAGTTAAATACAAGGTTAGATCATGGTAAATATGTTAGCTAGAGTTAAATACAAGGTTAGATCATGGTAAATATGTTAGCTAGAGTTAATGCGTCCACCTTTTTTGATCTTACAAATTTTATCTTTTGCTAGGATAGAATTCTAAGCCTTTAGGTTTTGTAGGTCGAACCATGTTGATTTAAGCTTCTTTAGTTAGATCCCTTTTCTAACTACAAATGTCTGCTTTAAAGATTTTGAACGTGTAAGTGAGATTTTCTCAACATTGACTCGTATGGGTTGGAAGCCATTTGTCAACCTTGGTAGTGAAGAGTCCTGCTAATAGGAGGGAAGAAATGGATTTGAGGAGGGAAGGATTAGGAGGAGGGAAATAAAATTTTGGGGAGGGACCGACTCTTTAAAAGAATAATGAAATGTCCATAACATCCTTGATCTTAATATAGTTGGATTTACGGACGAAACAACTCCCAAGCAAGATCAGAGTGTTCTATTTTATTAATCACATAGAGAGAGGAGAGATGAGAGAGAGCGTCTGAAGAGAGGGAGCTGTTTTTCGTCGGTGTCTCAGTTCCTGTTCCTGGATAGATGGTGGTTGCAACGAATTCTGGTGCAGTCTAAGAGGATGAAGGTGGATGGGAAATCTACAGAAGCAAGAAGGAAGTGAGAGCTAGCAAAGGGCGTTCTTTTCTCAACAAAAAAGGGTTATGCTGCTGGATTGAAGCAAAGGGTTTTTTTATCACCAAGGGTTTTGGGAGTAAGTCTGGAAAGTTTCAATTAATTGAATCAAAGGGAGATAGATTTTCCACTCTTTGGATTAATCAAAAAGGATTATCTTGGTTCTGTAATGGCCTAAAAGCGGAATTGAAGAAAGTTTGGAGTAAATCTCAATCCTGCAAGTTTAATGACACAAATGAGTGGCTTATTGCTACAAGGGTAAAAAATTCTGGTGGAGAATTTATGAAACTTTCAGGTCCTAATTCCTGGGGAAATGTTGTGGATATTTATGTTCCTGCTGGCAAAGATAGCGATGGGTGGAATCAAATTATTTCAGTTATTGATCAACTCATTATACTAGTAGAGAAGCCACTATATGATGCTGCAATCCTTCGCATCCTAAAAATCATATTTGGGTTGTTAATCCTAAATCGGTATGGGGAAAAGCTAAATCTTTCTCCAGTGATACTGCCTCTTCTAGTAAACATACGGTTGAGGATATATATTGGAATCGTAAGATTGTGTTATCATCTAATGTAGAGATGGTTTCATGGCCTAAAGTGGGTAAGCATCTGGGTTCTTTTTTGGAGAAAGAGGAGGAATTCTATCTTCAACCGTTCTCAAACTCTAAGGCTATGTTCTTGGTTTCCAACGCTTCGATGAGGTCTGAGTTGTTAGCAAAGGATCATTGGCAATTTCAAAATATGATTTTTTCATTCTCGCCATGGTCCGCTAAGCTAAATTAATTATCAGATGAAGAAATCTCAACTACACTGGATTTTAGTCAGGGGGTTCCCTTTTTCTTGTGGAATCAAAAGACTTTCGACGATTGGTGCTAAATGTGGTAGCCTTATGTAAGTCTTTGATGATACTTTTAAGGGTCTAAATCTCTCTGTAATGAAGCTAAAAGTCCGTGGTCCAATTCCTAATCATCCTTTCATCAAGGAAGTGGATTTTAAAGCTCTCCCCTTTCGATCCTTGATCATCAAAGATGCTGAGAATTCATCTAAAATTCTTAATAACCTCGGAAGAATTAAAGTTTTCAATGAAGATGTGAAAGGACAATAGTCCCACATCCCTAGTTTCCGTATAATGAACTTAAAATATAATATGGAAGGGCCGCTCCACTCATTGCCAATTGGTTTTGAGTTGGATGCCCGTAGAATTTAACAGAAGATGATCAAGCTGGAACTTCACCGGAAATGAGTGCAAGAGACAGGTGGTGGTATCTTAGGGGCTGATCCTGCTAGATCTATTGCCTCTTGCTCCCGTGACTCTCTTAAGACTGTTCAGTCACCCTGTGCAACTGTCTAGTAACTTATCCCATCCAGTAGCACGTGTTAGTAACTTATCCCATCCAGTAGCACGTGTTAGGCCTATGGCAGTACATGAAGACTTTATTATGGGTCATATTAAATCTAACAGATCTAATTCCTTGGGAACTCGAACTTCTCCTAAGCCATCTCAAATGGAGTTTGATAATTGGGCAGGGCTAAATGTATCGGAAAATTTCCGCATGGGCTTGGTATAGGTTATGAATTATATTTTGACTCGGATCAATATACAAACTCTTAGAGTGAGTCTCCTATATATGGAATTGAAAAAAGTTGGAGCGGGGAAGCAGTCAATCCCTGGGATAACGATGATATCTCATATGCTTCTTCTGGGGAGCATAGAAGATTATGTAGGGATTTAGAAATTGAAGCTGCTCGAGATTCTATTGGCCCTTGCGATAACATTCCCCTTGAATGGCTCAACAGCTTGTATCCCCTGCGAATTCTTTTGATATTTCTAACTCCACTGTAATGGTTCAAGATTCTCAACCTAGTTGTTCTTTTTCTCAGCTGGTGATAAAATCTAATACTTCTACGCCTTCTAGCTTGCCAACGTCTGAATTTTTTCAGCAAGCTCTAACTGATCCAACTAAAGAGGCAATGGTAATAAACTATCTCTACTCTAAATACCTTTTAGACTTTAATATGATTAAGAAGGTAGGGGTTACAATGCAATTGGGCATGCCACAATCTGATTATGAGTTTGTTAGAGTTTTAATGCATGCGGCAGCTCAAAATCCAAATGCTTTCAACTTTGAATGTAGGGAATTGGATAATTTTTCCAATTAAGTTGCTTCTTTTTGTTTCTGATTTTAGATTTTCTGCTTTTTTATTTCGATGTTAAATATTATTTCATGTAATGTTAAAGAGTTTGAGGAATTATAGAAGAAGAGGGGTGGTTAAAAGGTAGATATCTCTCCATAATCCTGACCTGATAGTTTTTCAGGAGACATTAGTTGAGTCCTGCAATGACTCTATTGTGTCTCAAATCTGGGGAGGTAGGGCATATCACTGGCTAGCTCTAGATTCTATTGGAATATCAGGGGGTATCCTTATTATTTGGAATTCTAACAAGCTTGAGATGGTGGATCATATTATTGGGACTTTTAGTGTGAACATTCAATTCAAAAATCTGATTGATAATTTTTGCTAGCTATTTTCTGGTGTGTATGGTCCTTGTGAAGTTGTAGAAACAAAAAGACTTTGGGAGGAGTTGTCCTTAATGAATCAAATTTGGGGCTTGCCGTGGTGTGTAGGAGGAGATTTTAATGAAGTTATACTTATGGTTGAAAGAAAAGGGTGCTCCAATATCTCGGGTGGCATAGAGATTTCGAAAATTTCTTTGATCAGAATGAGCTAATTGATCTTCCGATTGCGGGTGCAAATTTTACTTGGTTGAAAAAAGTCTCTCTTACAGCCATGAGTAAAATAGATAGATTTATTGTAAACTCTGCTTGGGACTATCATTTTCCTGGCATATCCGTGAAAGCTCTGGGGAGGCCTTTCTCTGATCACAAACCTATTTGGCTCTCTAGCGACTTGGAAGATTGGGGCCCTCCTCCATGGCAGTTCCAGTTCATGTGGTTATTAATTGGAACCTAACTTTATGGAATTAATGGAACAATGGTGGAATTCTCTTGCTAATTCTTTCTCTGGATCTGTTGGTTTTATCCTTGCTAAGAAGATACAAGCACTTAAAGCTTTAATTAAATATTGGAACAAGAATTGTTTTTGCAGAATAGAAAGAAAATGTGAAAAGAATTACTTGGATATCAGTTGGTTGGGCCAAAAGATAGATGAGGAAGTTGTTACTGATTCTCAACTGATTGTTCATGATAATCTTATGCTTGAGTGTGAGAAGTTGGCCGATATGAAGGAATTATTTTGGAGATACAAGTCTAGGGTCCAATGGGTTGAAGAAGGCGAAAGAAATACTAAATTTTTTCACCGAATCGCTAAGATTAGGAGAAGGCGCAACTCTGTCTCTAGTTTGAAGATTAGTTCTGAGATCGTTGAAGACAATCTGGCTATTAAATATCACATTTTGGATCACTTCCATTACATATTCAAGCTTACTGACAACTCTCAACTCCCTCTAACTGATATGAATTTTAAGAAAATATCGGAAGAAGATGTTGCGTGGATGGAAAAACCTATCCCTGACTCTGAAATGTTATCATCTCTTAAGTTGTTTGGTCAAAAAGGGCCCCTGTCCCCGATGGTTTCCATGTCAACATCATTGTTAAATGTTAGCAGTTCATGAAGATTGACATCATGAAAGTTGTCAAGATTTTCGAACATTCTGGTTTTATTGATTGGAGATTGAAGTCCACATTCCTTTCTCTCATCCCAAAAAAGCCCGTTGTGGAGGAAGTAAAGGATCTTAGACCTATTAGCTTAACCAACATCGTGTACAAAGCTATCTCCAAAGTCCTTGCTGAGCGACTGAAGATAATGTTACCTAAGCTTATCTTTAATCATCAATCGACTTTCGTCAAAGATAGGCAAATCCTAAATAGTATTATAGTTGCAAACGAGTGTCTTGATTATAGACTTAAGAAAGGAATCCCCGGGGTTATCTGCAAAATAGATTTAGAAAAGTCATTTGATAATGTCAAATGGTCTTTCCTAATTGAAGTTCTCAAAAATATGGGTTTTGGGGAAATATGGCAAAAATGGATCATGGGTTGCATCTCAAAAGTCCCTTTCTCTATACTTATAAATGGTTCCGCTTTCGGTAAATTTACTTCTGAAAGGGGTATTCGCCAAGGTTACCCCCTCTCTCCTTTCTTTTCCTTCTTGTATCTGAAGTACTAACTATGCTCCTTGATAAAGTTGAAGGAATTGGTTTGCTTGGCGGCTTTATTTCTTCCAATTCTTTTAATGGTGTCAAGGTTAGTCATCTTCAATTTGCGGATGACACTTTAGTATTCATGGACGCTAATTCTGTGCAAGTAAATTTTTTTAAATACATCCTTTTATGGTTTCGATGTGCGTCAGGTCTTAAAACCAACTTTGCTAAGTGTGTTTATTTGTTTTTTGAGAGTGAAAATATTTTCTGCTGATTTTGGTAATTTCGGGTGTGTGATTGAGGAACAAATTTAAACCCTAAACAATGTACTGCAAGGGAGTACTTTAGATTCGAGAGATCAATCTGTACAAGTCCGGCCTAAACCAAGAAATGGTCGTTCCAGACTTGCTTCGGTCACAAAGTGAAGGAAAATGGGTTGGTTTTGGGGAGGGAAGCAAGGAAAGTGATGAGACCAGAATATTTGATTCTGGAAGAGTAGTTGTGTTACTGTGACTTGTATCGGAAAAGTGGGAAGGCTAACAAATGGTAAGCTAGCAAGTATTTTCTGAGTGTTGTATATTCCTGAATGAACCTGTCGTTCGATGAAAATAGGTAAGACCTATTTATACAAGTCGAAGTGAAACGTACTCTGGTATCATTAAGGAATGGAAAATGGGTGAGTAAATGGGGGGAGGTGGTAACGTTAACGCATGGAATTGATGTTCCATGAAACTGTTAACGCATGGAATTGATGTTCCATAAAACCGTTAACGCATGAAATTTATGTTCCATAAAAAGAACGTTTCACCATTAACTCCCTGTATTTACTAACCGCCTCATCCTTATGACACTTCCTTATGACGGACGTAGTGTACGCCGCACGCTGTAAACCGCCAAACCAATACCCAAAGAGGATCCCCCAGTTTGTGATATGTGTTGATGCCTCGAATGTTTTTGTGGAAAAGATGTAGCATATTGTCGTTGCCTGGCAAGTTATGCTTGGGAGACTTGATAGCTTGGTGACCTCCGACGGTCAAGATTTTGCATCTTAAGACGAGAGGTAGCCGTTGATTATTGCACGCTTTCGTTTTGGTAGCCGTATAGGGAAGGCCAACATGTGGGGAGTCAAGGTTGGCATGCCGTTGGCATGGCGTGCCTTGGCGCGGTTTGGCGTGGCCAAACTAGGATTTTGGGTCAAAGGTTACCGTGTGTTGTCTGGTAACCTTGGACGGCTAGGATTTTCTCCTGGGATTGAAGGGAGGCCGTTTATTGTCGCACGCCTTCGTTTTGGTAGCCGTGTAGGGAAGGCCGCATGGTGGCGCTGGCTAGGTTGGCATGTCGTTGGCATGGCATTGTTTGGTGTGGCCAAACTTAGGTTTCGGGCCAAAGGTTACCATGCGTTGTCTGGTAACCTTGGATGGCTAGGATTTGCTCCTGGGATTAAAGGGGGACCGTTGATTGTCGCACGCCAGCATGGTGGTGCGGCTAGGTTGGCATGCCTATGGCATGGCATGGTTTGGTGTGTCCAAACTTAGGTTTTCGAGCCAAAGGTTACCATGCGTTGTCTGGTAACCTTGGATGGCTAGGATTTGATCCTGGGATTGAAGGGGGGTCATTGATTGTCGCACGCCTTCGTTTTGGTAGCCGCGTAGGGAAGGCCAGCATGGTGGCGTGGCTAGGTACGTTTGGCATGATGGGGCCAAGGGCATCGCATGCCGTTGGCACATTGTGCGGCTAGCATGTCTAGGGCCAATCCAAGGTGCGGTTTGGCTTGGCATAGTGGGGCCAAGGGTTTGGCATGTCGTTGGCACATGGCACAGCTAGCATGGCTAGGGCCAAGGCAAGGTGCAGTTTGGTTTGGCATATGGGACCAAGGGTTTGGTAGGTGTGGCTAGCATGGCTAGGGCCAAGGAAAGGTGCGGTTTGGCTTGGCATGTGGGTCCAAGGGTTTGGTAGGTACGGCTGGCATGGTTGGCATGCCTTGGAGCGGTAGGTGCGTCTAGCATGGCTAGGGCCAAGGCAAGGTGCGGTTTGGCTTTGCAAGGTGGGGCAAAGGGTTTGGTATGTCGTTGGCACATGGCGCGACTAGCATGGCTAGGGCCAAGGCAAGGTGCGGTTTGGCTTGGCATGTGGGGACAAGGGTTTGGTAGGTGCGGCTGGCATGGTAGGTACGTCTAGCATGGCTATGGCCTAGGCAAGGTGAGGTTTGTCTTGGCATGGTGGGGCCAATGGTATGGAGAGCTGTTGGCACATGTCGGGACTAGCATGGCTAGGGCCAAGGAAAGGTGCGGTTTGGCTTGGCATGTGGGGCAAGGGTTTGGCATGCCGTTGGCACATGGAGAGGCTAGCATGGCTAGGTCCAAGGCAAGGTGCGACTTGGCTTGGTATGTGGGGCCATGGGTTTGGTAGGTGCGGCTGGCATGGTTAGCATGCCTTGGCGCGGTAGGTGCGGGGCTAAGCATGGCTAGGGCCAAGGAAAGGTGTGGTTTGGCTTGGCATGGTGGGGCCAAGGGTTTGGCATGCCGTTAGAACATGGCGCGGATAGCATGGCTAGGGCCAAGGCAAGGTGTGGTTTGGCTTGGCATGTGGGGCCAAGGGTTTGGTTTGGTAGGTGCGGCTGGCATGGTTGGCATGCCTTGGCGCGGTGGGTGTGGCTGGCATGGTTTTCCATTGGCACAAGGGTGCGTCTATCATGGTTGGCATGCCTTGGCGCGGTGGGTGTGGCTGGCATGGTTTTCCATTGGCACAAGGGTGTGACTAGCATGGTTGCCATGCCTTGGCGCGGTGGGTGTGGCTGGCATGGTTTGCCATTGACACAAGGGTGCGGCTAGCATGGTTGGCATGCCTTGGCGCGGTAGGATGTGGCTGGCATTGATGAGCCATTGGCACATGCGGTGTGAGAATCAAGGTTTTAGCTTGTCGAAACCCTAATCAGCATTAAAAAAAAAGGTACCCAGGTAATTTTCTCGCAGACAAATTAAAGGGTTCAATAAATGTGCTTGGTTTTGACATTATTACTCAAGTTTTGTGACGTCACTGTCTGACTATGGTTTTACGACTTTACCCCTAAGATAAAAGCCACCATCAACATTTGGGTAGGAGATGTTGAGATATAGATGGTCTAGCTGAAATTTTAGGTTCCTCCTGTAACTGTTTTCCAACTACTTATTTAGCCATGCCTTTGGGTGAGAAAACAAACTCTGCTTCTAAATGGGATAAGATTCTGGAAATTTGGAAAACAAGACTTGCTACTTGGAAAAGCAAGACCTTGTCTAAGGGTGGTAAGTTAACCCTCAAGAAGAGTGTTCTTGAGTATCCCTATATATTACTTTTCGCTCTTTATGGCTCCTTCTCATGCCATTAAAGCAACCAAAAAAACTATCAGGGACTTTCTGTGGGATGAATCTGCTAATATAAAGAAGTTTCATTGGGTTGGTTGGAGGAATGTGTGTAAGCCGATTAAAGTCGGGGGGTTTAGGCATTAAGAATCTTAAAGTGATGAAAGTAACTCTTCGCAAAAATGGTGTTGGAGGCTTGGTAAAGAACCAAAGGCTTTGTGGTCTAGGGTTGTTAAGGATAAATATGGCACTGTTGATTTTTGGTGGATTACTAAACAACCTAAAGATAAGCATGGCGTGAGTCTATGGCGGAATATTTAAACTATTTCGATGATTTTTTCAAATAGTGCCAATTCAAGATTGGCAAAGAGGATAGAATCAGAATTTGGGAGGATAAATGGCATCATCGTGGCTCTTTATGTGAGCTCTTTTCTAGGCTTTATTAACTGTATACTAACAAACAAGTTTCCATTTTAAATGCCCAGCAAACTGTGGAAGAAGGTTTGCATTGGAATTTGGGTTTATTACATAGAAGACGGCTTTACGATGTTGAAATCGAAGAACTGGATACTCTTATGCCTATGCTAGAGTCTGTTTCTCTCGATCCTATGGAAGAAGATCAACTAATTTGGCTTGGGGATAAGAAGGGTATTTTCTCTGTTAAGGCGGCGTATGAGAAGGCCACTGCTATCAACAGTTGTTGATGGTGGTTTTTAGACAAGGGGTAAAATCGTAAAACCCCATGACCTAGTGTTACCCGCAACACATTAACTAAGAGCATTTAACTCAGGTGTAAATAATTAATAGGGGTATTTTTTCAAAATACCAGATTAGGGTTTTCAACACAGAACCCTAATTCCAAAACCAAGCCGCACTCTGCGCATCAATGGCAGCAATGCCAAACCAAGCCGCACTCTGCGCACCATGGCAACAATGCCAAACCAAGCCGCACTCTGCGCACCATGGCAGCAATGCCAAACCAAGCCGCACTCTGCGCACCATGGCGACAATGCCAAACCAAGCCGCACTCTGCGCACCATGGCAACAATGCCAAACCAAGCCGCACTCTGCGCACCATGGCGACAATGCCAAACCAAGCCGCACTCTGCGCACCATGGCAAAGCAATGCCAAACCAAGCCGCACTCGCGCACCATGGCAGCAATTCCAAACCAAGCCGCACTTTGCGCCACTGCAGCGACAATGCCAAACCAAGCCGCACTCTGCGCACCATGGCAGCAATGCAAAACCAAGCCGCATACTGCGCATCATTGGCTACAATGCCAAACCAAGCCGCACTCTGCGCACCATGGCAGCAATGCCAAACCAAGCCGATATCTGCGCATCATTGGCAACAATGCCAAACCAAGCCGCATACTGCACACCATGGCAACAAATCTCCAAGCTGCTATGCCTTTGGCACACGCCAAATATAGCGCCCTAGGCTTGCAAGACTTGCAACTAGGTCAACATGGCCGCACGTGTCATTGGCACATGCCAACACGTGCCGCAAGCCATATTCCAAGTCGCTATGCCATTGGCACATGCCAAATATAGCGCCCTAGGCTTACAAGACTTGCAACTAGGTCAACATGGCCGCACATGCCATTGGCACATGCCAATACGTGCCGCAAGCCATATTCCAAGTCGCTATGCCATTGGCACACGCCAAATATAGCGCCCTAGGCTTGCAAGACTTGCAACTAGGTCAACATGGCCGCACATTCCATTGGCACATGCCAATACGTGCCGCAAGCCATATTCCAAGTCGTTATGCCATTGGCACACGCCAAATATAGCGCCCTAGGCTTGCAAGACTTGCAACTAGGTCAACATGGCCATATTCCGCACATGCCATTGGCACATGCCAATGCAACGTGCCGCACATGCCAAGCCATATTCCAAGTCGCTATGCCATTGGCACACGCCAAATATAGCGCCCTAGGCTTGCAAGACTTGCAACTAGGTCAACATGGCCGCACATGCCATTGGCACATGCCATTGGCACATGCCAATACGTAGCGCCCGCAAGCCATATTCCACATGACGCATGCCAATATACCGCAAGCCATTGGCTATGCCACACGCCAAATGTAGCGCCCTAGGCTTGCAAGACTTGCAACTAGGTCAACATGGCCGCACATGCCATTGGCACATGCCAATACGTGCCGCAAGCCATATTCCAAGTCGCTATGCCATTGGCACACGCCAAATATAGCGCCTTAGGCTTGCAAGACTTGCAACTAGGTCAACATGGCCGCACATGCCATTGGCACATGCCAATACGTGCCGCAAGCCATATTCCAAGTCGCTATGCCATTGGCATACGCCAAATGTAGCGCCCTAGGCTTGCAAGACTTGCAACTAGGTCAACATGGCCGCACATGCCATTGGCACATGCCAATACGTGCCGCAAGCCATATTCCAAGTCGCTATGCCATTGGCACACGCCAAATGTAGCGCCCTAGGCTTGCAAGACTTGCAACTAGGTCAACATGGCCGCACATGCCATTGGCACATGCCAATACATGCCGCAAGCCATATTCCAAGCCGCTATGCCATTGGCACACGCCAAATATAGCGCCCTAGGCTTGCAAGACTTGCAACTAGGTCAACATGACCGTACGTGCCATTGGCACATGCCAAACACACACGCTGGTAGCCTAACTTGCAAACCGTGCAACCTACCACCAAGGCATTCCGCGCATGCCATTGGCACATGCCAAACACACATGCTGGTAGCCTAACTTGCAAACCATGCAACCTACCACCAAGGCATTCCGCACATGCCATTGGCACATGCCACACGCGCCATTAGTAGCACCACTTGCACTCAAGGCGCAACCAACGAGATATCAACACAAAGCGGGGATGCTTCTTTAGGGTTTTGGTTTGGCGGTCACATCATGCAGCGTACACTACGCTCACATTAAGAAAGCGTGAATAGGAATAAAGCGGTCAAATAAAAGAGGAAATAATGGTAAAAAACGTTTTCACCCATTAAACCATGCGGTTACCACCTCCTCCCATTATTTAACCCTTTACTCTCTTCCTTCATGAGGCCAGGGTATGTTTCAATCTCGACTTGTATAAATAGGTCTTACCTATTTCCACCAGACAACAAGTCTCGGTCAGGAGAAATATATTACACTTACACTCTCAGAAAGGCAACTTTGCAAGCTCTCCCAAAAGCTTTCATCTCTTGCAAGCTTTTCCTAAGCTTTTCACTTTCTGATACAAGTCGAGATACTACTCTCCTCAACACCTTTCTCTGCTTCCCTCCCCAAATCAACCCTTCTCCTCCACTTTGTGACCGAAGCAAGTCAGGAACGGCCAATTCTTGGTTTAGGCCGGACTTGTATGCAGATTGATCTCTCGAATCTATAAAGTGCTCACGTGCAGCACATTTGTTTAGGGTTTAAACCAGTTTCTCACTCACCTATCGCATTTACCGAAATCGGCAGAAATGATTTTCACCCATAAACAATTGGCGACCACAGCGGGAGGATTGATCTATCGGCTACAATGTCAGACTGTCGATCTCGTTCTTCGACCCAGACATCAAGATGGTAGGTGAAGGCTACTCGATCCGACTCAACCGCCAGGCAACCCGGTTACTAGTTGTAAAAACTACACGAGAGAACTGGGGACTTGCCGAAGATGCTACCAGCGATTGGGGACTTGCTGACAATGCTATCAGCAAAACCACGGGCTTGCTGACGATACTACCAGCAAAACCGCCCTTTTTACATGAAGAGAGGCATGTTCTCAAAAAACCTATGAAGTGAGTAAATTCAGACTGCGCAAGATATATGATTTGTTTTAGGTTCCTAGTAAAACCATTATACTACCGGGTATTGTGCCTATTGCTAGCACGCACTTTCATAAAAGCAATATTCCTTTCCCAAAACATAATCAGAGTCATATTATCAAAACCATTTATCCCAGAAATAACCCAATATCCTCAGAAGATACCAGCTGTCTACCAAAACCGGTCAAACTTTGAACCAGACATCCAATATGTCTTTCGAAAAAGAAAAAAAAAAGGAGAAAAAGAGCCTAAAATGAAAATTTAACGGAGAAACATTCAAGTAAAATCATCCAACAGAGGTCTGTTCTTCTTGGAGAAAGTCAACTTTGCATCTTCAAGAGCCGCTCTCTTCATAGTCAACATCTTGGAAAGTTTTTCGAGTTCTACCTCCTTTCGTGTAATCTCCTCAGCGGAAAGGCTTTCGATTCTTTCGCATCTTTCAACTTTTTGATCTCAAGAAGGCTTTCGACAAACCACGAAGTGTTGAACTCATTTTCTACGCACACGTCGCGATGGTGTTCCCGATTGGCAATAACGTCCTCAGAAACCGTGTGACCAGTCACCTCACACATATCCTCGATGGAAGATAAAGCCTCTTCTACACGCTTAGCCAGCGCAAATCGACTAGTGACTTTCTTGGTTGTGGCCATATGTCCGTACTTCTCCCAGATCTTGGTGTACAACGCCGCGTGCTTAGCCAGAAACACGCTCGAAGCCGCCAACCAAAGACATGGCCCGGATAAGGAACCAAGTACGGAGGATCAAAAATGGCGCCTGCACCTGGCCTCACAACTCGCGAAGAGTTTTCCTCCATGTCTACGGCAGCAATCATCAGAGAATCATCCACCGTTTGAGCCACATCTGTGCCCGACAATTGGCTAACGCCCATCTCCAAGTCACCAGCGGTGGTCACCAAAGGCAAGCTTTCGTGTGCCTCTACCCCAGAATCATCCTCCGGATCGGATTCCTCCCGCGAACTTGAGTCGAGATATTTTCCCAAAAGAGGAAACAAAAGAAGAAAGAAAAGAAGTGCGAAACTCACCGAACCACTTCCCGAAACAGCAGAACCCGATACCCGCATCGCGGAGGAATCACTCTCACTTGTCGAACCCTCTTCTCTCTCGACTCATCATCGCTACGAGAAGGCTCAATCTTCGCTGGAGTTCTTTGAAGAAATTGCCGTCTCCGGCAACGTGCAAGAGCGCGAAAGCATTAACACTACCGAAGCCTTGAAGGAAACAAGACACATATTCTCAGTAGAAATTCGCGTGTTTTGAGACAAACCAAAGAAGAGGCGACACATACCCAGTTATTGGAAGAACCGAAAGACACAAGAGCCGTGGGAGGATCTTGTGAAACCGTCCGGAACCCGCCAAAGGCCACGATTTTTCGTTCTCCGTTCCTTGGCACGGGGGACTTTCCGATTGCTAGGAAGCTTTCGCTTGGGATATCTCAACATTGGATACTCCTTGAACTGCTGGGAAGGTTTGCAACGAACATTTTCTACCACGTTATTCACAAAAGCTTGGATCATGGTAACCTCGTCGCACCGAACTCATTATAGCCAAAGGTCGTCGAAGTTACTCTTCCCATTTGTAAGAAGGAAGACGGATGCCCGGCTCGAGGGCACGCGGCATTGAGGGCAGCACGCAACGAATCCTTAGGAAGCACCGGGCCGGGTAAGCAAGAGGTACCCCTTGATCGAA
The DNA here is from genome assembly GCA_023531295.1 of Papaver armeniacum. Taxonomy (NCBI): domain Eukaryota; kingdom Viridiplantae; phylum Streptophyta; class Magnoliopsida; order Ranunculales; family Papaveraceae; genus Papaver; species Papaver armeniacum. The sequence goes on from JAJJWW010013512.1 coordinate 87,069, forward strand.
ACCCATGTGACGAGCAAAGACGGCCAATATTGTAAGCGGCTATCCGGAAAGACCCCACGAAGAAAGACGGCATATAACAAGCAAGCGGCTTTGAATAAACAAGTTTTTCACCAACGCTCAAATCGCCATCGAGAAGACAAAGACATGAGCGGAGCGAAGCAAAAGTGTCAATTTGAGCCACCGATTTATGGACCGTCTCCCATGGACGGAAATTGATTTCGTGCAACTTGTCGAGAAAACTAACCAAGCTCACGCCAACTCTTGGACGCTTTGTTCACCCATCGAAGAATTCGGGAGCCACCCCAACTCACGGAAGCGAAGGCAACGGTTTCGGAGCATATTTCTCAAAGTGATCCCATAGCCGGACTTGTAGAAAAGCAACGTGCACATATGTATCCACTTTCATGAAACAATTCAAACTCGCATGTTCGCAACTAGGTGATCCGTACTGATGCACATACAGAGGAACCAAGGAAATGACTTGCCAATGGGAAGAACTTCACCCTTTGCCAACTTCTGAAGAATCGCTAACAACTCGGGTCTTATTCCTTTCTTGCCGAGCCGTCATCAAAAATGTCTCTAGACAACCAGAGAGCCAAAAACAGCTGCGACATGAAGATCACCGCACTGCATTCGGGCTCCAACTCGTCCGGAAACCATTGAGATATCCACCAACCGTAAGGGCACCTCTCATCCTCTTTACGGGCAGAGTCCTTCGACTTCGCAATGGAGTCTTTCCGAGCGAAATTCCCCAACTTAGCGGCAAGGTCATCCCGCATCTTCACCTCACTTTCCAGATAATTGGATTTTAAGATTCCCGATTCTAGGAAGATTCGGCAAGAGAGCCACACTCTCCAAGGAGAGAGTTATCTCGCCCCATCTACATATGATTGTATGGGTGTCCGAGCACCATCTGGAGAGGAAAGAAACCAAGCCTCGGGATGTCCTTCCTAACTGGAGATTTCTGCGAAGTCTTGACAAGCATCAATGACTCCGCGCTCGAGTCAAGTTGGTATTTATACGCTCCTCGCTCACCATGAACTCAACCCATCTGTCAAAAAGAACGCAATGGACTTTGACACATCCTGAAGTCAATATTGGAAGAGGAATATACCCCTTTATGAAGACGGAACCGAATGGTGCTCTGGGCAAAGCAACGTGTCCTCCTGTCATCTTCACCACCGGTTAGCAAAATTGGCACGAAACACGGGTGATTCTTCCGAGAGGGGCGAGGGCTCTAGTGAAGAATTCATCATCTATGTTCGGCTTGGAATTATGAGCATCCTTCGACGAAGTGAAATTTGGTTCAGGTACATCTTATCGAATTCCTTCATAACAATTTGGTAATAAGATATCTGCACAAAACAAACGAAGAAAGGCGAAGTTATCTCCCTGACACATAATCGTACCCAACAAAAAAAAAAAAAGAGAAAGGGGTAGGAAGACGTATTTTCTTCGGGTTCGAGACTATATACGCGGCATTCTATACGGTACAAGTGTGTCTCTGAGTATCTTTCTCCGGGTTCAAAAATATATATGGAGCATTTTTCTATTGGTTCAAAACTGCGCGCGTGGTACTTCTCTCAAGAAGCAAAATCATATATACAATATTTCCTGTGGGTTCGAAGTCATATGAAGCATATACACAGTATTCTTCTTCGGGATTCATACAGGGTTCTCTACGGGTTCGAAATACACACGCAAAGTATTTTCTTGTGGTTCAAATATTTCTTTCAGGACCGAAAATTCATATATGCAATATTTCCCACGGGTTCAAACAATATATGCAGTATCCCCTTGGTCGCATACGTACAATATTTTCTACAGGAGGCACGCCAAGGAATCATATGCAAGGATTGTGGAAGCGCCTACTCTTAAGGTTTATACCTATGTGAAAAAAAAAGAGAGAAGGAGAAGAGTACTCGAAGACATACCTGGAAGCTGGTTTCTCTTTGCCGCTAGTATGAAAAGAGGAAAGAATAAAGCGCAGGATGGGGAGAAAGGGGATTTATATATATATATATACATATATAGGCGTGAAAGACTTTGAAATAAGGAAGGATTTCCCTTTTCACCAAAATCACGCGTGTAAGAAACGGGCCCACAAAGGGTGCGACTTCCCAATGCCGCCCAAAGTCACGCCGCAAGCACGGTTTCCAAGCTGCACTTTTGACCCCACCAATTGCGACTTCTCAATACCGCCCAAGTCACGCCCGCAAGCACGCACGGCTTCTACACTTCGCGCCGGTCCCACTAGCTAGCACACTCGGTTTCCCAACTCACGCCAACTTCCCAACGTCGCCTGCCGCACCGGCCCCCAATTGTGCCAGCCTCCCGATTTGTGCAAAACTACCAGAGGCAAGGATTCCAAATCCCATTTATAAAGGTCGACAAGCCTCCTTCAATTTTCCTTACGTTTCTTGTTATAAGTTTGTCACCATCTTATGCTTACCTCGCAACAAAGCCCTGTTCCGAGCTAGCGGGGGACTTAATGTTGATGGTGGTTTTTAGACAAGGGGTAAAATCGTAAAACCCCATGACCTAGTGTTACCCGCAACACATTAACTAAGAGCATTTAACTCGTGTGTAAATAATTAATAGGGGTATTTTTCAAAATACCAGATTAGGGTTTTCAAATACGTAACCCTAATTCCAAAACCAAGCCGCACTCTGCGCACCATGGCAGCAATGCCAAACCAAGCCGCACTCTGCGCACCATGGCAGCAATGCCAAACCAAGCCGCACTCTGCGCACCATGACAAAGAATGCCAAACCAAGCCGCACTCTGCGCACCATGGCAAAGAATGCCAAACCAAGCCGCACTCTGCGCACCATGGCAGCAATGCCAAACCAAGCCGCACTCTGTGCACCATGGCAGCAATGCCAAACCAAGCCGTACTCTGCGCACCATGGCAACAATGCCAAACCAAGCCGCACTCTGCGCACCATGGCAGCAATGCCAAACCAAGCCGCATATTGCGCATCATTGGCAACAATGCCAAACCAAGCCGCACTCTGCGCACCATGGCAGCAATGCCAAACCAAGCCACATACTGCGCATCATTGGCAACAATGCCAAACCAAGCCGCATACTGCACACCATGGCAACAAATCTCCAAGCCGCTATGCCTTTGGCACACGCCAAATATAGCGCCCTAGGCTTGCAAGACTTGCAACTAGGTCAACATGGCCGCACATGCCATTGGCACATGCCAACACGTGCTGCAAGCCATATTCCAAGTCGCTATGCCATTGGCACACGCCAAATATAGCGCCCTAGGCTTGCAAGACTTGCAACTAGGTCAACATGGCCGCACATGCCATTGGCACATGCCAATACGTGCCGCAAGCCATATTCCAAGTCGCTATGCCATTGGCACACGCCAAATATAGCGCCCTAGGCTTACAAGACTTGCAACTAGGTCAACATGGCCGCACATGCCATTGGCACATGCCAATACGTGCCGCAAGCCATATTCCAAGTCGCTATGCCATTGGCACACGCTAAATATAGCGCCCTAGGCTTGCAAGACTTGCAACTAGGTCAACATGGTCGCACATGCCATTGGCACATTCCAATACGTGCCGCAAGACATATTCCAAGTCGCTATGCCATTGGCACACGCCAAATATAGCGCCCTAGGCTTGCAAGACTTGCAACTAGGTCAACATGGCCGCACATGCCATTGGCACATGCCATTGGCACATGCCAATACGTGCCGCAAGCCATATTCCAAGTCGCTATGCCATTGGCACACGCCAAATGTAGCGCCCTAGGCTTGCAAGACTTGCAAGTAGGTCAACATGGCCGCACATGCCATTGGCACATGCCAATACTTGCCGCAAGCCATATTCCAAGTCGCTATGCCATTGGCACACGCCAAATATAGCGCCCTAGGCTTGCAAGACTTGCAACTAGGTCAACATGGCCGCACATGCCATTGGCACATGCCAATACGTGCCGCAAGCCATATTCCAAGTCGCTATGCCATTGGCACACGCCAAATGTAGCGCCCTAGGCTTGCAAGACTTGCAACTAGGTCAACATGGCCGCACATGCCATTGGCACATGCCAATACGTGCCGCAAGCCATATTCCAAGTCGCTATGCCATTGGCACACGCCAAATGTAGCGCCCTAGGCTTGCAAGACTTGCAACTAGGTCAACATGGCCGCACATGCCATTGGCACATGCCAATACATGCCGCAAGCCATATTCCAAGCCGCTATGCCATTGGCACACGCCAAATATAGCGCCCTAGGCTTCACCAAGACTTGCAACTAGGTCAACATGGCCGTACGTGCCATTGGCACATGCCAAACACACACGCTGGTAGCCTAACTTGCAAACCGTGCAACCTACCACCAAGGCATTCCGCACATGCCAAACACACACGCTGGTAGCCTAACTTGCAAGCCATGCAACCTACCACCAACGTATTCGCACATGCCATTGGCACATGCCACACGCGCCATTAGCAGCACCACTTGCACTCAAGGCGCAACCAACGAGATATCAACACAAAACTGGGGGATGCTTCTTTAGGGTTTTGGTTTGGCGGTCACAGCATGCAACGTACACTACGCTCACATTAAGAAAGCGTGAATAGGAATAAAGCGGTCAAATAAAAGAGGAAATAATGGTGAAAAATGTTTTCACCCATTAAACCATGCGGTTACCACCTCCTCCCATTATTTCACCCTTTACTCTCTTCCTTCATGAGGCCAGGGTAGGTTTAATCTCGACTTGTATAAATAGGTCTTACCTATTTCCACCAGACAACAAGTCTCGGTCAGGAGAAATATACTACACTTACACTCTCAGAAAGGCAACTTTGCAAGCTCTCCCAAAAGCTTTCATCTCTTGCAAGATTTTCCTAATCTTTTCACTTTCTGATACAAGTCGAGATACTACTCTCCTCAACACCTTTCTATGCTTCCCTCCCCAAATCAACCCTTCTCCTCCACTTTGTGACCGAAGCAAGTCTGGAACGGCCATTTCTTGGTTTAGGCCGGACTTGTACAGATTGATCTCTCGAATCTATAAAGTGCTCATGTGCAGCACATTTGTTTAGGGTTTAAACCAGTTTCTCACTCACCTATCGCATTTACCGAAATCGGCAGAAACGATTTTCACCCATAAACAACAGTATAGTAAACAGCTTGCCTAATTCTTAAGTTTGGTCGAGAGCTTGGCCACAAAGAGTGGGTTTCTTCCTTTGGCAGGCTTCGCTCATCAGACTTCCCTCTATGAACAATCTGCAAAAGAGAAACTACGCACTTGATCAATCTATTCTATGCAAGCTTTGAAACAGTTGTGAAGAATCCTCAGATCATTTATTTCTCCACTGTTCGGAGGTGTCTAGAATTTGGGAGTACTTCTTTGCCGAAGCCAACATACACTTTTCTATACCAACTACTGTTTTGGAATTTCTTACAAGGTGGAAATGCTCTAACTTTCCTGAAACAGGTAAGCAACTTTGGCGAAGGCTTCCAGCGGCTGTAATGTGGGGTGTGTGGAAGGGAAGAAATGATCTTGTCTTCTCAAATAAGGTCTCCAAAATTCGGTATATGATAAAAGATATTAAAATTAATGCCTTTCATTGGTCTAAAGGTGCTGCTTGTTTCAAAGGTATAGACATTTCTCTAGTTATTGCGCGTTGGAAACAATTTTTTGTTACTTCTCACTGATGTAACCTTCTTTTGAGTTGTTTTAGCGCTTGTTGTTTGTAAGGGCTTTTTTTTTGTTTCTTCCTGCTTTTTGGCAGTGGTTGTTTGTTTTTTTTCTATTTTTTCTTCAATATACAGTTAAACCTCTATAGTTTAATAACCTTGGGACCACTATATTTTCTTAATTTAAAGAGATTAAATTATCTATAAATTAATAATTTATTATTTTAAAGATAAATTAATAATATATTAATTTAAAGAATGATTCCTATTCATAACGTCAATAAATTGAATTTCACTCATTTAATTTGAACGATTTAGATTTTGAAGTGACTACTAAAATTAGATATTCATTCATTGGAATATAATTTGTTGCAATATAATAATGCAACTCCGGGTCTTATGAGTGCATTACGAACTACTGTATTAGGGATGAAATACAATTTGATTTGAACTAAAAAAAACAAGCAACTATCGATTCATAGTTTCTTAAAGTTTGATACATATAAATTTTTTTTCAATTTTCTTATTAGTAATTAAAAATTTGTAAAATATTTGGGACCTATAAATACTTAAGGGATATTTTTGAAGCGTATTAAATTATTATATTGTCGAAATTATTATTTTAGCACTATAGCCCAAAGAAGAGACTGAGAAATTTTATTATTTTAGCGAGTATTAATTTACGGAGGTTCTACTGTATTTCTTCATCATAATTAAAAGGGGGGGAAATTTGGGTTGTGCCAGCACAAGCACATCCCAGCACAGCATGCTAAAATCTGAGCCCAGCACAGCTCAGCACGTGAATTAACGCAGCACCGCCCAGCACGTTAGTTTCGTGGGCTGTGCTGGGTTAGCCTAATCGGCATAGTAGCACAGCACGCGACATGGATAAGCACGTGGCCCAGCCCAGCACAACACGTTAAGAAAGCATGTCATAGCTTGCACAAGTACACCATATATAACAAGACATAATACGTCACATTTTGTGTATATTTCACAAAAGAGACTATTCTCGCTAGTTTTTGACATTTTATGTTGGCTTATTTTTATATCAACACACATAATACCTAAATATTTGGAAAATATATTTCAATATCATTGTTATAATGTCGTTATCTATATTTGACTAGAACATTAATTTACATGGCAATGACCCAATTTTATATTTGATGGGATATTTCTTTTTATTGAATAAACTTGTTAATTTTACTTGAAACAATTTCAAATGATATGTTGTCTATTTAAATTCTCGTGATAATGTCCGACTTAATGTATACATTAAGTGATTTCACATTGTTTATAGCACGTGTGCCAGCACGGCACGACACGTTTATTCGTGTGTTGTTCCCATGGGCTACAATGTGCCTAGCTTTTGATTAGTAAAGCACAGCACGACACATCACGTTTAAGTCGTTGGCACAGCACATCACGGCACATGGCATGTGAAGCACGCGACTTCGTGTGCCGGGCTGTACCGGGCCGGCACATTTTACACCTCTAGGGTACAAGTTATTGAGGGTAGGATATGCAATACCAAAATACTTGCTGGTTTTTATTGTATTTGACTTTGAATCTTTGTTGACTGGATTTTGGCTAAAAAAGTGTAGGAAATACCATATAGTTCTAAGAATAATATATTAGAGAGAGTCTAGTCCAGTTGACTCAGTCATGTGTCTGTTTAGTCCTTTTTGAGAAAATATATTATAGTTTGGTCCTAGAAATTATGGTTTGGTCCTAGGGTGATGTCATGTAATTGTCATTGTGGGGTGACAGAAATATCCTTTTGGGACCACATATATACAGAATATCAATAGAAAATATCTCATTCTCATATTTAATTTCTCTCTCCTCTTTATTTTTAGATCTAGTTTTCTCCTCTCCATTTTTTTCTTTTTTTTGCAGACGATGAACATGATGATTAATGATGAAGATTTGTGTGTTTTTCTTTTTTTTTTGTTGTTGCTGGTGTTGTTGAATATGATGGAGCTGATGAAGACGGAGAACATGATGATGAACAATGAACATTTGTGCGTTTTTCTTCTTTTTTTTCTTGCTGCTAGTGTTCTTGAAGATGGTGTAGACGATGAAGATGATGAACATGATGATGAACGATGAAGATTTGTGTGTTTTTTTTTTCTTTTCTTGTTTCTAGTGTTGTTGAAGATGGTGGAGACGATGAAGACGATGAAGATGTTGTTGTTGAAGATGAACTCGTATTTTGTTGCTGAAGACGAGGAAGATTATGAAGATGATGATGCTGCAGTTCATTCCATAAATGAACTCTGTTTTTTAGGTTTTTATATGGAGTTCATTTCTAGAATGAACTCTATTTTTTTTAGGTTTTTATATGGAGTTCATTTCTGGAATGAACTCTGTTTTCTTAGGTTTTTATATGGAGTTCATTTCTGGAATGAACTCTGGTTTGTTAGGTTTTTATATGGAGTTCATTTCTGGAATGAACTCTGTTTTTTTTAGGTTTTTATATGGAGTTCAATTCTGGTATGAACTTTGTTTTTTTAGGTTTCTATATGGAGTTCATTTCTGGAATGAACTGTGGTTTTTGTATGGAGTTTATTTCTGGAATGAACTCTGTTTTTTTAGGTGATTTCTGAAAAAAATAAGTAAAAATTAATAGGAGTTCATTTTGAAGAATGAACTGCTACAAAAAAAAAAAATAAGTAGAAATTACCATGGAAGGGTACTTTTGTCCATTTAATACTTTTAAATAATTATGGACCAAACAGTAAAGGCGTTGTCCAAAAGACTAAACAGACATGGGACCACCTAAAAAAGGACCATATTTTTCCCTAAAAAATTTCCCTCCTCAAATTCATTCTTTCCCTCCAGGACTCGTAGTGAATGGACGTTTAGGTGTTAGAGACTTGTCCATGAATAACTTACTTGGCGGAGAAGTAATTTTAGAAAGAAACTTTTATACGGGCGGGCCAAACAAAGAAAGTTTAAAAAGGAAATTCAATTTTCAGAAACAGAAGAGGTGAAAGTCTATCATAAACCCTAACCTAATAGTAGAAAATTTCAATCATCGTAGATTTGTGTAAGTGATTTGATATTTTGGTTAGAGAGGCGATAATGGTTAACAAAATCAAGAGGTTAAAAACTGGTGTGAATCCCATTAAGTTGAGTTTAGCTAACACAAGATTTCATGGGAAAAAAAGAAAGAGACGTGAAAATAACACTACAAGTGATGAACAGGGAATTATTAAGAAGAAGAAGAACAATGACAATCCAGTAAACATTGGTAGTAGCATCAGCAGTAGCAAAAGTGAGGAAGAGGAAAGTGTTAGAGAGGGTGAGAAGATGAAGAAGGTGGAGGAGGACAAGCATACTGGTGTTGAGTCAGAAGTTATTGTTGGCAGCAGTTGTATTCGCAGCAGCAGATGTATCTTGGATTACGATGGAATACTCGTTGAGGTATTGAGCTGGCTCCCGATGAAATCACTGATGCGCTTCAAGTGTGTAAGCAAACATTGGAAGTTCTCGATTTCCCAAGATCAAGCTTTGATTGACTTACACTTTGCTCGTTCAAAGAAAAATTCTCCAGACCTCTTTATTGTTATCCCGCGCCATACCCAGGATGATTTATTTCAAATAAGAAGAAACCCGCGTAATTCAGGGTTCAAGAGTCCAACTATGTATAGGGGCGTGAGAGAGCATAAGTATCAAAAGTCTATCTTATTAGGTAATTTGTTTCAAGGTGCCACTAGTCGTACTGTAAGAAAATTGGAGTTAGAACCATTTTATTTTACTGAGATTTTAAAGCCTGTCAATGGCTTGATCTGCTTCGTTAACCGTTGCTATGCTTCTGTCTGCATATTGAATCCAAGCACTGGAGAAGGAACACCAGGGATAGCTTCGTCGCTTTTTACAAATAAAAGGTACAATTTCGAGGAAGAGTATGAGAGGGGAAAATGGATGCCAACTTATTTCTTCGGGTTTGATCCTATCACCAAAAGACACAAAGTCTTATGCACTTGGAGGGTACGTACGGTGGACATTTCTAAGCCTTTAGGTCGACGAAGCGGCATAGAGCAGACAAATATTTGTGAGGTGCTGATTGTTGGAGAAAAACGTTGGAGAAGAATCGAAGCCAAGGTGCCGCCTTCCAGTCGTATAGAAACTTCTGTTTATGCAAATGGTTTTATCTTCTGGGGTGATAAGACGTTGGGCGTTCCTGATTTCTTGAATTCGTTTGATGTTGGTAATGAGAAATTTAAAGAAACAAGTGTCCCTGAAGAAATCAGAGAGAAATGTATGAATCCGGGAATGCGTTATTGTGCTATGTTCAGTGGTTTAATAGAAGTGGGTGGGAAGATAGCTTTATCGCAACAATGGGCTGGTAAGGTTGTGAAGCTATGGATATGTAGAGATGATGCTTCTATCCATAGCTTTAGTAGTTGGACTGAAATGACTTTGGAATTGCCTTTTCAGTGGAGCAATAGTAGATCAGCTTTTTTCCATGGTGTTGCAGGAGCAGACCGGATTATTATTGAATCTAACCCAAGTCTTTGCCGATCAGATATAAAAGAAGCCTCTCTATATTCTTATGATTTGGAAAAGAAAACGTTGACAGGACAGGTTCAAAGTGGTGTGGTTTCCAAATTAATTTCCGATTGCTTATATTCAAAATTAGAATCGGTTTCCTTATTTTCATCTTTTGCGGAAAGTCTTTGGCCTGTTCGAAAGCATCGATTCAGACACAACCAAGATGTGAGTAATTTTCTTATCAAGTAACTTTTTGTTTTGTGAAGAAGTTCATGTGCATTATGTAAAGAGTGATATTCTGCAGTTAGTGACATACAACATGGATATTGTAACTAGTTAGGGAAAATTGCAATTGACATATTGCACTCTTATACAGATTGAAGAGGTTCGCTTGCGGCTAAATCTTGACGTTACTGCTGCACCAGATTCTGCCCCTGCACCTGCACCAATTGAATCATTTAAACACATGGTACATTGTTTTCTTTTCTAGATATACAAGTCTATGACCAAGATTCACATTGCTAAAACTATGTGGAATTTCTTTTCAGTGTTTGCATGATAGTATCATGAAAGATATAGCGTTTCACAAATACACTAGACCGACCTCTATTCAGGCCCAAGCTATGCCAGTTGCTCTTAATGGAAGGGATCTTTTAGCTTATGCAGAGCTTGGAAGTGGGAAAATTGCTGCTTTTGCTATTCCAATGATCCAGGTTTTCATTTTTTTTGGCTTTTTACCACCGCATTTTTTGAATTTTCTTTTTATTGTATTATATTTATACTCCTATTTTATTTTCAACGCTGCAGCATTGCTTAGCCCAGCGTTCTGTTCGGCGAGGTAATGGTCCTATTGCGTTAGTGTTGGCACCTACCAGACAACATGCCCGACTAATAGCGAAAGAGGTGAGGTTACTGATTATTATTTTGAGGTCATCTTACCTTTTATTATTTACTCGTCTGATTCTTTGTTGCTTTCTGATTGTTGAATATTTTCCCAGGTTAAGGCCTTCAGTAGATCTGTGGAGTCCTTCAAAACTGCAATTGTTGTGGGAGAAAAAAATATGGCAGAGCAGGTAATTAATTTGTTATATGGTTTCCATCAGTTTGAAAAAACAAACTTGTTGTAGGCTTAGCACATCTGTGTTCCATTTTCTCAACTGTTTATAACATTGACAGAGGGCTGAGTTGCGGGCAGGAGTAAGTATTGTGGTTGCCACACCTGGAAGCCTTATTGACCTCTTACAACAAGGAAACACCTGCCTCTCTAGGATCTCATTTGTTGTTTTGGATGAGGCTGACAGAATGTTAGACATGGAGTTTGAGCCGCAGATTAGAGAGGTATAGATTCGTACCTGAAATCCCTTGTGGTTGCAATGTGTCCAACAACTTCAGTGTTGAAGCATATGCGTGCTTGTGCTAGTGTACAAGTATAATATTTCTTGGTTATTTCTTGGCTTTCAGGTGATGCGGAATCTTCCCGTAAAGCACCAAACTTTGTTGTTCAGTGCAACAATGTCAGTAGGAATTGAAACCCTTGCACAGGTAGAGATTTGTTACTGCACTTGTGATCATAGGACCAGTTTTTTTTTTTTCAAAAGACGATCATTGTGCTAATGACCTTGTGTGTCACAGGAATACCTTACTGACCCAGTGCAAGTAAAGGTTGGAAGAGTGAGAAGTAAAAGAGAACTTTAACTTTTCAAAAGCCGATCAAATATCTCAAAAAATGCTGCAGACGTTTCCAATTTTAACGTGAGTCACTGATCCAGATATCTGCACTTCTTTTTCGTGGTTTGATTTCACTAGAACAATGTATACTGAAAGAATAATCTAATTTGCTCGATATATTAGATAAGTATAATTTTAATTTCATTTCGAAAACTCTACTGTAGTATGCTGCTCTGAATACTAATGAGCTAGAGGCCACTACCAGTGGGGCAGTCCCAAGTTGGGTACTATAGTGGTGTTATAGGGGCCAACATTGTTGAATCTTTATATCTGAAGGGCGGGATGTGGGCACTGGTCAGTGTGCCAGTGACAAGTCCAAGTGGGCCGTCGAGATACATTTGAAGTCGGAAGGAAAAAATAGTCCCACTTCGGTTAACGCTGCAAACATTATGAAATGTTAGCTGCTATAAAAGAAGAGATCAAAGGAATTAGGAAGATTAAAAGGGTCGGTTGGCTAAATATGCCACTCTTACCCTCAGATTGGTAAGTGCTGTATGGCTATCAAGACATATGGCCGACATAATTTGTGGAACCTTCTATAGGGTTGGCTGGTTTCTGGCCGACCCTCCAACTTTCACCGATCCAAACATTTCAACCCCTACTCAGCAGAATACTCAAGATTCAAGCTCATTCTCTTACAAGTGTGTCTGGATAAGGTATGTGGATCATTTGCTTCTGCATTGTGCATATACAAAACAAATATGGGAGTATTTCCTAGCACAAATATGGGATTAGAAAAAGTTACAAACTAACAACGAGGGACTGGAGGAATGGCTGGACATTAAAGGGAAGAATAGAGGAAGGAAGATCTGGCCCCTAATTCCAGCCGTTGTTCTTTGGGCAGTGTGCCAGTGTGGATGGAGAGGAATGGGAGGGTCATGGCTTGGAAAAGGCACAAAGATAAGGAAGAGATTATCAACGAAGTAAGATACTCCGTGTCATTTGGAACCCATTCCAAAATGGGCTCCATTCCAAAATGGGCTCCATTCCAAAATGGTTCTTCACAGTGTCATTTGGAACCCACAATTGGGATACTCACATAAATTGGGATATATTCACGGTTATGTAGGGCTGAATTATTGTTAAGGGGGCATTTTTTTTTTTGGTGATAAAATATCAATAGTTTTTAGGGCTGTCAATGGATATTCGATATCCGGTAGCAGTTTCCGAATATCCGGATTCTGTTAGGTTAATATCCGACATAACGGTTATCCGATATCCGATAACCTTAACGTAATGGATATCCGTTTATTAACATAACGGTACCAGTTAAGGCAGTTTTCGTTAGGTTAATATCCGATACCGTTGGTGTATAACTATATCATAAAATTTTCGGAAATTTTCGATACCTAATACCCTTTAGGTTTACTCTTTAGCCATTTGATTACGTCTCTCATAAGTAAATATCGGAAATTATCGAATATTAACGGAAATTAACGGAAATTATCGGAAATTATTGAATATTAACGGAAATTATCGGAAGTTTTTTGTATCATAAGTAGATAACAGAAATTATCGGAATAATATCCGATATCCGATAGCTTATCCTTAACCTTATCGATATGGAATTTTTGAATTCCGACGGATATTATCGGATACCGGATATCCGATAACCCTTAACCTAAACCTTATCGGTATTGCCGAATGATTTTTATCCATTGACAGGCCTAATAGTTTTTCATAGTACGGGGTATACTCTCGATTATATGGGGCTGGATTTACCCTAAAAAGAAACATAAATCCATTTAACTCGGTATCCCCATTACTTTTTCTTTTAATCCTCGCGCTTCAATACCAACTGAATAAGTAATCTTTACTCTTTGATTGTTTCATTTTTTCCCGATTTTGTCTTTATGGGTTCGTTATTACCAATTTCTTTATCTTTTTGGTGGATTTGATTTCAGATTTGTACTCATTTTCTACTTTGTCTTTATTTTCCATTCAAAGATTGTTAATTCATGGCCCAATAGCATGTGTGAACTCTATGTTTCATGATTAAAAAATGTGACTATTAATACCAACGGTGATTTTAAAGCATCACAAAAAAAATGTGTCTTCATTTTGCATTCAAAGATTGAAACAATTACAACGTCACTGTCTGTATTGATATAGGTTTGAAGGCAATACCCACGGCCATCGGTTTGGGTTTCCGTTTGAATTTATTACCGACTTAAATAATCGGCATTGTTTGTGGGTTGAAACCAATACCGATGGAGATTCAGTTTTTATTGAAATTTTGTGTGTATAGTGTCACCATAGTCGACTCCGTTAAAAGCGATGCCGCCTTTACGAGAACCAATACCAATTCATTCTTCACCAATACTTGAGGAGATATATACTCAAGGTTATTTTAGACATTACCCAAAACATGGACGAGGAGTTTTCCAAATTACTTCATAATATTTTATTTTATTTTATTTTTTAGTATCCCCCAATTTGTGGTGGTATCTCCCAATTATGGGTTCATCATTCGTTCATTTAAACAGCAAACTGGATAGTTTGTAATAAGTCATGTTTAATTAACAGCTTGCGTCTTGACCTCTGACTGGGATCCAAATGTGGCTTTTGAATTTTGTGGGATCTTGTGGTGCTAGTGATCACTTTAATAGTACCTAGAAGAATAAAAATAATTAAATCAACAATTTCCAAAATAAAAATGATTTGTGACTCCCAATTTTAATGCTCCCGCTGCTCCCAACATTAGGTGGAGTCCACATAAGCCATCTTTAAGAAAACAAAATGCGAATGCATTCATGCTTTGTGTCGATTAAAACTTGATGTTTCTTCCTCCGTCTTTATCTCTTTAATCAATCTGCAAACCTTAAAAAAGCATTTGCCCGTAATTTGATATCACCATTTTTGCTACCAAAATTTTGATTTCCATGATTTCAATTATACAACTTATCATATTGTTGATGGTGGATTTTCAATTAAGGTTAAAATTGTAAAAACCATAAAATTATGCGCTGACATCTTGTAAAAGGTAAAGCCATTAATAAGTGTTGAATACTTCATCACTTTACTAATTCACCTAGAATGGAGCATGTAGCAACAATCCCATTCTGTGAATTAAATACACAAAATTCATCCAGGTTGGAGCATGTAGCAACAATCCCATATACCCTGTGAATTTACAGCATTATTAATTAATGCATGAACAGCCTTGTATTTCTTGTACTCATTATCAGTGCGGCATGACGACTTAGTGTTGCTCTCAGCAGAGCAACACGAACCTCCAAGCATTATATATAATGAAAGCATGTACGAAATACCCGTACAGGATGCAACTCTTGGTGTGTTATACTAGCCCGATTGACAACTCTCGGTGTGTTATACTAGCCCGATTGAGCATCCTGATCGATCGATCACCGGATATGATCTCGTTCATCCAACTTCACCAAAGATGATTGGATGGCCGGATCAATTCCATAACCCCCAAGCGGGTATGGAATATTCACGCTGCCGAACCAACGCGGACCCCGCATGGTCGGCTTCCCTTCAGAGTTGGCCTAGCTTGCCAAAACGTCCAAACCAGAGCAGTATGGGCGAAAAACCCTAAATTAGGGTTTGCGGCACATTACATGTGTCGCTAAACAATCTCAACCATCCATCTTCGCAGGTATAGATGGAGGGTGTAGATGTAGATTCAAAGGGCCCAGAGCATGTCAACACAATCACCGTGGGCCCGCTTACATGCCTGACCAATCGGTAAGGACCAACCATGGTTGGTCATCCCAATTCGTGCGCCCAACCGGAGCATGGTTACATGGCCGTGAAAGCCAAAACTAGGGTTTCGAGCATCACTAGCGTCCATCTTCTCCGGCACGAATGGAGGGTCCTGCATTAGATTAAGCGGCATTCGGTCATACCAAAGATGACCACTGTGGGCCCGTCTCTCCCCTCACCCGATCGGCCAAGGTATATCATGCCCGGCTATCCCAAACGCGCTTCCAAACCGGCGTGGTCACACTTCCCAAATCGCAAACCGATCTCGACCACTCAACTTCACCGAGACGATTTGAGTGGCTTAGATCACGTTTTCATGGGATAGTCGGGTATAAGCGTGAACACCAGCCTACCACCTACACACACGGATCGATCGACCAAGACCGACCAAGATTGGTCGTCTTGGAACGCGCGCCCAAACTAGGCATGTCACGCGGTTTCCAATTCCTTTGCGGCAATGGATTTACGCATGCAACCGATCTCAACCACTCAACTTTGCCGGTCAAATTGAGTGGCCTAGATCGCACCTTCATGGGATAGTGAGGTACGGACGTGTACACTGGCATGCTGTCTACACGCATGCCCGGTCGGTCTTTTCCAAAACACCTCCCATGCTTGGATTTGACCAGGCTGAAGAGGGATGCTTGCGCACCTCTTCTAAAACCCTAATTCCATCAACGGTCGCAGATGAGTGTCTCAAAGATCATATCGTCCGTCCAACTTCACCGGCTTGGTTATACAACCCTGGTCAGGAGTTAATTCTTCAGTAAGGCGTCATGAGATCACCACCCGTCACTTTACCATACCATGATGCAGTACCTTCATAAAATACACACGATACTTCACAAGTATCGACCTCCTGAATAACGCAGTTATTCAATTTAGCATTACATTCTACCTTTTGTGGGTCCCACGACCCACACATTCCAGAAATCAATCATTTCACAAACTGGGGGATACATACCAGGGTATTGGTCTGGCGGTTTACAGCATGCAGCGTGCAACGCGCCATCACAAGATCGTATCAGGAAGTCATGGACGGTTAGTGATGATGGGAGAAATGGGCAAGCCTGATCGTGTGACACTAACACATTACTCCACTACTCCATCACTCCACTTTCTCCACTTCCCACGAGATACGAAGGTTAGGCTAAAAGACTTGTATAAATAGGTTCTCCTCCCTATTTTCCAACACAAGAGAAAAACAGGAGACAGGAGAAAAAAGCAAGTCCAGACAACAGAGGCAAGTGTTGATACAATCGTATTCAAACACCGGAACTGATAGCTTACACCTTGCAAGCGAGTTCAGCTTTCTGATACAAGTCATTCATAGCCAACACCTTCACATTCTCAACACCTTATTCGCTTCCCTCCCTAAGATCAACCCCATCTCCTTCACTTTGTGACCGAAACAAGTCTGGAACGGCCATTTCTTGGTTTAGGCCGGACTTGCACAGATTGATCTCTCGAATCTACAAGCACTCACCGCGCAGTGCATTTGTTTAAGGTTTAGACTCATTTCTCATCCACACACACCAAATTACCAAAACCGGCAGAAATAGTTTTCGCTCATAAACACATATATCATCATTCTCAAATCTGCGCAATATTCTTTTCCTTTTCTTAAGGGAAGTAAAATACGCAAACTATGAAATTTGAGATAGACAATTATGAACTGCTAAAAAAAAACATTAATGTTTGAGAAGCAAGTAAAAAATGGGACTAAATTCTCATCCATGATCTTACACACCTCATAGTTTAACTTTACCTATAAATACCAGAGAATCTACAAAGTAACCTATACAAACCCTTTCAACGTCAAGAATCCGTAATTCGTAACCACGCAGGGGTGGTGAAAGATATAATCAATAGTTACAAGTTGAATAAAATAGTCGATTGTCAATCGAAAGATGGAATTTTGCTTGGATAAGCAACGTGAGTATATATATATGGAGTATCTAATGGAAATTGCAGAGGATGGATGTCCACTAGTGAGGAGTTAAATCAATGATGTTTCATATTAAAAGCTTCTAATGGATTTTTTTTTGGAAATAGATATAATACAGGATTAAGTAATGATCTCTCAACTCCATATTATTTAGTCTGAAAGTTCAAACCTTATAGATAAAAACACTCGATATTAAATTGTGTTCTTCAGAGATCAAAAACCTTTATTTTTGAAACACACTCAAAATCAACGATCAACTTGGAAATATGGTTTATTTGGATTAGTTAAGAAAAAGTCCACCTAGGAGCCACCTAACGTTGGGAGCAGTGGGAGCATTAAAACTGGGAGTCACAAATCATTTTTGTTTCCAAAATGAGTAACATTTTTCCATTACAAATATCACTTTAATAGTACCCACAACAACAAAAAAACTCAATCAAAAGTTTATAAAATGAGTAACAATTTTCCATTACAAAGATCCATTACGGACCAAATTATTTGATTCATAATACCGGATGGCTATTTGTATCTCTTCCATTGTTGAAAGAATGCTTTAAAATTGTTAGAAAAAAATCTGTATAATGGAAAGTATGCAACAGTACTGGTGAAAATTTAAAGTTGTTAGATAAAAATCCCTGTAATAGAAAATAAGCGACAGTAGTAATAGCTTCATGTGTGCTAGTTATTTATCCCCACTAGTTAACAGTTTGTTGTTGGGATCAAATACAAACCGCTTTCGGGATACATACAAAACTTTTCAACCGGAAATCGACAGTACTGATAATGCACTCTTGGACAACCTCATAACCACGTTTTTAGTGTCCAACTTGGTTTTCCATTCGTATACTTTCCGACATTTTGTTCAAACGATGGAGTTTAAGATGGGACTTAGCAAACAAATTTGGTATATCGACGTTCGGGTTTTAACCAAGCAGTGCTCTACCATTAATACTAAGAAACAAAACTAGTTTTATTTCTTTATGTTTTTATCATAATTTTATAATACAATGGATCTACAACATATATGTGATGTAAATATACCACACATATCACACATGTGATTTTTACAATTATATAGTAAAACCTTTTTATATAAATAATTTAAACAAAAACGATCTCAAGAAAGATTCATGGTCCTAACTTCGACCAATATACATAAAAATAAATTTCATGCTTTATGATGCGTTTTATACTAGTACTTCACATGGTATTTATTGTTTCCACGATTATTCCTGATGATTTAACTATTATTTTTATTTGTTCTCCATCTCGTTCTACTAATGATTTTAGTCTACTAACGTAGCTCCTCACCTATGACAAACTTGTCCAACGAAATGCAGCAGTCCTCATGAATGAATTCATCTTCGGTCTTAAAAATGACCTTCAGAAGGGCTTAAATATGTTCTATTACAGCCTTAGAAGCAGCAGCGGCTTAATTATTAGCAAAAGTAATAGCAGATTCCTTAACAGAACAGGGTTTTAAGGAGTTTGGGTCTGGTTACATACTAAAACTGAGGTATGTCTATTGTCCCTATTTCCAATGAATAAACTATAGATTTTTGAGATTATTGAACTTCAAGATGGGTGATTCAAATGACGAAAGAGAATCTTCATCTCGTAAACAGAGTATAATACATATGTATGTTTATTGTCCCTTTTATAGGCTAAATTCCTCAAAATATTAATTTTTCACATGCAAATTCGACGAACCAGAGAGATGTTCGGACGAGAATAGGTATGATAGATGAACAATTCGGCTCATTCGAAAAATAAAACTTGTTGTCCGAACTTCTATCTTGAGGAAAAACACAAGTCAAAGGTTCGACATATAAACTAAATAACGAATCAACCGAACCATTTTTAAATAACAAGTTTATAAACTAAATAATCAGTCGAGCCTTACATACAAAGACACCCTACGAAATTAGTCATAAGGTTCGTCTGATAATAAATCAAATTTTCGAATCAGCCGAACCTGGCAAAAATACGTCTTTTACCTTATAGTATGGTTCAGTTCTATTTTCATATTATCTAATCAGCCTAACTTGTAGTTCTATTAATATATTAAACTAGGTTCGACTGATAATTGAGATAAA
Source organism: Papaver armeniacum (assembly GCA_023531295.1). Taxonomy (NCBI): domain Eukaryota; kingdom Viridiplantae; phylum Streptophyta; class Magnoliopsida; order Ranunculales; family Papaveraceae; genus Papaver; species Papaver armeniacum. The sequence goes on from JAJJWW010013512.1 coordinate 106,742, forward strand.
CATATAAGCCGAACTGTTCGTAAGCACCTTCAGGATGACTAACATAGTGAAGTTCGGCTTCTAATTCGCCTCAATTATAAGCCGAACTTCACTCTATAATCATAAAAAACTAGGTTTTTTCTAATGATTAAACTTATTTTATCAATCAAAAACAACAAAATAAGAAACAACTTCATAGAAAATATCTTCTAGTATTCATTTCAAGAGTCGGTTCTTCACTCGGTTGAATTTCTGATTGAATTTCAGTTTCAACACCTTAACTTCTTATTGTTTTTCAATTGACGGATTAGAAGAATAATCTAAACACCTACCTAGTTCTTATTTCTTTGTGCAAGTCATTTTATATCTATGTTTAATAGACGATCAAATGTTCATGAATCGATGATTAATTGTGACAATTAGAAAAATTGATTTTGATTTTAAAGTTACAGGAGAAGAGAATATGATTAAGTTTAAAGGTGATTTTGATTTTAGAGTTTTAAAGGAAAGGGAAATTTAGTAATTTAAATCGTTTAAGGATATATAAGTAATTGCGCTACCCTTTAGACACCCCTTATAAACCCACCATAGAAGGGATAATGAATAAGAATCCTATTATTGGGGCTTGGCACTACACCAAAAATCCCAATTTACCTCGTTCATTTTGGTTGCTAATAATTTAAGCAATGCCTATGTACGTTGCCAAAACAATTAAAGCAATGTTTCAAACGTTGGTTCATCCGTTGCTTTAATAACACTTAATGCAATGTATAAAACATCTTAATCAACCAATGTGAAGATATTCAGTAACCAAACTCAAACCATAAATTCAGAATGTTTGCTAGGGTAAAATTATATCGAGGTTTTTAAACAAAATTTGGGTTACCGAAGATTGGTTTGGTTTATGAAAGATGGGATTCAATTTCTGAGATGAGTAGAAGAGATCTTATAAAATAAATTTAGGTTTAAACCCACATCTGAAAAAAGAAAAGAGATATAGCTTAGATTTTATCTTCCCAAAACCCATTTCACAAATCAGATTGAGTCCAGCAGATCTCATAAACCAGTTTGATTTATAGAATTTTTTTTTGATTTTTGATTGATTATGTTCATTTATAAGAGATCTGGGTGGTGTTTCCCTTGCGCCTATGAAGAGAAGACATATGAAGAGGTAGAGAAAAAATATCATTCCGGAGAGAGACTCGGATAAGGAAAAAAAAGAGAAGATAGAAAAAGAGTATTAGGTAAATATTAGTGAAAGGCATAGAAATAGACATTTAAAACCCATTCATTTAAATGAATTACAAGCGTGTCCTTTTTCTTTGTTTTCTGTCTGATATCTACGAATTAGTGCAACGGATTTGATTTCTGAGATAAACCAGTACAACGAAATATCCGTTGCACACCATAAAAGCAAAGCGTTGCAAAAACCTAGATATGGTGTAGTGTGGCTCCAGATGGGTTTTGGGGGCTTCACTAGGTCATTAGTAGTAATTCTTATAACCCCATATCCTCATATTTTACATAATACCAAATTTACCCCGATTTGATATGTGATAATTATGATGATTAAGTAAACTAATCACCATTAGCAAATGGATTATACTAAACTAATGATTAATTTCTTGAGAATCAAAACTAAAAATCTTTTGTTTTTGATTTAGAAGAAGAAGAACGATGATTTTGATGAACTTTTTTGAAAACTTCGAAGAAAAACTGATGAAACTTAGATATGGTGTAGTCTAGAAAACCTAGTAATCAACCCTGATGCTGTTTTAACAATGGTAATAAAGATTCAATACTCGGACTTTTTCAAAGATGTTGTTTTTAGACTTAACAAAAAGAAATACTAAAAATTGGAAAATATGTGCAAAAGAGAGTAACAAAATGAAGAGAGAAAGGTCTAGGTTTTAGGATTCCACCAAATCAATTGTGTAAAATAATCATTATCTTTCAAAAATATTCGTAATGTAACACAAGACAATATCGAACCCAATCTCATGTCTCGGAATATATAAATATTAAAACAAATATTACAACTTTATGTTGTACCAAAATAGTATAACCTCCTTCCCTTATAAAAGATCGACAGACGAAGACTATCCAAAACAATTAAAATGAATCTAAATATGAAGAGAGATTAATTAAAATATTAATTTAAGCTCCAAAAGAATATCTATTCACAGAGTACTAGAATTTCTTACACGATTTATTGGCTTCCTCCTTAGCCAATATATGAGTTTGATGATCAGTTTCTCATTACTTCTCCTGCTTCAAATCGATCTGTTTCATTCTTGCGAGAACCGATCTTCATTCAATATACACCTCTAGATTTTGCACATTCTGGAGAAATTACTCCATTATTACAAAAGAAAATTAAAAGATGAAATAAAAACTCTACTATTTTTCTCAGACTTTCCTTATATCCACAATGTATTTATAGCTTTCAAAGGAAATAACTTTCCTTTTCTATTTACCACTACCACATCATCGCCTAGTTAGAATGCGCCACATGTCTGAACAATAAAAATCCTCCGATAAGAATGTGTCACGCGTCAAATAATATAATTTCATGCAGTTTCAATTTTCTTTATGTGAGAATTATTTATTCTTTACTAACTCCAACCATAAAGAATAATATTTTTTCATACTCCTCATATATTTGATTCCCATTAATTACTCCATTATAAATAAAATATAATTCTTACTTAACACTTTTATTTTCTTCATTATAAATAAGAGGTAGGATCCATGGACACTCTTAGATGGACAAGTTCAAACAAGATTTGCGTCATTTTCTCCGCAAAACCCAAACGACAATGAATTTAAGTGTAATATTTTGATGATATGTTCCTTTTATAAGACTCTACATTCCTAAAAAAAATGAACGCAATTAGAGATAGCAAACCTCACCATCTACCAATCTTAATTTCAACCGTTAAATTTGAACGACTAATATTCAAAGGGGTAGATGTTCGTTTTATACATCTCTAATTGTGTTCATGTTTTGAATGTAGAGTCTTATAAGAGGAACATATCATCAAAATATTACACTTAAATTCATTGTCGTTTGGGTTTTGCGGAGAAAATGGTGCAAATCTTGTCTGACCTTGTCCATCTAAGAGTGTCCATAGATCCACCCTCTATAAATAAAACATCTCCAAATATATTTTTAATATCTTGTAAATGATGTCGACATAATGCATGGGTTCCACACTTTCTACACACGCCTTGTCATGTTTACCACACTCCCATATCAAAATAATTAGACCAAATGAAATAATTCTCCATCTTCTTCCTTTTGGGCCTATCCCATTAAATTATAAATCACTTCATTTCCTCTATTTCACGAGAAAAATTCCACATTTTAGTCCATCGAGCTTTATTTCACAAAAACACCTATAAATACATAAAATAGAAAAAAAAGTATAAATAGGCACTAACAATATAGACAATTGATATCAAAAGAGACACAAATACCCCCAAACTTATTATTTGCTAGTCGTCGAGCAAATATAGTCTAGAAAATAAAATCCTAACTCGCAGGCATCGCGGTTGCACTTAATGTGTGCAACAAGCCTTTAAACCACAAGGTGTCACTAGTGGCCGAGTTATAGTCTGGAGAGGGTTTATAAGAGGCGTACCTACAAAACCTTTACTCCAAACTCTAGCTACCTGTGAAGAGTTTAAAAATGACACTAAAGAACTCTCATTGATTACAGGATCGAGGACTACCTTGATGCGAATCATATTTATTTATAAGTGACAGAGCTCTACTCAGGTATTCGCATTATTGACATCAATATTCTGAATACACAAATTACATGAATAGATTAAGAAATTATATATAAAGATAGATGGTTTAAAACAATGTTGACTAAAGTGAACAGTATTTTCCATATCTGTCTGAAAGCCACTTCCAAGATGAATCCTACGAATTCTAATGGAATGAGATCTTTTGATGAACGCAGCTGGCATATACAATGGAACCAATGGTCAATAATCCTAATTCTAGATCACATCAGCTGGCATATACAAGGGAACCAGGGGTCGATTTTATTGAACAATAATATATTTTTAATTTTTCGATTTTTTTTCTCTGCAACAACATGATTAGATCTTTCGGATCCAAGCGCATGCTTCTTGTCACCATATTACATGGTAGTTCCCATGGATATTACATTTCACGCTTGTTTAGGCGACAGAGACAGGGAGAACACACACATATTTCTATCCAAGTGTTAGTTTTTTCTTTTTTAATTAATTACTCCATTTAGTATGATTGGTCTGGTCTTTTTATTATTATCTGGTAACTCAATCACTCTACTCCCTCCCAGAAGTGGTAACAATTCGATGCGTGTGCCCAACCAAATCACTTAGAGAAACATATAAGTTTGCAATAAATAAAAACAGAACGTAATGTGATGATTCCATTCTAACATGAACTTTTTCTTTTTATGAATAAACTCTGTTATTGGGTTCCTCAACTCCTACAATCAAGATGTTTCCATCCACTTAGACTGGTTAGTGTCATCCTGAATTGGCACATATTTCTAGGCTCTGGAGTTTAATAATGCAACTAAAAAGTTTCTCCCATACCCCAAAACTTAAATCAAACATTGTCCTCAATGTCTAAAGATAAAATTTAAATCATGAACAAGGAGAAATTATTACCACTTTGAACTTAGAAGAACATAATAATAACCTGAATAATTTAGGATCCTCTAAGTCAATTAGATTTGACTCACACGGTTGACCACAATGAAAGTGGTGGCCAGTCTTAAGAAAATGTGTCGACGATTCTAATTTGCTAAAATTATGTTTAGTTCTAAAAACAATATAATGACACATTTCAAATTGAAATACTCCCACATTTGGTAAATAAAATCTTGGTGGGATGAAAAAGTCAATTATGGTATCATGAACCGGATTAACCACATCAACTAGAGGATCAGTTTCTATCAACTGAGTTTTGTTTCTGGACATAACTAGGTTCAAGAAAACGTGTATGAAGATAGTCTTTTATGATTGTAGAGGCACATACGTTAAGTCCCAAGTTAGGGACCTTTACAAGAGTCATTTGATATTCACCCCAAAACTTAGAGTTGTCAATATCCTTGGATAAACTTTACACAATTTCCTTGATTTCTTAATTATCAGATTTAGGAAAATGGTCTTTTATTTCTTCTAGGTTGTAATCAGGTGGTTCTACACCTCTATAATCCTCAGCAGAGACTATTTTTTCCGAATCGCTGGACTCTAGAAAATACTAGTCTCAGGATAAACTCTTTCCTCTAAACCATCATCGATTCATAACAACAAGAATATAGTATACTATCTAACATTATGGTATCTCTATTAAAGTCCACTTCCTTTCGAATAGGTGAATAATCATCAATATTATTAGGATTTAAATTGGAAACAACATTATTCTCAGGTATCTCAGTTAGGGTAGGAATTTCCTCGTCATTATGATTACATATTTCAAATTCTTCATCGAAACTATCCTCATCATCACAACAATACGAGGATGGTTGAAACTTATCTAAACATGCAGTGTTTTTGTATCTAACCTCATCCTATAAATTAGGTAAATAATGATATGTATTATCAAGGGTAAGATTGGAAACACTATTTTGGAATTCAAGTTCATTATGAGCAATAGTATTAGGTGTATTTTGGTCCTCGTAATTTTTAAGAGTCTCAGTCAGTTTATGAGTTTCACGCACAGTATCATTGAACTTCTCAAGTAACTCTTCTAAAGAAAGACTTGAATATTCATCACTGCGTGATTTTTCAGATGATATACCAGTCACTTGTTGAAACTGTTTGAGTGCATCTTCTAAGGAAAAAGTTTTTATTCATCAGGAACTGGTTGTGAATGTTTGACTAAATCCTATAAAGATGGAGAACTCTCATTTTTTTTCATTATAATATTGCTCATTTACTCGTTCGTATGACTGGTGGTCGTGCAAATAGTAGTTGGGATCACTATGGTATGAGCCATAACCTTTAGAAGGTCAGTAATGATCCCAAGTACTATCCACACAATGGTAAAAAGCACGAATATTGTCCATTTTGAAATTCGTCGATATTCATTATACTGGTCTTCATAATTCCAATTCGGCATTTTCTTGGTGCACATGCAAATGCAAGGTCGACTAAAATAGGTAGGATCATGTTACCTCAGCAAAATATACCTACAGGTACGAGGCTGAGGCTTGTGGAATTTTGGATGGTAACTCGCATAAGGCCATAGGCACGAGTTCAACGTACTTTTCCACATGTTTCATAAATTCTGTAATTCCGATGATGTAATTGGTGTGTGCAACGATGTTTTTTGTTTTCTATAAAGAAAATAAATAAATACAAAAAAATATTTACAAAAAATAAATAAATAAAGTAACCTAATATAATTAATATTTTTCTTAATTATTTTTCTTCGCTTCTGACTTCTTTATTCCAAATGACGCTAACTGGACTAAAATTTTCATCATCTTCGACTAGTTATAGAGTGCAGTTCTGCTTACAATTGAAACGAATTATCAGCCGAACTACTCATTGATCTTCATTCTAAAAGTGTTGATGAACAGTTTGGCGGATAATTAAACACGAAAATATTAACCAAACTTCACTTTATGAGTGGAAGAGTGGAGTTCGCCTGATATGTTATCAACCGAATCTAAGTATGTTTTAAAAAAAAAAATAGTTCGACCAATAATTTATTGGTCGAACCTAGATCTATGTTTTACTTATATTAGTTGGGGGAAATAAATTACTTTCCCCAACCATGTAGTGTCTGCTAAGGTGTGTTTTTGGGGGCAAAAATACGAAAATACCATTCCCTCGAAATAAAAATCAAAAAACTTTAAGTCAAAAAGAAAAAGTCATATCCCCCATTTCTATCTTCATTGCCGACATTCTCTTTAGGGTTAGGGCTTTGAAACCTAAATATTCCCACTTTGAAAAATTTTTTTTTTTTTTTTTTACTTTCTGATGTGATGAAGACCATGCCAGAAGTGATGAAGACCATGTAGGTAGTGATGAAGACCATGGCGGAAATGAATTTTTGTTTACATCGCCGGAAGTGATGAAGACCATGCCGAAATTGATGAAGATCATGCCGAAAAATGGTGCCGGCATGGTTGGTAACTAACATTCAATGTCGTAACTAAATGCCGGCATGCTCGATAGAAATCCATCAATGACGATAGTCAAAGTGAAAAACACTTCAATTTTATGGATACTTTACATCATGTGCCGACAAAGAAATTTAAGCAACATACTATGCCATTAACAGTACCGGCATGCTCGATAATTAGCTGACTATACCGGCAGTGGACTGATTAAAACCAGAAAAAATTTCAAAACGGAATAGGTTTTGAATTTCAAAACCAGAAAAAAAATTTACGTTCCCCCGATAGCGGCAAACATTTATTAAAATTTCCAACAAATGCCGGCATGGATGGACGACCAACAACAACTCCGACACATTGTGTTGGTTGAATATTCCCTGGTATGTGAAACTATGGTGCAACGGCATTGATATAACTATGCATTGATATTCCCTAGTATGTGAAACTATGGTTGTTCCGGCATGGTATTCATAGTTATATCAATGCCTGCAAGATGTTTTGCAGGTGCAGCCATGGTGAATCAAAAGTTACATCTGGAGAAGATTGAACATACAAGACATATTTGTTGCTAACGTAAAGACTAATTATTAACATAACTAATTATTATTAACCACTAAACCTGATTAATGAGGGATAGATTAGGAATTAGTGAAAATACATGGATATGGGGTGACCTTGATTTACTATTTAAATCTCGTTTTTGTCTTTTTTCTATATCCCCCAATTAAAATATAAGTATCCCCAATCGCTTGTTCTTTTATAAATCCAGAAAAAACTTTAGAAAACTAAAAATTAAAAATAAATAAATAAAACTTAAAAAATATAAATGATAAGGATATTATTGTCATTATCAAATATCGTTGATAAGGGATCATTGGTTTTATTACCTAATGACTTTATTTTGTCCTTATTGAATATGCCTCAAAAAAGATTTTTGGTATGCCTCAAAACAGGTTTCAATAAACATGAGTATGCCTCGAAACATGTTTCAAAACAGGATTGCACCCCCAAATCTAGTTTTTGCACCCCAAGCCCATAATTCTTGGCTCCGCCGATACTACCATGATTTATATGGGCTGATACCAGTCCATCGATCCAATGGCCAGGGTTGTCATGATCTTTTTGTCCTATATGGACTGGTATCAACTCTACTATATGGACTGTTATCAGCCCTTAGTAGAGCTGGTATCAGCCCATATAAATCGTGGATACTACTAGCATAACTCAGGATCATAATAAGATGTTGAATGCTTGTAACCAATATTCGGCGTCCGCAACTCTTGGACTCTTCGATTCGATGGCTAGCGGAACATGCCCATCTTATCTTATCTTATCTTATACTAATATAAAGAAAAGAGCTCTTTTTGGTAGGAGACCCCTTAAATTATAGTTGTCCCCATTTTTTACATATTTACATAAATGTCATTGTTTTAAAAATAGATCAAAAATTTTAAAAACTCAATATCTTTCAAAATATATACCGGATTTTTTAAAAATTAATATATTTGAAAAGCTCTTTCAATTATCTATGTAACGAGTACAAATAAGAATAGTAAATTTTTTTCTTTAGGAATAAAATTTCATGGCTTTCAAATTTAGCATTGTTGGATGAGTAAAAATTCAAACATGTGCATCGCACATGTGTCCTTACTAGTCGTAAGAAATAAAGGCCAAGGCCAATAATCCGTAACCGGTCACTGCTCGTGCATTGATGGCAAGTTTGTCACATGCCCATTGTAAAAAATCTTCTCTCGAAGGTACTACATTCATTCTCTCTGTCTCTCTCAAAAGAAAATGAATTTGGGTAAAGAATATTTTGATCATCTGATTCTGGAAACTAAGGCCACTGCCATCTAATATTACACATTCTGTCATGTATCGTGTTCCTTACTCAAGATGAGATTGATTTTGCAATCATAATGTTCTTTTAAGGGGGCTATACATTGATGGAAGAGTTGGGACTTAGGAGTCTTAGGACACAAAGAATTTCTATCTCCTGATGAAGTTACATATGGTACAATGTTGGATGGACTTTGTAAGAATGTAGTGACGAAGCGATAGAATTGTATAATCCATGGAGAGTACAGGTATCTCAGCTAATAATATCATATACAGTATTCTTATTTTCGATTTTTGTCAGGCTGGCAAGTTGGAATGTGCAAGAAAACTGTTTAATGAAGTTCCAAAAAGAGGATTAATGCCTGATGTAGTAACATATACCACGATGATGAATGGCTTCATTCATTCAAGTAACTAATTTGAAATTGCTCAGAGTGGTACACCAGGACAAAGTGAACGGTTTAGTTACAGTCAAGAATTGGAGAACCGCCTCATCACCATATCTTTGATCCAATTGCTCGAGCTTTTACTGGAAAATCTAACGGCTTAACTAAACTTCAGAGAATTGGTGGTGGCATATCTATTTCTGCCTTGTCTGGTGGTTGATTCCACAATATCTCTTGTCAGGTATTGCTCTTGTATTTATGAATCTTGGTTTACAAGAATTTTTCTATGGTGAAGTTCCCAAGGAGTGTGGGTCTGTCGTTGTACTCTACCATGTTGTGCATAGGATACTTCCTCATTATATCAGTCATTCAGAAGTCAACAAGGATGGATCACAAACAACATAAATCAAGCACATTTAGATTTCTTTTGTTGGTTTCTAGCTGGACTTAGTGTAATAGAGCCGGTTGCAGTCTCATGTTTCTCTAAATCATATGTATATAAGCTAGGTGCTAGCTGCTAGCTGCTAGGGATCTTTTTTTCTCCCTAACTGATCAATCTCTTGAACAAAACAGAATATGGCGAACAAAAATTCAGGGTAAGTAGAAGCTAGTTCCAAAATTTTGCTCATTGGCTCACATTGTTTTGACATGACTTGAATTCTCTTATTAATGTCTGTGTAGATTATTTCAAATTTTTAGATTTGGTAGAAGCTCTAGTAGTGATGCTGAAGGTCGTGCTTCCATCACTAAGTTTAAGTTTCAAGAACTTGCAGCTGCAACTGGGAATTTTTCCCCACCCCAGAATCCTTTTGGGTGAAGGAGAACGCCGGTGCACATTCAAAGGTTTCTTAAAGGGCTAACAAGTTACCAAACAGCCGACTTTTTCGACCAACTGCAGGGCCCACAAATCTTATGCACGAAGAAAACTCGAAAACTTGATGTTGGGGACGTGAACGGCTGCCCGAGCCATTTACTATATTAGGGAACTTCGGTAAAATACGAAATTCTGGTTCCTAAAAATCGGCCAAACTGGAAAGTAACCCTTTCTGTATCGAAAAAGAAGAACAAGAGGAGGAAGGTAAAGCAAAATTCCGCTGAAACCCTAGCATCCTTTGGTATGGTAAGAGACGGGATAATGAGTAACAAACCTGAGATATGGAGCAGCAGGAGATTGAAAGCTCTTATCGCTCCTATGAAATTAGACTCCTACTATGCAAAAGCACTAAAACAAAGAGACGACAAAGTAACATCAAAAGTACCGAGCAGAAGAAAATTATCAGATCAGAGAGTAAGAAGATGAAGCCGGATAACAACCGGAAGGCGATGAATAAGTGTAATGGTCGTGGCGATTCGAACGCTATTAGTATTCCTAGTAACAGTAAGAAAAGAAAGACGGATAACAACGGAAGTCTGTGAACAAGTGTAATGGTCGTGAGATTCGAACGCTATTATTATTGGTAGTAGTATTCCTAGTAACAGCAAAAGTGAGGAAGAGGGGAGTATCAGAGAGCATAAGAAGATGAAGGTCGATAACAACTTGAAGTCGGTGACAAAGCATACGCGCAGCAGCAGTATTTTCGACTGCAATGATATACTGCTTGAAGTATTGAGCAGGCTCCCAGTAAAATCAGTGATGCTTTGCAAGTGTGTGAGCAAACATTGGAAGTTGACAATTTCCAAAGATCAAGATTTTATCGACTTACACTTTGCTCGGTCTAAGCAGCGTTGTTCGGATCTCTTTATTGTTGTTCCTCGTCAGACTCAAAGAGCAATCCATAATAATTCAGGGTTCAAGAGTAGGGGTGCCAGAGAGTACAGGTATCAACGGTCCATCTTGTTAGGTAATTTGTTTGAAACCGTTAATAGAACCGTAAGAAGATTGGAGCATTCACCGTTTTATTATACAGAGATTCTAAAACCTCTCAATGGTTTGATCTGTTTCGTTAACCGTTGCCAAGCTGATGTCTGCGTGTTGAATCCAAGCACTAGAGAATCAACAGGATGGATATCTTCCTCGCTTTATGAAGATAAAAGTTACGATTTCGGTAAAGAGAATGAGCGTGGGTTATGGATACCAACTTATTTCTTCGGATTTGATCCTGCCACCAAAAGACACAAAGTCTTATGCACTTGGAGTGTACGTAATAATCCTAGGATAAACATTTGTGAGGTCCTGACTGTGGGAGAAAATAATTGGAGAAGAATCAAAACCGAGATGTCATTTGACGGTCGTGTAAAAGTTTCTGTTTATGCAGACGGCTTTATCTATTGGGGTAATTATTTGAAGGGTGTACCACGATTCTTAAATGCATTTGATGTTGGACGTGAGAAATTTAAAGTGATAAAAGTCCCTAGAAAAGTCAGAGAGAAATGTATGAATCCACCGGAGCGCCATCATTTTGATTCTATCAACAGTTTAATAGAATTTGGGGGGCATGTAGCTTTATTACAACGTTGGACTAGTAACGTCGCAAAACTATGGATATGTAATGATAATGCTTCCATCAGTAACTATAGCAGTTGGACTGAAATGACTTTGGAATTACCTTTTCAGTGGGTCAATCGTAGATCAGTTTTTTTCCATGGTGTTGCAGGAGCAGACCGGATTATTATAGGGTCCAACCCAAGTCTTTGCCGATCAGATATAAAAAAAGTCTCTCTGTATTCTTATGATTGTGAAAAGAAAACGTCGACGGGAAAGGTTAAAAGCGGCGTGGTTTCGAAACTAGTTTCTGCTTCCTTATGTTCTAAATTAGAATCGGTTTCCTTATTTTCATTTTTTGCGGAAAGTCTTTGGCCTGTTCGAAAGTGTGGATTCAGACACAACCAAGATGTGAGTAATTTTCTTATTATGTAACCTTTTGTTCTTGAAGAAGTTCGTGTGCATTATTGTAAAGAGTGGTATCTGCAGTTAGTGACATACAACATGGATAAAGACCTATTGTGATCAAACGGAATTTCTAGTTTGGGAAAATTCTATTCCATAGTTCACATATTTGATTTGTAATTCCAAATTGAATGCAATTGACATGTTGCATTTTTCTACAGATTGAAGAGGTTCGCTTGCGGCTAAATCTTGATGTTACTGCTGCTCGATATTCTGCTCCTTCACCTGCGCCAATTGAATCATTTACAGACATGGTACATTGTTTTCTTTTCTAGATACTACAAGTCCATGACCAGGATTCACATTGCTAAAACTATGTCGACTTTCTTTTCAGTGCTTGCATGAAAGTATCATGAAAGATTTAGCGTTTCACGAATACACTGGACCGACCTCTATTCAGGCCCAAGCTATGCCAGTTGCTCTTAATGGAAGGGATCTCTTGGGTTGTGCAGAGACTGGGAGTGGGAAAACTGCTTCTTTTGTTATTCCAATGATCCAGGTTTTCATTTTGTTAGCTTTCCACCATCATTGCATTTTTGATTTTTATTATATTTATACACCTATTCTGTTTCAACTCTGCAGCATTGCTTGGCCCAGCGTTATGTTCGACGAGGTGATGGTCCTCTTGCATTAGTGTTGTCACCTACCAGAGAACATGCCCAACAGATAGAGAAAGAGGTGGGGTTTCTGACTATTTACCACAAGAGTAGGAATGTTTTTCGCAACCGATCCTTTCCACTTCTGTGGATTACACAATGAGATTTGTTGTATCTTAAATAATGTTCCTAGGCACCATATGAATTATCCTCATGATTTGTGACCTTCACTTGAGATTGTTACAAGTTTATTTTTTTACCCTTATAATTAACCAATAATACTCTGTATGAATTCGTATGCTTTACTATTATGTTTCTTGTTCCAGAAAGTCTCAATATTGTTCCAGACTTTCTTGTCTCTCTAGGTAGTCGGTATTAGTATGAGGTTGGGTCCCCCAAACTTCGGCCAATTTGACTATCTTGAGGTCATCTTACCTTTCTCACTTACTCATCTGATTCTTTGTTGCTCTATGATTGTTGAAAATATTTCCCAGGTTAAGGCCTTCAGTAGATCTCTGGAGTCCTTCAAAACTGCTATTGCTGTGGGTGGAACAAATATGGCAGAGCAGGTAATTTGTTGTCTTAGCAAATATTGGCTGGAACAAATATTGCACAGGCAAAGCATTGTATCATATGTGGGTGGAACAAATATTGCAGTTTACTATTCGTGTCATATGGTCGTCATCATTTTGATTTTATTGGTTCAACTGAAGTTTGAAGAAGAGAAAACATTAAACTTGTTGTAGCCTTAGCATGTCTGCGCTACTTATATTTTTCTACATTTTCCTAACTGTTTGTACCATGACAGATGTCTGAGTTGCGGGCAGGAGTAAGTATTGTGGTTGCCACACCTGGAAGTTTTATTGAACATTTGCAACAAGGAAACACCTGCCTCTCTAGGATCTCATTCGTTGTTTTAGATGAGGCTGACAGAATGTTGGAAATGGGGTTTGAGCCGCAGATTAGAGAGGTATAGATTCGTACCTGAATTTCCTTCTTTTGCTTTTGCTGGTTGTGATGCGCCTAACAACTTCAGTGTTGGAAGCATGCGCGCACTTGTGTGTAATGGTATCTACTGGTTGCATCTTGTCTTTCAGGTGATGCGGAATCTTCCTGCAAAGCACCAAACGTTGATGTTTAGTGCAACGTTGCCAGTAGAAATTGAAGCCCTTGTACAGGTAAAGATTTGGTTACTGCATTTCATAGCACCAGTTGCTTATTTATTTATGAGCTTGTGTGTCACAGGAATACCTTACTGACCCAGTGCAAATAATTGTTGGAAGAGCGAGAAGAGTGAGAAGTGTGAGAAGAAAAACAATGCCTGGACAGCCGATTGGTGGAATAGATAGTTTGCAATAATAAGTTATTCTATATTAGTTGAATTTGTTTATTTAATGGCTGTACTTGTTTCAGCTGTTAATGGAAGCATTGTGGTTCTGGATATTAGTGGAAGTATTATGGATATTAATGCTTCTGCTCTTATTTATTATCAAGGATTCAAATTTGTGCATCCCGTTACTTAATATGAGCATATTCTTATGAGCAAGCTTATCTTGGCCTGATATGGTTCAATCATATGATGGTTCTTCTGGAAATTGAGTATCGTTGTATAAGAGCATCTCCAAGAGAGGGTAAATTTATTTATTTTTAATGACACGTAGGATTTTAGACCCCCGTTTGGCATAAATTCATCTCCAACAGTAGGGTCCTACAAGTTAGGAGGGACCAAACATTCAAGAAAGTGTTATCTAACAGCTAACATTCAATTCTGTTTCATTATTAGCAAAAGAAAATCTAGATAATTTTATTATGATTTTATTTTACACCAAAACAAAATTACAGTATCAGATCCTTTCTGATTGATCTTCTCATGGATATAAAAAAGTGCATAATAAACAGATGGGTCAAGTTAACATTTATGATCCTCTAAATGGGGTTTGGTTGATTCATGATTCTCATTAACAAATTGCAAACTTGGGATTCATCTTCAGTAATAATACAAGTAGTGGTAGTAGCCATCACATTCTGTGGCTAGATGGGTATACAATATCAAGTGCAGTGTCCTAGACCGCATTCAGTACCATCGGGAACCTGATAGGCACATGCACAACAACCAACATTAGATTCATCTTCCGAAAAATAAAATAAATGGATGTTGGTCAGATTGGGACTCGAGGAAGACCACAACAGATTCAGTTAATGATCCTACAGAGATATAGTGTATGATTGTCAAAGAACCTGTGATCCAAATCACCTGAAAGTAAAAGAAAATTGACAAATACACTTACATCGACGGGAGGATCTTGACCAAGATGTGCCGCAAACAAACAGAAATAATGATAAGAAGAAGCACACATACTCCATACTCTTTGTTCAAATTGCCAGTTTCTGCAATCAAATTATTGATAATTATGTTAACAAACACGATCTGTTTTACCTTCTAAATGATGAAAATACAATGAAAGGAACTGACTAAACCATAACGAATAAAGTAAAATTTGAAAACAATTTCTATTCAGAACAACATCACATAGTTAAAAATTGACAAGTAAAACCATTAAAAAGGAATGGAGAGCTGCTTTACAAGAAAACAAGGTCAAGTAAGACCTACAAAAAAATTAGTCCAATGCTCACCGAGATGGAACCTTTTTGGGGATGTGGCTTCAAGTTAATCAAAGAATAGAAGATGAGCCTAGGTTAGTCAATTCTCTATGTTGTGAGATGAATTGTCTATATTTGGGGGCTTGGTCGGGGAGAAGTGACCCGACCATTTCCGTATGATCTCAGGTGTGACTCTTGGAGATAGATTGACTTGCCCAAGTGCTTAGAATTGATGCTCACTAAGCTACGGCAGTCTAAAACTAACTTTAGCATAAAAGAAATTAGTGCTTTCCTAAGACAACTCATATCAAGGTCCCTGGACTTACAGCTTCAAACCAATGTAGCCAGGCAAGTTTTTGTTCCTTTCCATCCTTAGAAACCATGGAACACCTGCATGATAACAGTAGAGTGACGTTTAAGTGATTCTTTGACCAGAACTGATTTTTGAAAATTTGGAGCGTAAAGAGAGAGAACAAAAGCAGGATTTGCAAAATGGCAAGGATGTCAGCTGCAACATTCTACAGTCGAGCCCACCATAGAACCAAAAGAGTTCAATGGGGTACCTATTTGACAAAAATTGGTCCCAAAATACCCGTAAGGAAACTAACCAACTCCAAACAGAACTTTTTGCAGCTATGTACACAGCAACTTAAGTGAGTAGTACATTGGCATTATCAAACATAGGACACATAAAGCTAAAAAGGTGGATGTACAAGAAGATCTGTAATATGTAATCAATACATTAAACATGCAGACAAGGAGTTAAACCTTATTTCTGCAGATGGATGTGTTGATTCCGAGTTGCTCCTGAATCCTAGACGGTCCATTTTAATGAGTATCAACTGATCTTTCTCGGGTTCTTGTAAGATCAGAACCAACAGAGTGGAGAACACTTATCTCCATTGCCTGTTTGATACCTGAAATGTTTAATTCAACCACAAAATTAAGAACAAGGCAAAATCATAACGTATATTACTGATAACTTGATCCTTGAAGCATTCTTGACCTCAACTAGCTTCTTGTCAGTCAATTCAGATAGACTGACACGTTTACATAAGAAAAAATACATATGAGTATCGTTGTGAAACTTGAGTTGTCAGTAATTTATTATACAGGTTATATGCTTAATTGAGAAAACTGAGTAATCTTGATTCTTGGATAAAGAAGTTGATTATGTTACCTAATCTTGGTTTGTTCTTGGCTTCCACATATCCATCACAAACCATTTTATCGAGCAGTTTATGCAGAGTTGCCTGATTTGCCTCGCCTTCCAACTTGCTTTGAGGTAACAGAAAACAGTGAAAGGACATGATACATAGCCTGCCTTTACTAAGTTACCAGGATGAGATACCTTCAACCCAAATTGAAAGCCCAACTCACCATCATGTACAAGCAATCTTTGTCGTTCCGTCGCAGAAGTTCCTCAACTTGGTTAACATGAATGTTAAAACTCTATTTCAATTGAA
Source organism: Papaver armeniacum (assembly GCA_023531295.1). NCBI lineage: Eukaryota > Viridiplantae > Streptophyta > Magnoliopsida > Ranunculales > Papaveraceae > Papaver > Papaver armeniacum. The sequence goes on from JAJJWW010013512.1 coordinate 123,632, forward strand.
TAATCAAAACATTTATAAACTATTAATCAGAGTGTATTAACTTTTTTATTTTCATTCATCCAAGAGCCCAAGAAAATATTTAACATTAGAATTTAGAACACAATACGTACACAAAAGAGTCAGAAAAAGATAATCAAAGCGAATTTAGTTTCACAAAACATCTAAATTTAGTTGACAGCAGAATACAGATGATCAAGCAATTGTTTGCAGATATTAGGCCATAAAGTAGTCAATCAATAAAATGCCCAAGGCGCCAAAGTGTAAGCAATTTTTTTGTTTCTTAGGCGCCAGGCTGGCGCCTAATACAACATAGGAATGAACCAATTGTCCCATGCAAAATCAAATAACCAAAGCCCTTAATTATAATTGAAGAATCACCTTAATTATCCTTGTTGGTCACCAATTCCTCTCACAATTTCTAAACATCGATGCTGTTGTTTTGCGTTGACATAGGTAAGTTCTTGGTACTCCTTTCTAAACATTGTGCATTAGAGATGGATTTTGACATTTCGGTCTGCGATTTTGCAGATCCAAACAACCCCCACCTCCACAGGCTTACAGGCTGCGCTTAAGTTTTTGCAGTCTCAATTTTCCTTCCTGTTGCGGCTCCTCTAAGTTTTTCTGTGTAATGCATCAAGAGGGCTAAAAACTAATAAAAAGAGTAGGATGCAAACTTTGAAACCTAGATAAAACGCCCCGCACCAGACCCATGAAAACCCCATTTCCGACACCGCTCATACCGAATCGATTATCCAAATCAACACACCCTTCTTTTTTCCTTTTCTTCTTCTTCTTCTTGAAATTCTTAGATTTAGTAACCCCGATTCTCATGATACCTTCTTCCATATCTTTTTTTTTCTTGATCTAGAAATCAATCACTACAAGAAAAACTGGTTTGAGCAACATAGCAGTTTTGGTTGCAAAAAGCCCATATTAAGTCGCTCTAACCCTTATAGCTACTTAATTTGGCTCTCGCTCGTTAGTTGCAAAAGGTGGGATTTGTACAAGTCTAGAGCAGCTAGGCAATCACTTTAGTAATCAACCAACTCTCATGTAGCGTCTTGTTTCTTAATTGCTTCATAGCTAGACCGACCTTACGGGAGCAAGCAAAATAATGATCGCTTTAGAGATAGACCGACCTCCCGGAGCAAGCAAAATAACCATCGCTTGATAGATAGACCAACCATAATAGAGCAAGTGAAACGCCGATCGCTTCATAGATAGACCAACCATAATAGAGCGAGTGAAACGCTGATCGCTTGATAGATAGACAAACCATAATAGAGCGAGTGAAACGTTGATCGCTTGATAGATAGACCAACCATAATCGCTTCCTAGCTACATGTGTTTTACGGGTATGTGTTTGTAATCGGTATAGACTTTGAACACGTCCGAAGTTAGTTGCTCTAACTCTTGGATATTCCGATGTTAAAAGGCTTTCCGAGCGACCGATTCTTATTCGGATGAATAACAAAATGACATTTAACAGAAAACAAATATGAACCAAATTGAATAAAAAAATATTTTATTTTATTTTAATTAATTCAATTTACAAGATCATTTACTCAAAAAGAAATTACAATCTCAAACTTTTACAGAAAAATAAAAAATTAAATACTATCTCTGGAAGAAAAAAAATGCATTCACATTTAAAAAAAAAAATACAATAAAAATCCCATTAAAAACACTTTAAACTTAAGGATGAGGAATGCCATTGATATACATATACTTCAACTTTGAAACACCCGTGAAAATAAATCGATCAATAAAGCTAGAAAGTTGGCACCTTTTTGAAAGGTAACCTTCCAAGCACCACTCTTTCTGCGAAGTAAATTTGATTGATTCATCCAACAGCTCACGAGCACCACTCTATTGTTGCAGGCAGAAGAAAATCATGTTGACAAAACCCCTAGCTCCTGTTGAGTGAGACTCTATGCCACATTCACAATTTCTGCTAAATCATCAAAACAACTGAAATAAGAAATACACATCACAAACAACATAAATGAAACCCTTTAAAAATCACAAAAATGAAGAACAATATGAATCAGGAATGAAACTAACAAGAAGAAAATAAAACCCACTGCTTCTGTTTTGATATCTCATCCTCCATCTTTCTTGTTTTAAAGATGATGCAAGGAAAGGTAGTACGTCATAGATAGAGACAATTCTACTTCACATACATTTGATCAGTTAAAGCCTGTTTGGATAGAGCTTCGGGCTTGTCAACCTTGTTACCCAGAACCAGTGACTCACAGTTACCCTATTTACACCATCAAAAACAGAGACAAAAATTCAACTTTTGCAAGAAGACAAGTGCACTATCAACCTTTAACTCTAAAAATTTAAAACAACTGTGTCTACAGAAACTCGACCTATGTGATGCAAGTAAATAGTTTGGTTACCAAATGTACAATCATGGAAACTAACAGGAAGATAGAACAGATTGTGGTTTACTAAAAAGTTCCATAACACATCAGGGGATAGGATGAATGAAGATGTCTGAGAGTCTGAGACTAATACAAAAACTCAAGACAGGATGCTGATCTGTATCCCATCAAACAAAAAACCAATCAAATAGTGTTACTTATAGCAACTTGGTATTTTATTTTTCTATATCTGTATTTAACATCACCTACCATTTAACTGTATAACATAATGCTAGAAGATAAGATAACTTGCCTCTAGATTGAATCTTCGGCGAATGCGGCACAGCTAGGATAAGAAAACCAAGGTGCCAGCCAGTTTGAACCAACAATGAATTTCCAAGCATGCAAAGACCAGTATAGGTCAAGCAATGATTTGCAAAAACTCCATCACAGGTCATGAAGATCACTTTTGAGATGGTTACATTGTCGTGATCAGCAGCATCAACAACATAACTGCAACTAGCAAATGAAGAAACAAGTAAAATCAGCACAACTATAACTTTTCCATGTTGACAAAGATAATGTTACTAGTAGTTTAGGCTTTGGAATGGAACTGTACACATCATTGTAATTCATACCAAATCTTAGAGTGTACAAAAATAGACCAGAACTATAATTAAAAATGTTATCTAGTCTAAATTCAATAAGTCGCTGATATTCTACACCTAATTTTCACCTCGACAGTACTCTTAAAAGTCTCAATGTCAAATTAGACATGGTTTTTATGAAACGATTGGGTGAAAAATTACAGCTATAATGGATGATTTTATAAGAAAACTCACAGGTTAGAGATCTGATGAGGAAGAAACTGGAGAACAGTTCTGTTGATGATCAGATTTGTGAGTTTTGGCAAAAAATGAGAAAAATCAATGAAATCATAATGGCTAGAATTGTATTGGAGTAATGAAAGAAAGAAAGAGAAAAGTAATTACCTAGGTGAGTAGTTGATATCACTCACCATATTAATTAATAACGTTTGTTGGAGTGGAGTAGGGTTAGCTGTATTTACTACGTTTGTGCCTGACTAGCTAGCAGTGATGAGGTTCATGCATGTAATCTCACAGTTGCAAAGGGCTGTAGCGATGGGATGGGGATAGCATCACCCATGTTACCATCCCTATCTGATACAGTTGCCATGCATTGCGGGGATGGGCTGGAGAGGGCATCACCCATCTTATCATATTCAGGATGGCGATATTTTAAATGCCTTCCCCAAATTCCTTGTCGGATCAAGAAAGCAGACATTAATAAAGACAGCTTTGCGCAAAATGTACACTAAATGAAAACTTCTTTGATTATATCTAATTCTTTTGGCTAGTTATAGTGATTCAGTAGAAATAAAAAATAGAGATTACCATAGGCTATTGGAATAGGATAGCTTTGGTTACAGAACTTGCAACTTCGACTCTTCCCCGTCAGGGAGCTGTTTCAAAGAACTTGAGATACAATGATGCCGCCTCGGTTACTGGCATTATTTCCGCCATGCTTTTGGTTTCCGTATCTGCATATGACAATATAAATACAGTCACCACCAAACCAATCCTTCAATTAAAACTACAATATGATGATGTAGAAACCGAAAAACAGCATCTTAGACAATCTCACTCGATAATACTATGTAACGAGTATAATATGCGCTCACTGTTACATGTTTTATGGTCAAAATTCATAATACTACTATGTTTGACTTAACACTGACCCTGTTAGATTGCGGAGATGGGCGGGATATGGCATCACCCATCTTATCAGCGCCCTGCAGTACGCAGATTTGGGATGGACCACGGCGATGAGCTTGGGAAGGAATTACCCATTTTTATCAGCCATCTTGGTTACACTTGTCATGGACTGCAGCAACGACCTGGAGGGACAGCACCACCATTCTTGTCAGCGGTTTCCCTTCCAGCTGTGATGGGCTGCAAAGATGGTCTGGCATTGGCATCACCCTGAGACGATACAATGGTGATGGGTTGTGGCCATAGACTGGATATTGCATCTTCCATCTTATCATATCCAGGATGGTAATATTTCAAATGCCTTCCCAAATTCCCTTGACGGAACAAAAATGCAGAATCAACAAAAACAGATTTTCGCAAAACGTACAAGTGATGACAGATTCTATTAGTTAGCAATAGTAATTCAATAATAGTAAATGGGAACAGTGGTTACCTAAAGCCGTTGTAATAGGATAGCTTTGCTTGCAGAACTTGCAATTTCGACTCTTCCCATCTGGAGCTGTTTCAAAGAACTTTAGATACAATATTGATGGCAGCTCCATATCTGCACAAATCAATAAACAACAACTAATAACTAAATATGATCATTTAGAATCCAAACTACAGTAATTTAGACAATCACACTTGAAAAAACTATGTAATGGACAATCCATACATTCAAATACTGATTATCTGCCCCAAATAGCACCAATTTGGGCAATCCATGATTCAAATACTGATAAACTGCCCCTTTTTAAAAACCCAAATTTCAACACAGATGAAAATTGACTTTGTGAAGGAAGAATAGGAACCCAATTGAATATAAGTTAGGGTTTCATTTATTCTTCCTCTTTAGCTGTTGAGTTACGGCTTCTCTTATGAATCTACAAAGAGAAAAGAACAGTAAAATGTAAATCAAATCATGACTAAATCTTCAATATTAATTGAAATTGATAAATTCCAGAATAAATTAGGATTCGAACATTTGATAACATTAGTAAATCAAACCAAATTTCAGAAATTTAAAGGATCGACTGAGCAAAATTCGTAAGTGTAATAGATCAAAACAACCCAATTAACAGTATACCTACATTTTCCTTTTGATTTATCCTCCTCATCTCTTTTTTCTCCTCTTCTTCACCGCAAATTGTCACCATCTCATCATTTGTTTCTAATTCAAACTCAAAAAGAAACCCATTTTATCTATACAGAACAGGGTACAAACCCATTCGAACTCAAAAAGACCCAAAACATCATCAAATCCAACCACTTTCGATCCCTGACTGTTGATTTCAGAATCAGTTCAAACCCAACCTTCTTGATCTGTGTAATTCCCAAAATCAAACCCTAATCGAATCCCTAACTTCCTCCGAATTTTCAGTCAACAGAAATAAGCATCTTAATCCCAAAATCAAACCCATCTTCGCCGGCTGATTGTTGATGGTTGGTGAGAAATCTGCTGATTTCCGTGTTTGAAAAGTGAATCCGAGTGTTATCCGTCGTGTTTGAAGAAGCTTTTCCGTGGCTGAATTTTACAGTGGGTTTGGGATTATCGCATTGTTGGATCGAGAAGAGACGGAGAAGAGAAGATAAGTTACAGAGATTGAGAGAAAAGTTAGGTTTTTTTCTGCAAGGGAAAAGTTACAGAGATTAGAGAGAAAGAGATGAGCGAAAAGAGGAAGCGAAGTGAGAAAAGTGAAAGAAAAGTGAGAGATGAACGTTGGAGATTTAGTTAGGGAATGTCATACGGATTAGGGATATCTTTGGACGGTAGAGATTTGACTAGGATTATCATACGGATCAAGGAAATTGTGTTCATTTTGTGCTAATACGAACTCATGTATTCGGTTCTATTATCAACATTCGACACGAAAACAATTCCAAAAAAATATTAATAAATTTATGACATTGATATCGACATTCTGATATAAAAATCAAAAAATGTATAAGAATGAATCGAAAATAAAAATGAATTCGATAATTGGTGTTTTTTTTTGTGTTTTTGTGATTCTCTTTGTGTTTCCGATTTGAATTTCGACTAGTCACATATGTCCTGAAGTAATTTGGACTAGTCATATAGGTCATAAGGTAGCTTTAGTATGATACATCATCAAAATCGATAAATATGAAGCTCGGTGTCGATTCCAACTTCAAATGTGGTATAACTACAAACAAACAAACTATGAACCAGAAGCTAGAGAGGTTCGGACTTCAAACTACATGACATATCATTTAAAAACATAATATGAAGCTCGGTGTTGATTCCAACTTCAAATGTGGTATAACGACAAACAAATTATGAACCGAGAGGGTTCGGACTTCAAACTTAGCAGGATATATCATCGGAACACCATAAATATGAAGCTCGTGTTGATTCCAACTTCAAATGTGGTATAACGACAAACAAAATATGAACCGAGAGGGTTTAGACTTCAAACTTAGCAGGATATATCATCGAAAACGATAAAATGAAGCTCATTGTTGATTCCAACTTCAAATGTGGTATAACGACAAACAAACTATGAACCGAGAGGTTTCGACTTCAAACTTAGCAGGATATATCATCGAAAAACGATAAATATGAAGCTAAATTGTTGATTCCAACTTCAAATGTGGTATAACGACAAACAAACTATGAACCGAGAGGGTTCGGACTTTCAAACTTAGCAGGATATATCATCGAAAAGCGACAAATATGAAGCTGGAATGTTGATTCCAACTTCAAATGTGGTATAGCGACAAACAAACTATGAACCGAGAGGGTTCGGACTTCAAACTTAGCGGGGATATATCATCGAAAACGATAAATATGAAGCTCGGTGTTGATTCCAACTTCAAATGTGGTATAGCGATAAACAAACTATGACCCGAGAGGGTTCAGACTTCAAACTTAGCAGGATATATCATCGAAAACGATAAATATGAAGCTCACACTACACCAAAACATCCGATTTGGGACGGATATACGCGTTGCAAATGAATTTCACCAACACTAATATCTGTTGGGAATATGGTAAGCAAATTTTGGTAACGCCAAAATCCGTTAGTCAAATTAATTTGTTTAACGTATATAAACGTTGGTAAAATAGATTACCAACGTTTGTTGAGTAACGAATTCTTTAATTTGTGCAAACGGTTACAATAATTTAGGCAACATATACTCTAATTTGAGCAACACTTATATACGTTGCAAACCCGCTATTGATTAAAAAAATAAATAAATTCCGACAATAATTCAGTGAAAATTAGAATTCCGACGGATTTCTGCACCTGAAAATATATTATGCACATTCATATACCATTGTAGATCAACTAAAAGACCCAATACATCACAATCCATCAAGATATATTCATATATATCATGCCAAAAGCAAGCTAAAGACAACCAATCCAACTCAGCAATGACATTATCATGCCCGTTTTTAGAAAGCGGCTTGATGGTCACATTTCTACCCTAGCATCAAGAATCCCAGAAGCTAAAATTGCTCCCATCTTGCTCATGGTATCCTCATGCTTATCAAGAATAATTTTTCGAAATCGGGCGCCAAGATAAAACATTTATACAAATGAGTTCCAAGGAAGAAAAAAAAACATAAAGAAAAAAAGTGGGGCATCAAGTATTAGTACAATATTACAAAGAAACAGTCTACTAGGGGCGAAGTAATAAAAAATAGCCGAAAGACCCAACACGAATCACAAGTTTTTTGGTTTGAATCATCACCATGGCCATTGCAATAAGTGCCCATTGACGAACAAAATCAACAACATCCGATGAGTGGCTACAACAACGAGATGGCCTCACTCAAATCAGACCAAGATATGAAATGCCCACGCCATTGCAAAGACCATATCTAACATGTGGATTGTAAGACTCGGAGAGCAGGATACATTCGTGGGAACTGGAAATACAACAACGTGATAAATTTTGTAGTTACCTAGGATCAAAAACAATGATACAACCATGCGTTTTTCGGAAATGGTAACTCGAAATCTTGGAAACAAACGAGAAGCAAAGTTACGTAATAATCTAATATTATTAGACAGGACAAAAATACTAAGCACACGGAGTCAGGAGGACAAAACAAATCCAACATTTTAGAATATTTGTCCTCCTTACGTCTACTAACATCGAATCAGAAGTGCAACAGGCGAGCGAATGGCCTTGTTGTTTGTTGTTCCCAGAGGCCATTGCTAACGCATACATACCACCATAACGGAGGATAGATCTTGATCCAGAGTCATCTTCTCAATCACAGTGTCGGCTTCTTCCTCCCTCCCATAAAGCGTAAGGGCAATGCCTAATGCCAACCCCTAAAACAGAAATAGAAATAACATAATACATAAGTCGCTAAGTAGCTATTAATAATAGGAGCCCAACAATACGGATCCGGTGCTCCACGCCTAAATTTTCTCATGTCTTTGAGTCTCATGAGCATATGCAAGCATCTCACTAGATTTTTCAGTTGTCCCAACCATTAGTAAACCCATACCAATGCCTTAGACCACATCACTATCGGTATAAAGAACATTCTTAATATCATCATATATCTTTCATCGAACTTATTCCAAGAGCGGCCAATCCAAGACCTAAGCAAGCCCCATGTTAAATCACATGTGCACCAAGTAAACGTAGGAAAGATAATATCGGCAATATGGCGACAAATTGCAATAGATTCCTAAATAAGCCATACCTCCCACATTTGTACTCCGTAGTTGTCGCAGAGGAATTGTTTAATACCCTCACATTGGTTAGCGTGTATCGGTCCCGGGGCATAAAGGGCACCACCCTCTGAATATGGACTACCACCACCAGCCAGTTCCACTTTGTGGAAGATAAGGTGCCATCGTTGACCTCCCTTGTTGCAGGTGACCCTTGTGAATAACACCAAGTCCAAATTGCACTAAACTTTTCCCAATTCGTAGCTCGACTCAGCCAGTCCTGTTAAACCACATAAGTTACCATTTATTTTGATAACACATTACCAGATTTATCAATGCAAAGGAAGAATAGCTCTATATGGAATAAAATATATATGCAAAGGAAGAATAGCCAATGCATTTTTCATGCATCTTTTTTCAGACTTCAAACTTAGCAGGATACATCATCGAAATCGATAAATATGAAGCTCAGTGTTGATTCAAACTTCCAATTTTCTAAATTTCTAGAATTTAGTAGGGGGGTGTTAGACAACAATAGTTTTTAGCAAGTTAGAAAATTTAGCGAGAATCGGAGACCAAAATAATTTTTTAGCAGAATTGAGAAAAATTCAACAGAAATGAGTTAATATTTGCATAAGTGAATAAAATTTATCAGACGTGCGAAAAATTTAGCAGAAATGAGAAAAATTTAGCAGAAGTGTTTATACCTCTACGACGACTCTTATTAAATGTTGCAGAAGAGGGTTTTAGAAGGTCTATTTATCTGTTTATTCTTATATATAAAAGTAGATGTAAAATATAATCAAACATGTAAATGTAAATGTGGAAGGATGGTTGGAATCCCGGACTTGGACAGAGCAGGCGTAGGTTCGACTCACCTTAGCCTCATTTTTTTTCAAAATCAATTTTTCTTATGCAACTCTTATGAAAGTTGTGAATTTTGATGACTTTTTCTAACACACACTAGGCTTGTGTTCGAATCTCTCCAACAACTATCCGCGAGTTGAATACTCAAAAATTTGGTTAAAAATTTGGTAAAAATGACCAATCCACTACCCTTATCGGAAAATAAGTAACAACGCTAGTAGTGGTTTTGGTAGTTTTATTTTTCATAGACTAGGTATTGCCATTCAAAGGGGTGTTGGTGCCCAACTTGTTGCTAGGTTGCCAACCAAAAGCTTTGTTTGAATTGTCTCTAAAATAATTAAAACAAAAGATAATTACTTGAAAAAAAAAAGTAAACTAAATATTATAAATTGTTAAAATCACCATATTACCCTTACTAGAAATAAAGGTAATAAATATTATGGAGACTGTGAAAATTACCAGATTACCCTTACTAGAAATAAGGGTAAAGTTCAACTACATATAGGAAGAAATTTTTTGATTATTACAAATATTAACGAAATAATCACGAATTGTTTAGATTTAATTACATACTGGATGGATTCAAATAAACAAATATCTGCTTTAAAGATAACAATCATAATAATTCAGTTCGACAACGGTTCAACTCTCATGTTATAGATTAGATGTTCAAATACCACGCCGGTCCTATAAAAAAAACAAAAAAAATATCACAATCCATATGACATTAATCTAACTAAATTGTTAATCGAACGGATATATTTACACAAAAGTAAAACTCATACGCAAAAGTGAAACCATGGAAGATATTCTGCCACGTGTTGAATGCTTGAAACCACTCAATAAAAATTAAAATCCCAGATTCTCTAATGGTCGGGCGGTGGCTAAACTTAATCGCTCAAACAGGTTCTACCAACCAAACACATTTAGAGTCGCTAGTCATCATATCTTAAAGTAAGTAGCTACTTACCCTGAAAAAAGTGGTTGCTATATATTTAGCTGGAAAAATATTTTACCAACAAAACAACTATTGTGGTCGCTAAAATTAGTGGATATATATTAAGAGCGACCTAGTAATCCGGTAGTCGCAGCATTAGTTGCTTGAAACATACCGAAAAATCTCATATAATCTCTCTAATGAACGGGTGGTCGCTAAATTTAGTCGCTCAGATAGGTTTGACCAACCAAATATTAATTGAATCGCTGGTCATCCTAGCTCGAAGTAGTTAGCTACCAAACCAAAACGGCGGTTGCTATATTCTTACCGGGAAAAGCATTTTACCGACTAAACTACTCTATGTGGTCGCTCAAGTTAGTGGATATATATGAATACCGAGCCGCTAGTTTGATGGTCGCAAGTTTAGTAGCTTGATTCTTAAAGCGACCAAAATTTTGGGTGCTTGCTAAGAATTTAGTTGCTTAAGCCATGTTTTCTTGTAGTGAATGAGCTTTTTCATTTCAAGAGAGAGAGCGAGCAGAGTTTGTGATCTCAATTTCATAGATTTGACTCATTGGAATGAGATAAATTAGGTTTTCAGCGTATTTACACCCTATATTTTTACTTTATTCATTGATGTCTACCCTGTGCTGCCAGAGATAAGGGCAACTCCTACGGGCTAAGGTAAAGATCCACGGATTATAGAACCTACTGTTCAACAAGCAATAGGCCCAGATACAGTTTCATATGCATTGTTCCCCGTTTGATCCACGGATTATAGAACCATTCCATGTGTTAAAAACAAAGGCCGATCTTGCGAGGTCGAAACCTAAGCTTGAAAGGAGTTTTGCACGAGATCGGTCAAAAGAACACTAGATAAATGTTATTTTGCATTACAAAAAATCAAGCTAGTTGCACCTATTTTATCCTGGCGAGATTGGGGTATACCCAATTTTAAGTGGACATGTGACCTTACTAAGGGGAGGTCAAATATGGTTGAAGTTACAATACTACCCTTGCCCTTTATAATTCAATTACCCTAAACATTTTTTTAATTTTCATTTCATCTTCCTTCTTCTCTTCTTCTTGTTTTCCATAACCACACCGGCTCCTCCCCCACCACCACCACCAAAACTCGTCGATTAATTCGTTAACATCGTCGATTCGAAAACTCCGAGTAATCTTCATCAATGGAACCACCGCGGCGGAAGGGAACTCGTATGAAAGGCGCTAATAGAAAACCCAATGAGTATAACCCTGGAATTGCAAGTTTGGTTCAAAAGAAAGTGAGTAAAAAAACCGTCGAAGAAGAAGAGATTGAACCCGCTCAAAACGAAGAAATGGTGCGATTAAGAAGTAAGGGCCTACTTAAACTCACTCTAGTACTTCGATTTCATGTTTGCATGTCAAATTAGGTCAGAAAAATAGAATCTTTGAATTTGCAGTTATTTCGCCGGCAATGTTTTTGTTTCACGACCCTGCCAGGATTTCATATTTAGTGTTCCGCCGGGATGCTCGTTGGTTGAATATCTTACCCGCGGTTTAGTTTTTGTAAATGCTTTCACAGGGTCGGAAAGTTATTCAACATATAATCTTGCCAGCGCTTTTTTTTTAAGCCGGGTCGGTTATAAACTTTTAACTTGCCGACGGGATTTCAGTTTTTAGCGTCTCCTGATGCCTTAAATTATAAAGGTCAGAATGGTATGTAAATAATACCACGCCGGCGTTATGTTGGACGGTGTTGTTTTTATTATAGATGTTACCGACTTTTGTAGTTGAAAACCCAGTCATAGTTGTTAAAAACCGGCAGGTTATTGGAATAAAACCCTCCCGACCCTTGTTTAGCCGGCTTGCTGTTTAGATATCGACCCTTCCGATATTATTCCGCCGGAATGGTTATATATGTTGAGCCTTCCGACTTATAGTTTCTTTCTTAATTTTTCTTATTCAGGTTGCAAAAGGCAAACAAGAAAGCTCTGAAAGCTCTTAGTCCTCCTTCAAGACCTCCTCGTGTTGGTGACAAACTCTCGACTTCAAGACATCGAGGGGCATACGTTGTGGCGGGAATGACAAAGATCCATGTACCGAATGATGATTATCAACCACCATCGGAACCCAGTGATTCAGACGAGACTCCAGATAAAGACCAATCAATTCCATCTGGTAGAAGAGGTGACGATGATGATGGTGATGAAAGAAATCCGGCTGCTGGAGGAGGTAACAATGATGATGATGATGGTGATCAAGACATTCCTAATGTTGGAGGAGGTAATGATGATGATGATGATGGTAATGGTAATGGAGATCGAGGTAAGGATATTCATGATGAAATTGTTGAAGAGGCAGAGGAACAAGAAGAAGAAGAAGAAGTTTGGGAACAAACCCAAGATGCAAGTACTAGTGCAACCGGGAAGAAGAAAAGGGTTATCACTAAACCAGCTAATTCCCACATTCCTCCTCCGAATTCAAGGTTAATTTGAAACCAAACGAGCTTCCAGGGGACCCTGAAGATGGTGGACATGTTCTTTTGGATACAAAGACTCATGGGCATGTGAAATCCAAAATAATATCGTAAGTAATCTCAATCCGTCTTTGTTTTTCATTTAAGTGTGTAACTATCTTAAATTTGCGTCAAGTGTGTTTTTTCATTTAAGTGTGTTTTTTCATGTGTTAAAAACAAAAGTTGATCTTGCGAGGTCGAAACCTAAGCTTGAAACGAGTTCTGCATGAGATCGGTCAAAAGAACACTAGATAAATGTTATTTTGCATTACAAAAAATCAAGCTAGTTGCACTTATTTTATGGGCTTGCATGTGTAAACTTTTTATAAAAAATCCCAAACTAAAAAAATAACTGTTAACGTATAAAAAAAAACCATTTTAATCGAGATAGAGATAGAGGTGTAACTAGAATGCGAAGAAAAACATTGTTTGTTTTCCTTTCTTTTTTGCTCCATGTGATAACAAAGTATCAATGGTGTAAACATGTATTTCGATTACTGAAAAGATGAATGAAAATCACATTACATATATGAAATGAGAAGATACTTTTATATACAGACACAGAAGACTCACACACTCTCTGTGATAAACAACCTATCATAACAGCTTACTGTACAGTTCATTGTACGGATGAAACAAACTAAAGACATATTGCGGGCAGACTCATGTAGACACAACTGTTACATTTGACACACTCTAAAGGGATCAATTGTTGTAGTTGACCCAAATAAAGTTTACAATTTAATCTTCAGGAGGCACAGTTAGGTGTGTGTCAATATCCCCCCTTAAGCTGATGGGAGGCGCAATCACATTCGGATTGAATCTCAGCATTTAAAATCTAAGACCATGTAAAGGTTTGGTAAAGATGCCTGCAAGTTGATCCAATGTGCTAACATAGTAGACATCCAAAACTCTGCTCTGTACTAGCTATCTAATAAAGTGATAGTCCAGATGAACATGTTTCATTTTAGAAGGCAAGATAGGATTTGATGCAAGTAAGATGAAACTGATATTATTACAGGCAAGATTAGGGGTACCAGTAATTGAAAAATGGAGATCTTGTAAGAGATAACAGATCCAAACTATCTCAGCAGCACTATAACCAAGTGCTCTGTACTTGAACTAGCCACAGTAGTTTGCTTCTTAGATGACCAAGAAATTATATTAGAGCCCAAAAATATGCAATATCCACTAGTTGATCTCATGTCATCAGCCCAGTCTACATATGAAAATCCCAAAAGAAATGAAGTTCCTTTTGTAAAATGTAATCCAAACCCCAAAGTTTATATATATATATTATCCTCTTGGATGTTGCATATACTGATAGACTAAATTCTTGTCCAAGTAAGATAATAAAGAGCTCCAACAAGTGATCTATATTCTGTAGGATTTTCTAGTATCTCCCCTTCATCCTTACTCAATTTTTATGAAGCTGCAATAGGAGTCTAACAATTTTGGCTCTTTCCATATGATGCTTGTGTAAAAGATCAGCAACATACTTAGTCTGAGAGAAAAATAATGATTCAGTGTCTCTTTTAATCTATAGGCCAAGAAAATAATAAAAATCACGTAAGTCCTTGATAGGGAAATGCAATTGACGCTAAGAAAAGAGATTTTTAGAAAATCAAATTTAGATCCAGTGAGTAGAGTGTCATCTACATATCAGAGCAACTGTGATTTGAGAATGCATTGGTATGAAAAAAAAGAGAGAAGGATCTGCTACTAAATTTACAAACTTTAGATTTGTTAGCGTTGAACTCAACTTTTATGTATGTTTTTATTGTTGTTGTTAGAATCGAATTATGTAGATGTTCACGTAAATTGATTATATGAAACAAACGGTTTGTATGTCACTAGGAAAACCTCGATTGCTAGAATCAGGTTTTAGTTATGCATACGTGAACCAATTCCAGATATCCTTTGTGAATTTCAAAACACCAACCCAGAATTGGGTTACGAGTGCACGAACATAAATCGATTCTGGTTTGTGTTCGGAAAAAGAAAAAATCAAAAAAAAATCACATACTTAATGTTTTGGAGGTTGATTTACATTAGTTGATCTCACATTTAATAAGATTAATTAACACCTAAAACAATTAATTAATACTAATTAATCAGGAATACAATGGGTAGTAAGATTGAATACACTAGTGGAAAACAGACGATTTAAGATAGTTAGATAGTGTCGTTTTAACGAATTAAACGGCACTTTCAGAATGTTGCTGAAAGTGCCGTAGATTCAGTGTCTTTTTTCTGGAACGACACTTTAAATGCCATTTGAATTACGATGCTTTTAAGTGCCGCTACGCACGACATATGGATATCGTCAGAGATTTAATTTTTTTAATATAAAAAAGTTAGTACGATCCGACTAGTCGACTCAGTTATTCGATCAATTTTGAAATAAACGATTCAAATTATACTAAAATGAAACTCAAATTACACTGAAATTTAAATGATAATTCAAATTCAAATAAAATTACTCAAGTTCTCAAATTTAAGTGAAATTCAAATTCAACTTCCATATAGAACCTGATTCGTCTAATACCAAATGATAGCTCCATTACATTGAACTGTACTCATAAATTTATTCCAAAATCATTAAAAAAAAAATCTTCTAATTATTAAGGTTTCTTAAGTGATACAAGTCCTGAGAATTTCAACAAAAATTTCATTCATTAGGATCTTGGCACTAGCTTGCATGAGAGCAGAACTGTAGATGCACAACCCTTTCCAACATTTCCACATCCAGCAGGAACAACGATCTTACCATTAACCATGGCATTAGTTAGCCTCATGAGACCATCGGGAACAGAGTGACGGCATCCATGAAGGTTCAAACTACATTCACGAGAAGAGTAAGTCAGACCTTATACCTAACAGAATTATACATAACATTCAAGTGCTCACTTTAAATTTATCTTCCTCCATGTACTCCCCAGCTTCCTCTCCAAGATGCAACCAAATCTCAGTTCCTCGTCCTAGTGGTAAGCAATAATGCTTCGTGACCTTAGACTCTCAACTAGATTACAAGATTGTAAGATAGTTTTAACTAGATCATGAAAAATATCTACCAATGTAATAATGTAAAACGCCAACCGTTTGTCATCATTGTGTTTGCTAATGACTTCGATTTAACTGACAACAAGATGGACAGAGTAAAAAACAACTCCAAACTGCCCAATTAGATTGACGTCACCACTTGTATGCATTTTATCCACAAAGGTTATATGTATAAAAACAATATTACCCATAGTTATCCATCATCAGATTAAAAAAGGGATGGAAATGTAAATAAGAAGTCCCATATGTAGAAAAATTACCAGAAGTTACTTATTTTGCAATAGTTTCCAAGTTCTTAATAAGATATTCCTTTGTCATTCTTATACCACGGTCACAAGTTGGCAGTTTTTTTTTCCTCATCTAGTTTCATCTGCAAATAAAAAAAAAACAAAAATATTTTTAGTCACGGCAGAAAAAGATGATTATCAGCTCATACAAGTCGCAGAATCCACACTTGTATAAACTTCACCAAAGAATTACTCACCAGAATCTCGAGCTTTGTATCATTACCTTCTCCTAGAATTTCTTTATCTGTAAGAACAAGGAGCCTAATCTTATCCGAAGCCTGAGAACTAAAGCAAAGTTTGACATTAAATTAGCTCCCTCAAGAAGATATCTTTGTTACTGTAAAGAGAGTTGACAATGATATAAGGAGTTGTGTGAAATTATTTTCTAATGACCTTTTTTGTCGTTTAGTAACAGGCCCAAACTAGGAAGGTAAAATATATCCTTTTAAGGCTTAGTCCTATGGTGTACTAATCTAGCTTAGCAGTCCACATCAGCTAGGACAACCCCCTAAGTCCTACAGTAATTCTAATCTAGCATACTAGATGCGCTGAACCATTCAGCGAAAAGTAAATTTTTAGGTAGCGCTGAATGGTTCAACGCAACCAATCTCATCCCTCAGATTAAAAATATATCTAGATGGCGGTGAACCATTAGCGAAAAGGTAATTTTTATTACATTGAACCATCCAACACAACTATCTCGCTACTACTTCAACCGAGTCTAATAGATTTTTTTTTTTTTTTTTTTTTTATAAGCAAAGGACTTCAACAAGGCTAATAGTCCCCCTCAACTGCTGGAGCTAGCGAAGAAGGAAGCATAGACCAGTACATAGAAGATTTCTTACGTTTTGCCCATTGAGCAAGCTCATGAGCAATGTTATTACAAATTCTAGGTTAAAAACTAAAGATACATGCAATTAACTTAGAGGAAAATAACTGAATGTCTTTACATATGGCATCTGTCCTAGAATCACCATCAAAAGATCCCAAAGAGAATTGCTCCACCATCTTTTTAGCGTCACTTTCAATGATGATATGGGTCATCTTTTGTTCCACTGCTTTCTTAAGGACTCACCAAATGGCTCTGGCTTCCGCTTCTTCTGCAGACGAAACTTCAAAAACCATGGTAGCACAGAAAGAGGCTTTGCAGATAACCTGCACCATTATCTCCAGAGAAGTCATCAAAGGCTCCATCTGTGTTACATTTAATCCATCCAACCAAAGGGGGCATCCATTTGTGATTTAAAATTATAGGTTTTGTGTAAATAGTAACAGAAATGTTTTTCCTGGTAAGGAGCATTACCCTGGCTCTTTCTATGACCGACTTATGATTTTCAGACACATTTTGAAAGACCAGGTTATTTCTACCGGTCTAGAGAGACCACAGGATAGCAACAAAGAGTTGTTGAGCATCATCAGGCAATCTAGAATTTTGATCTAGGAGCCAGAATATAAGCCACTGCTGAAAAAGTCTTTTGAGTAAAGAAAGAGGTGTTTATGCAAAAACTGGACAAAAACCAAACCTTAGAAGCAAACGGACACAGAACCAAGGTGTGCATAATGTTTTCATGAGGATCCTTGCATCTAGCACACTCTACAGAATGCATGGGCATTCTAGTGTGAAGGACAGTTCTAGCAGGAAGAGCATTTTTAGCAGCTTTCCAAATGAAGAGTTGAATTTTGTAAGGAACTCTAATCTTCCAGATATGTAACCAGAGAATTTTACAGGGAGAGGGGTTAAGGCCTCTGAGTCCCATGTAAGCATATTTTGAAGAAAATTTACCATTCTTCGAAAGGTCCCAAGCCCTCCTATCAGGAGTGCAAAACTGGCTTAAGGGAATAGTGACAATCTTCTTAACAGAAGCATCATAAAAATGAGTATAAAGTCTGGAAACATTCCATGTTCTAGTATTGTTATCAATGAAATAGTCGACTTTAATGCTCGGGTCCTGAGAGGTGAGAGGATTGGGAGTAGCAGATCCAAAAGTTGGAATCTATTCATCACACTAGGGGTCGATAAACTTTCCATCCCCAACAATCCAAGAAAAAAAATGTTTAATCAACTCTTTAATAACATGAAGGAATTTCCAGGTCCAAGAGCATTTATCAGGGCATTTAGAATTCAGAAAATCAATTCTAGGAAAATATCTAACTTTTAAAATCTTGGCCAACATGCAATCAGGATTTTCAATAATTTTCCAAGCATTCCTAGCTAGCATGGCAAGATTATTTAACTCAGCTTTTCTGAAACCCAAGCCACCTTCAGATTTAGGGGAGCACAGAATAGCCCAACCCAAAAGATGGAGCTTCCTATCTTTAGGGTTAAGAGATTCCCCCCACCAGAATTTGCAGAGATGGGCATCCATCTGACTACAAAGGTGTTTTGGGATTAGAAAAGCCCCCATCTGATACAAAGGGATGGCTTGGCCAATATGCTTAACCAAGGTGGTTCTAGCAGCATGAGAGAGGAGCTTGTGAAGCCAGACAATAATTCTGGCATCCACAGCCTGAAGAATGCCCATATGGGTTTGGATTTTTGAGGCTTTGAAAACATTAGGAGTCCCAAGGTACTTTTCGCCTAAGTCTCTGCTTTGATTATCTAGAATATTAGCCAAAAGGGCTTTCCTATGTTCAGGGATTTTTCTACTAAAAAGAATACCAGATTTTTCAAAATTAATTTCCTTCCCAAAAGCTAAACAATAACTTTGAAGATAACTTTTCAGTAGTAGCAGAGGAGAAAAAAAGAGAATCATCAGCAAACAGGAGAGGAGTCATCTCATGAGCATTTTTACAGATTTTAATGCCCTTCAGAGTTCCATTTCTCTGGAGGCTATCAATGTAAGAAGAGAGAGCCTCAGCACAGATAATGTATAAGTAAGGGTATAAAGGATCCCTTTGCCTTAGACCTCTCTCAGGTTGAAAAAAACCAGTTGGGCTACCATTTAAGAGAACAAAATAAGAAACAGTGGAAACACACTGGTTTATGAGTTTAATCCAATTTTCAGCTAGACCCATTTTTCTCAAAACTTTTTCTAGAAAAGACCACTCCAATTTATCATAAGCTTTAGACATATCAAGTTTAATGGCAGCAGTGCCCTCAACTTTGTCATTATGATTAACAGAATATATGGCTTCATTAGCAAGGAGAATATTGTCAGAGATACTCCTCTTAGGTATGAAGGAACTTTGGTTTTGGGATATGATTTTGTTCATAAAAGGTTTAAGCCTGTTAGCATGAGTTTAGAAAGAATTTTGTAAATGAAATTACATAGGCCTATAGGTCTATACTGACTGACTAATTCAGCTAGAGGAACTTTAGGGATAAGAGCTATGTTGGTATGATTGAAAACTTTAGCTATATGTCTTGTTCTGAAGCAGGTTTGGGTCATATCAACAACAGCTTCACCAACAATATCCCAATGTTTTTTCTAAAATAAGCCTGTGAAACCATCTGGTCCTGGGGATTTTTTCCCTTTCATTTGAAAAACAACATTTTTTTATTTCCTCAGCAGTGAGGGGAAGATTTAGAATGTCATTATCCTCAGCAGAAAATTTAGCAGGCATATCTTTTGAAATTTCATCCTGAAATTGTTGGGGTTAAGAAGAATAAATATTTTTGAAGTAATCTAAGAAATAATTCCCAATACTATCTCTATCAGTTAGGTAGCATTATTGGAGGAATCCTTGATCCAGCTAATAGCATTCCTCTTTCTCCTGAAAAGAGTGACTCTATAAAGTAAGGTGTGTTTTTGTCACCTTCAATGAGCCAAACTTCTCTAGACTTATCTTTCCAGTAGAGTTCCTCCAGACTATAGAGGTACTCTAATCTAGTTTAAAGTCTAGCAGTAGTAGTAGAATCAGTGGGATCAGAAATCTGTAGCTTTAACAAATCTTTCCTAATGGTAGATATATCAGTTTGAATATTACCAAAAGATGATTTGTTCCAATCTCTATGCCCTTTTTTAGCACTAAGAAGCTTAGCTCTTAGTTTATAGGCTGGAGATGCTATAACATTGACAGACCAAGAGTTAGCTATAATATCTCTGCAAGTGGGATCCTCAATCTACATATCCATAAAGTGAAAAGGTATAGGCATGCAAGTTTCCTCATAGTTAAAACCTATATGCATGGGGAAATGGTCAGAAGAATCTCTAGGGAGATTGTTAACACGAAATTTAGGGCAAAGATCCTCAGCAATTTGGTTTAAAAGGCATCTATCAAGCCTTTCTAGAATTAAATCAGGACCTTGTTTCATATTAGACCAAGTGAATTTTGGGCCAAAAAAACCAGGATCATGCAAGGTGAAAACGAAGCAAAAATTTCTTAGATGTTCAAAATCAGAGTCATTAACCTCAAGGCCACCATTTTTATCTTCTATTCCTAAAAGAGTATTAAAATCACCAATGACAAAAACAGGCTCATCTATGGGGGCTATAGTTTGTTGACATTGTTGTTCCCAAAAGGAGGGTCTGAGGGTGCTATTAGGTTCACCATACACAAAATGGATATGACAATTTTTTGAATGGATAATATCAGTTGAAGTCACATATATGCCCCACGAGATGGAAGACACAACATTCAGGTGGATTTCTTTTTTCCAGGCCAAGACCAAACCACCACTTCTACCAACACTAAGGACATTGAAAGTGCATGTGAAGCCCATGTTTTTAAGTTTCCTTGCTGCCATATCTTTCCCTATTTTGTCTCAGAAAGGAAAATAACATCGGGGTTAACATTCCTACAAAGCATACTAACACTACACCAAATTCTGGGATTCGTAACAGAAATTCGTAACGGCTTACTGGTCGTTACAAAATTTCCGTTACAAATGGCCGTTACGAAACTTTTGTAACAGGCATTAGCCGTTACGAATTTTCCAAAAAATCGTAACAAGGGCGAGCCGTTACGATTTTTTTTTTTACGCGTGCCAGTCACACGCTTGGTCACACTAGGGTCGTAACACCTGAGTTTTTTTTTGGGCCCACACTTTCAAATCCTCCATCTACACCGTGTATTCCTACACTAATATCTATACCCTTCATTTTTTTTCGAGATACAACACAACCATAGATCCCTAGTTTTTATTCTCTTCGCAAACACATCTCTATCTTTCTATCTTTCCGCCTCTTCTTCTAAGTCGTTGTTCCTCTCTCAATCTCTTTACCCAAACACAAATCAACGAGAGAACATCCTTCAATTCTATTTCCTCTTCTTTTCTTGATTTCTTCTTATAGATATCTGTGTTCTTCTAACCTAGAATAGATCGGTTTTCATTCTCATCTCGTTTTCTGTTTTCTCTTCTTTTTCTTCTATGTGATTTGAGAGGCAATATGAAGGTTTAGTGATCGAGAGAGAAAGGGATTGAGCGAAGAATACTTGTTAGTAATGATGCTGATTCGAGCGGTGGATTCAGATTCAGCAGAAAAGGTAACCAAAGCTTTAATTAGGGTTTTTTTTTTATTTGATAATTGATTCGTAGAAAATTGAATATCGAATTCATCTATTAAGATTTTCTCTTACATACAGTTCTGAAGATCTAATTGATTACGATGTCAAGCTATCTTACCTTCTTCACTCACATCTGAATAATTTGTTACCAAAATTTGACGAAGTCGCTTGTCAAGCTCAGGTTCCAAAACCCTAACTCCCTAACATATCATTTAGTGTTTGTTTGATCAATTTTTTTGGTATTTTAGGTTTGGTCCGTGATTTTTTTTTTGAATTTGGAGGATATTTTGGATGTTGAAAAACAAGGAAGATTTAAGGAATTGGTTCATGTTCGGATTTGTATTGATGGTCATATTATGGAGAATTCAAGTTTGAACTCTGTAATTCTACAGAATTTTTTGATTTTTACTCGTCTATTTTAATCTGTAAGTTTTAGCTAATGAGGCTTTGATAAAATTGATTATACAGTGAATCTTGTTACTGTGATGGGATTATTATTCTTAGTTCAGTAATTATTTTCATGTGTTTTAGGTTACATGGCAGGTAATCAAGAGGAGCCAATTGCAGAAAGAAGGGCACAGGTGAAAGATTCGACGCAGCTTTGTAAAGGACCTACATGTATGATCGGGTGAGAGCATAGATGATCCGGGGTCATCATATTGCCTATCTAGCTACCACTTAATCCTTCAGCTGAATATGAGCATTCACCCTTTATAGAGCGTCGAGATAATCCTTCACCAACCTCTTCTAACTCTTCCCGTGTAGCTCAATTCTGGCACTTGAAGATGTTACGGTAACAATATTAAACTTTGACCATGTGCTTGTTAATATAAGTTCTTATGCAATAATGCTAATGATCAGTAATTATGATTGTTTCTTATTATAATGGATGGATCCTTTTATAACCTTAATGTTGCTTGACTAAGTATCTAGCTGAATGCAAATTGGTTAAAGGAGCTGAAATAAAGCATATATGTTGTGGCTGGACGAACTGTAATCTGATTGGCCTTTCTCCTCATGTAGGTTGTGCTCACTTTGCATTTGGTTATCTTAGTTTCGTATCGACTGCTTGGGCTTGACTCATACTATTACAGGCATGATAATGTACAATACTAGGAGAAGGTGAACCAGTTTGCCTTATTCATCGAGAAAAAACTGGAAGAAAAGGTATGCACTAATACATTGCTTTTTTTTTGGACCTTTTCTGCTCGGGTTACTTAAAGTTTTGTTAATGGATAGGTAAAGCAGAAAGAAGTAAGGATCCACGCAGGGAATCAACATTTTGGGAAGAATATACTGATTTGAAAACCCCCGAGTATGTTATTGCTATCTGATTTTGGCTGCTTTGAAAATAATCAATTGTGATATTACTTTATCTTATTCTGACAAGAAAAAGAGCAAAAGTCTAATATTTTCTGATGAAACTACAACCACAGGCCTCTACCCTTGTATCATCGTCATATGGATGACGCTAGTTTGAGGTAACCACTTTGTTCTTTCTCATAATCCAATTGTCACTCCTATTTATACCCTAAGCTTATCTAGATGTGGGTTGATGATTTTCTTATTTATACGATTCTGTAAATAAAAGCTTATAGATTCGGGAGTATTTAGAGCCACAAGATTTCTCTGGCGATATCCTGTTGCAAGAGTACCCCTACTCTTCTATCTGGTGAAAAACCTTAAACTAAATCCATTGATTTTTCGTGATATTAACAAATAAGGTGATAGCATATTTACATTTTCGAATTATATTTGTTAATATTGTGTTTGCAGGTGTTTGTTCATCTCTTATTAATTAATGTATCTGTTACATCGGCTTTAGGTATGTGTATGAAAAATTCAGGACTTCATGAATAATTTGTTAATCACTAGAACACATGGAAAAGTTAAACTGCAAATCTGCAAACTAATTATATGACTTAACTAATGATTGTTGTGCTTTGTTCAATTTAGGGACAAGCCGACAACTTTTTCGCCAGTGAAATTGCAGCTTCGATGGGACTAAATTACCCAACTTTTTCGTGAGATAATATATAATTGTTCTCCTCATTAAATTGTTCAGCTTTTTAGTTTTTTTTAACCTTTGCTATTTGCACTGAAGTGCTTTCCCCGCATGACCCAGACCTCGTTTGGGTCTTGTTCTACATAGGCGTAATATCTAAAGCTTGAGTCGGCACATAATTCCAAATTCAAGGAAGTGTTGAAGGATTTTGACAAACTCATAACAACCTTTTATTCAAGTTCTTTAGTTTAATACTTTCAACTAATGATCTTTTAATTTTGTTAAATCATAACAATGTTGCTTGAGTTCTTTCGTTACTTTGATGCTTGAACTATAACCTGATGATAACTTATTATCCCTTTATCCTGTTTCAGTTACCTAACTCAGGAGGAGAAGACCATCGTGGGTAAGTTTCTCTTCCATCAACAATATCACTTCTCAATGAGCTGTAAAATGCTGCTTATATATATATATATATATATATATATATATCCTCGAGATATTGTAAAATGGCATTATGTAACTTGATTGTGAAAGTCTTGTCTTCAAGAAGCTCTTTTTTTGTAATGCATTATAGTTGGACCAACCCTACGATATTTTGTTTTGTATTTAACTGAAATAAGCAAGAAGTATGTGGACATGTTTGCAAGAAAATATAGATGATAAGCTCTTTTTCTTGCACAGGAATGAGGGTAATATTTCAATCGCCAAGATGAAGGCCGCTGAAGAAGCCTTGGAAAAGGTAATACTTTCTCCATGTTGCCATGTGTCAATTCGTAATGCCAAATGTATTAACCTGCATTTATGTGATAAGAATGATTCTTTTGAATACAAGTGACCTAATGAATACCTCTAACTCATTATGATTTTCTTGAGTAGAATAGATTCTAACTATGTGCAGGTTTTACAAGGGAAGAATAATTGATTGCTCTTGGTTTGATAATGATATTGGTAATACACCTAAAAATATGGCACAATTTAATTGCATTTGTTATATGGGGTAGGATCTAATGACATGGTTATATTGACATAATCATGACATGGTTTGGCCATTTTTTCTACAAAATCCAAACGACAATGTATTTGAAGCTAATTTTCTGGTGACATGTTCCTCTTATATAGCTCTACATTCCTACAAAAAAATAAGAGTATTCCGATATACGAAACTTTACCGTCCACAAAATTTAATTTCAACCGTTAATCTTTAACGGTTGATATTCAAAATGGTAGATGCTAGTCTTATACGTCTCGGAATGCTCTCATTTTTGGTAGGAATGTAGAGTTATATAACAGGAACATATTATCAAAAAATTAGCTTCAAATACATTGTCGTTTAGATTTTGTAGAAAAAATGGCCAAATCATGTCATGATTATGTCAATATAACCATGTCATTGGATCCTAGCCCTTGTTTTATTATGTGGCACACTTGGAAAACAAGATGCAATGTGGTGAAAATTCTGAGGTGCAGATTGAAGAAATAGCCAACAGTGTGAAAACTCATATTGCTGACTGGAAAAGAATCCAAAATACTTCATCAAATAGGATAAGAGAATCAAGGGCTCCCCCTAGATAAAAAATCTGGAGGAAAGCTGATATTCAGTCTATCAAAGTTATGCAACATGGTGTTGTTTATGGGTAAAAATCGTTTCTGCCGATTTCGGTAAATTCGGTAGGTGAGTGAGAAACTGGTTCAAACCCTAAACAAATGTGCTGCACGTGAGCACTTTATAGGTTCGAGAGATCAATCGTACAAGTCCGGCCTAAACCAAGAAATGGCCGTTCAGGACTTGCTTCGGTCACAAAGTGGAGGAGAAGGGTTGATTTGGGGAGGGAAGCAAAGAAAGGTGTTGAGGAGAGTAGTATCTCGACTTGTATCAGAAAGTGAAAGCTTAGGAAGCTTGCAAAGTTGCCTTTATGAGAGTGTAGTATTTTTCTCCGACCGAGACTTGTTGTGCGGTGGAAATAGGTAAGACCTATTTATACAAGTCGAGATTGAAATGTACCTCGGCCTCATGAAGGAAGAGAGTAAAGGGTGAAATAATGGGAGGAGGTGGTAACCGCATGGTTTAATGGGTGAAAACGTTTTTCACCATTATTTCCTCTTTTATTTGACCGCTTTATTCCTTTTCACGCTTTCTTAATGTGAGCGTAGTGTACGCCGCATCTTGTGACCGCCAAACCAAAACCCTAAAGAAGCATCCCCAATTTGTGTTGATGTCTCGAGTGTTGGTTGCATCTTGAGTGCAAGTGGCGCTGCTAGTGGCGCGTGTGGCATGTGCGGATTGCCTTGGTGGTAGGTTGCACGGTTTGCAAGTTAGGCTACCGGCGTGTGTGTTTGGCATGTGCCAATGGCATGTGTGGAATTCCTTGGTGGTAGGTTGCACGGTTTGCAAGTTAGGTTACCAGCGTGTGTGTTTGGCATGTGCCAATGGCATGTGCGGAATGCCTTGGTGGTAGGTTGCACGGTTTGGAAGTTAGGTTACCAGCGTGCATGTTTGGCATGTGCGGAATGCCTTGGTGGTAGGTTGCACGGTTTGCAAGTTAGGTTACCAGCATGCATGTTTGGCATGTGCTAATGGCACGTACGGCCATGTTGACCTAGTTGCAAGTCTTGCGAGCCTAGGGCGCTATATTTGGCGTGGGCCAATGGCATAGCGGCTTGGAAATAGGGATTGTGATACGTGTTGGCATGTGCCAATGGCAAGTACGGCCGTGTTGACCTAGTTGCGAGTCTTGCAAGCCTAGGGCGCTATGTTCGGCGTGGGCCAGAGGCATAGCAGCTTGGAAATATGGCTTGCGACACGTGTTGGCATGTGCCAATGGCACGTGCGGCCATGTTAACCTAGTTGCAAGTCTTGCAAGCCTAGGGCGCTATATTTGGCGTGGGCCAAAGGCATAGTGGCTTGGAAATATGGCTTGCGACACGTGTCGGCATGTGCCAATGGAACGTGCGGCCATGTTGACCTAGTTGCAAGTCTTGCTAGCCTGGGGCGCTATATTTGGCGTGGGCCAAAGGCATAGCGGCTTGGAAATATGGCTTGCGACACGTGTTGGCATGTTCCAATGGCAAGTGCGGCCATGTTGACCTAGTTGCAAGTCTTGCAAGCCTAGGGCGCTATATTTGGCGTGGGCCAAAGGCATGGCGGCTTGGAAATATGGCTTGCGACACGTGTTGGCATGTGCCAATGGCATGTGCGGCCATGTTGACCTAGTTGCAAGTCTTGCAAGCCTAGGGCGCCATATTTGGCGTGGGCCAAAGGCATAGCGGCTTGGAAATATGGCTTGCGACACGTGTTGGCATGTGCCAATGGCACGTGCGGCCATGTTGACCTAGTTGCAAGTCTTGCAAGCCTAGGGCGCTATATTTGGCGTGGGCCAAAGGCATAGCGGCTTGGCATTCTTTGCCATGGTGCGCAGGGGTGCGGCTTGGTTTGGCATTGTTGCCATGGCGCGCAATATGCGGCTTGGTTTGGCATTGTTGCCATGGTGCGCGGGTGCGGCTTGGTTTGGCATTGTTGCCATGGTGCGCGATATGCGGCTTGGTTTGGCATTGTTGCCATGGTGCGCGGGTGCGGCTTGGTTTGGCATTGTTGCCATGGTGCGCGATATGCGGCTTGGTTTGGCATTGTTGCCATGGTGCGCGATATGCGGCTTGGTTTGGCATTGTTGCCATGGTGCGCAGGGTGCGGCTTGGTTTGGCATTGTTTCCATGGTGCGCAGGGTGCGGCTTGACTTGGCATTGTTGCCATGGTGCGCAGTATGCGGCTTGGTTTGGCATTGTTGCCATGGTGCGGCTTGGTTTGGCATTGTTGCCATGGTGCGCAGGGTGCGGCTTGGTTTGGCATTGTTGCCATGGTGCGCAAGATGCGGCTTGGTTTGGCATTGCTTTGCCATGATGCGCAGTGGTGCGGCTTGGTTTTGGAATTAGGGTTACGTGTTGAAAACCCTAATCGGGTATTTTTTCAAAATACCCCTATTAATTATTTACACCTGAGTTAAATGCTCTTAGTTAATGTGTTGCGGGTAACACTAGGTCATGGGGTTTTACGATTTTACCCCTTGTCTAAAAACCACCATCAACATTAAGTCCCCTGCTTAGCTTGGAACAGGGGCTTTGTTGCGAGGTAAGCATAAGATGGTGACAAACTATTAACAACAAAACGTAAGAAAAATTGAAGGAGGCTTGTCTGACCTTTTATAAATAGGATTTGGAATCCTTGCCTCTCGGTAGTTCCGCACAAATCGGGAGGTCGGGCACAATTGGTGGGCCCGGTGCAGCTTGGGCGACGTTGGGAAGTTGGCGTGAGTTGGGAAACTGAGTGTGCTAGCTGGTGGGACCAGCGCAAAGTGTAGAAACCGTGCGTGCTTGCAGGCGTGACTTGGGCGGCCATTGGGAGGTCGGCGCAATTGGTGGGGCCGGTCCAACTTGGAAACCATGCTTGCAGGCGTGACTTGGGCGACATTGGGCAGTCGCACCCTTTGTGGGCATGTTTCTTACACGCGTGATTTTGGTAAAAGGGAAATCCTTCCCTATTTCAAAGTCTTTACGCCTATATATATATATAAAGCCCCTTTCTCCCCATCCTGCGCTTTATTCTTTCCTCTTTTCATACTAGCGGCAAAGAGAAACCGGCTTCCGGGTATGTCTTCGAGTACTTTTCTCTCTCTCTTTTTTTTTTTTTTTCTTTTCACCTAGGTGTAAACCT
Source organism: Papaver armeniacum (assembly GCA_023531295.1). Lineage (NCBI taxonomy): Eukaryota > Viridiplantae > Streptophyta > Magnoliopsida > Ranunculales > Papaveraceae > Papaver > Papaver armeniacum. Next base: position 152,247 of record JAJJWW010013512.1, read on the forward strand.
TAAGAGTAGGCGTTTCCACAATCCTTGCGTATGATTTCTTGGCGTGCCTCTTGTAGAAAATATTGTATGTATGCAACCAAGGGAAGTACTGCATATATTGTTTGAACCCGTAGGAAATATTGCATATATGAATTTTCGGTCTGAAAGAAATATTTGAACCCCCGAAGAAAATCTTTGTGTGTGTATCTTGAACCCGTAGAGGATGCTCCGTATATAATTCTGAACCCGAAGAACGATACTGTAAGCGTATTTGAGCCCGTACGAAACACTGCATGTGTATTTCGAACCCGTAGGGAACCCTGTATGAATCCCAAAGAAGAATATTGTGTATACGCTTCATATGACTTCGAACCCGCAGGAAATATTGTATATATGATTTTTGCTTCTTGAAAGAAGTACCACGCGCGCAGTTTTTGAACCAATAGAAAAATGCTCCATATATATTTTTGAACCCGAAGAAGGATACTGTAGACACACTTGTACCCGTATAGAATGCCGCGTATATAGTCTCGAACCCGAAGAAAATACTGCGTATATAGTCTTGAACTCGAATAAAATACGTCCTCCTTCCCCTTTCTCTTTTTTTTTTTTGTTGGGTACGATTATGTGTCAGGGAGATAACTTCGCCTTTCTCCGTTTGTTTTGTGCAGATATCTTATTACCAAATTGTTATGAAGGAATTCGATAAGATGTTACCTGAACCAAATTTCACTTCGTCGAAGGATGCTCATAATTCCAAGCCGAACATAGATGATTAATTCTTCACTAGAGCCCTCGCCCCCGCTCGGAAGAATCACCCGGGTTTCGTGCCGATTTTGCTAACCGGTGGTGAGGATGACAGGAAGACACGTTCGGTTCGCCCCAGAGCACCATTCGGTTCTGTCTTCATAAAGGGGTATATTCCTCTTCCAACATTGACTTCGTGGATGTGTCAAAGTCCATTGCGTTCTTTTGATGGATGGGTTGAGTTCATGGTGAGCAAGGAGCGTATAAATACTAACTTGACTCGAGCGCAGTCATTGATGCTTTGTCAAGACTTGGTAAATATCCAGTTAGGAAGGACATCCCGAGGCTTGGTTGCTTTCATCTCTAGATGGTGTTCGGACACCCATTCAATCATATGTAGATGGGGTGAGATAACTTTCTCCTTGGAGAGTGTGGCTCTCTTCTTTGAATCTTCCAGAATCGGGAATCTTAGAATCCAATTATCCGAAAGTGAGGTGAAGATGCGGGATGACCTGGCCGCTAAGTTGGGGATTTTGCTCGGAAAGACTCCATTGCGAAGTCGAAGGATTCTGCCAGGAAAGAGGATGAAAGGTGCCCTTACGGTTGGTGGATATCTCAATGGTTTCCGGACGAGTTGGAGCCCGAAGCAGAAAGCGGTGATCTTCATGTCGCAAAGCATTTTTGGCTCTTTGGTTGTCCAGAGACATTTTTGATGACGGTTACGGCAAGAAAGGAATAAGACCGGAGTTGCTAGAGATTCTTTGTGAAGTTGGCAAAGGGTGAAGTTCTTCCCATTGGCAAGCTGTTCCTTACTTCCTTGTATGTGCATCGGATCACCTAGTTGCGAACATGCAAGTCTGAATGGTTTCATGAAAGTGGATTCATATGTGCACGTTGCTTTTCTGCAAGTCTGGATATGGGAGCACTTCGAGAAGTATGATCCGAAACCGCTGCCTTCGCTTCCCGTGAGTTGGGGGGGCTCTCGAATTCTTCGATGGGTGAACAGGCGTCCAAGAGTTGGCGTGAGCTTGGTTAGTTTTCTTGATAAGTTGTATGAAATCAATTTTCGTCCATGGGGGCTGGTCCATAAGTCAGTGACTCAAATGGACACCTTTGCTTCTGCTCTGCTCACGTCTTTGTCTTCTGATGACGATTTGAGTATTGGTGAAAACCTGTTCATTCAGAGCTGCTCGCCCGGTTATATTCCGTCTTTCTTCGTGGGGTCTTTCTAGATAGATGCTTATAATATTGACCATGCTGCTCGTCACATGAGTTTCGATCAAGGGGTGCCTCTTGTTTACCGGCCGGTGATCCCTAAGGATTCATTGCGTGTCTCCCTTGACGCCAGTGCCCTTGAGCCGGGTATCCGTCTTCCCTTATTTAAAATGGGAAGAGTAACTTCGACGACCTTCGGCTTCCCCAGCAGTTTTGAAGAAGTATCCAATGTTGAGAGATCCCAAGCGAAAGTTGCCTAGCAATTCGGAAAGTCCCCAGGCCAAAGAACGGAGAACGAAGAATCGTCTTTGGCGGGTTCGGACGGTTTCACAAGATCCTCCCACGGCTCTTGTGTCTTTGATTCTTCCAATAACAGGTATGTGTCGCCTCTTCATTGTTTTGTCTCAAAACACGTGAATTTCGGGTGAGAACATGTGTCTTGTTTCCTTGAGGGCTTCGGTAGTGTTAATGCTTTGTTGCCCTTGCACGTTGCCGAGAGACGGCAGGTTTCTTCAAGGAATTCCGGCGGACCGAGCCTACTCATAGCGGTGATGAGTCGAGAAAGAAGAAAGTTCAACAAGTGAGAGTGATTCCTCCGCAAGACCGGTTCTTCTTCGGGAAGTGGTTCGGTGAGTTTCGCGCTTCTTTTCTTTCTTCTTCTTTGTTTCTTCTTTTGAAAAAATGTCTAACTCAAGTTTGCGGGGAGGAATCCGGTTCGGAGGACCACGGGGTGGAGTCACACGAAAACTTGCCTTTGGTGACCACCGTCGGTGACTTGGAGATGGGAGTTAGCCAATTGCCGGGCACAGATGTGGTTCAAACGGTGGATGATTCTCTGATGTTTGTTGCCGTAGACATGGAAGAAGACCCTTTGCGATTCGTGGGGCCACTTGCAGGCGCCATTTTTGATCCCCCGTACTTGGTTCCTTATCCAGGTCATGTGCTGGTTGGCGGCTTTAGCATGCCGGCTAAGCATGAGGCGTTGTACACGAGAATCCGGGAGAAGCACGGACATATGGCTACAACCAAGAAAGTCACTAGTCGATTTGCGCCGGCTAAGCGTGTGGAAGAGGCTTTATCTTCCATCGAGGATATGCGTGAGGTGATTTGGTCACACCGTTTCGAAGACGTTATTGCCGATCGGGAGCACCATCGCGACGTGTGCGTAGAAAAGGAGTTCAACACTTCGTGGTTTGTCGAAGGCCTTGCCGAGATCCAAAAGTTGAAAAATGCAAGCAATCGAAAGCCTTTCCGCCGAGAAGATTGCCCGACAGAGATGGAACTCGAAAATCTTTCCAAGATGTTGGCTATGAAGAGAGCGGCTCTTGAAGACGCAAAGTTGACTTTCTCCAAGAAGGGCGGACTCACGTTGGACGATTTTCCTTGAACGTTTCTACGTTAAACTTTCATTTAGGTTCTTTTTTTTTTTTTTTGAAAGACATATTGGATGTCCGGTTCAAAACTTGATCTTTGATAGACAGTGGTAGCTTTTTAGGGTATTGGATTATTTCGGGATGAATGGTTTTGATAATATGACTCGATTATGTTTTGGGAAAAGAATATTGCTTTTATGAAAGTGTGTGCTAGCAATAGGCACAAGACTCAAAGTAGTATGACGGTTTTACTAAGAACCTAAAAATATATTGTATATCTTTTGATCTGAATTTACTCACTTCATAGGTTTTGCGAACACGCCCCTCTCCATGTAAAAGGCGGTTTTGATGGCGGTTTCTTTGGTAGCATCGCCAAACAAGTCCCCGATCGCCGGTAGCATCTTCGGTGATTGAGTAATATCATCTTAAGCAAGTCCCCATTTTTCTTGTGTAGTTTTTACAACTAGTAACCGGTCGTCCGGTAGTTGAGTCGGATTGAGTCGCCTTCCCCTACCATCTTGACATCGGGTCGAAGAACGAGATCGACAATCGATATTGTAGCCGATAGATCAATCCTCCCATTGTGGTCGCCAATTGTTTATGGGTAAAAATCGTTTCGCCGATTTAGAGGTAAATTCGGTAGGTGAGTGAGAAACGGTTCAAACCCTAAACAAATGTGCTATACTTGAGCACTTTATAGGTTCGAGAGATCAACTGCAAGTCCGGCCTAAACCAAGAAATGGCCGTTCCGGACTTGCTTCGGTCACAAAGTGGAGGAGAAGGGTTGATTTGGGGAGGGAAGCAAAGAAAGGTGTTGAGGAGAGTAGTATCTCGACTTGTATCAGAAAGTGAAAGCTTAAGAAGCTTGCAAAGTTGCCTTTCTGAGAGTGTAGTATTTTTCTCCTGACCGAGACTTGTTGTCTGGTGGAAATAGGTAAGACCTATTTATACAAGTCGAGATTGAAACGTACCCTGGCCTCATGAAGGAAGAGAGTAAAGGGTGAAATAATGGGAGGAGGTGGTAACCGCATGGTTTAATGGGTGAAAACGTTTTTCACCATTATTTCCTCTTTTATTTGACCGCTTTATTCCTTTTCACGCTTTCTTAATGTGAGCGTAGTGTACGCGCATGCTGTGACCGCCAAACCAAAACCCTAAAGAAGCATCCCCCAATTTGTGTTGATGTCTCGAGTATTGGTTGCATCTTGAGTGCAAGTGGCGCTGCTAGTGGCGCGTGTGGCATGTGCGGATTGCCTTGGTGGTAGGTTGCACGGTTTGCAAGTTAGGCTACCAGCGTGTGTGTTTGGCATGTGCGGAATGCCTTGGTGGTAGGTTGTACGGTTTGCAAGTTAGGTTACCAGCGTGTGTGTTTGGCATGTGCGGAATGCCTTGGTGGTAGGTTGCACGGTTTGCAAGTTAGGTTACCAGCGTGCATGTTTGGCATGTGCGGAATGCCTTGGTGGTAGGTTGCACGGTTTGCAAGTTAGGTTACCAGCGTGCAAGTTTGGCATGTGCCAATGGCACGTACGGCCATGTTGACCTAGTTGCAAGTCTTGCGAGCCTAGGGCGCTATATTTGGCGTGGGCCAATGGCATAGCGGCTTGGAAATAGGGCTTGCGATACGTGTTGGCATGTGCCAATGGCACGTACGGCCGTGGTGACCTAGTTGCGAGTCTTGCAAGCCTAGGGCGCTATATTCGGCGTGGGCCAGAGACATAACGGCTTGGAAATATGGCTTGCGACACGTGCCAATGGCACGTGCGGCCATGTTAACCTAGTTGCAAGTCTTGCAAGCCTAGGGCGCTATATTTGGCGTGGGCCAAAGGCATAGTGGCTTGGAAATATGGCTTGCGACACGTGTCGGCATGTGCCAATGGCACGTGCGGCCATGTTGACATAGTTGCAAGTCTTGCAAGCCTAGGGCGCTATATTTGGCATGGGCCAAAGGCATAGCGGCTTGGAAATATGGCTTGCGACACGTGTTGGCATGTGCCAATGGCACGTGCGGCCATGTTGACCTAGTTGCAAGTCTTGCAAGCCTAGGGCGCTATATTTGGCGTGGGCCAAAGGCATAGCGGCTTGGAAATATGGCTTGCGACACGTGTTGGCATGTGCCAATGGCACGTGCGGCCATGTTGACCTAGTTGCAAGTCTTGCAAGCCTAGGGCGCTATATTTGGCGTGGGCCAAAGGCATAACGGCTTGGAAATATGGCTTGCGACACGTGTTGGCATGTGCCAATGGCACGTGCGGCCATGTTGACCTAGTTGCAAGTCTTGCGAAGCCTAGGGCGCTATATTTGGCGTGGGCCAAAAGCATAGCGGCTTGGCATTCTTTGCCATGGTGCTTGTGGTGCGGCTTGGTTTGGCATTGTTGACATGGCGCGCAATATGCGGCTTGGTTTGGCATTGTTTCCATGGTGCGCAGGGTGCGGCTTGGTTTGGCATTGTTGCCATGGTGAGCAATATGCGGCTTGGTTTGGCATTGTTGCCATGGTGTGCAGGGTGCGGCTTGGTTTGGCATTGTTGCCATGGTGCGCAATATGCGGCTTGGTTTGGCATTGTTGCCATGGTGCGCAGGGTGCGGCTTGGTTTGGCATTGTTGCCATGGTGCGCAAGGTGCGGCTTGGTTTGGCATTGTTGCCATGGTGCGCGATATGCGGCTTGGTTTGGCATTGCTTTGCCATGATGCGCGAGTGCGGCTTGGTTTGGCATTGTTGCCATGGTGCGGTGGTGCGGCTTGGTTTGGCATTGTTTCCATGGTGCGTAGGGTGCGGCTTGATTTGGCATTGTTTCCATGGTGCGCAGGGTGCGGCTTGGTTTTGGAATTAGGGTTCTGTGTAGAAAACCCTAATCTGGTATTTTGAAAAAATACCCCTATTAATTATTTACACCTGAGTTAAATGCTCTTAGTTAATGTGTTGCGGGTAACACTAGGTCATGGGGTTTTACGATTTTACCCCTTGTCTAAAAACCACCATCAACAGGTGTAAATTTAATAAACTGACGGGAATATGACTGATTTGTCGTAATTGTACAGGTGCAAGCAATGGAGCTAGGGGACATTGCACAAAAGACGTAGATCCGGAACAAGCAGAAGCATTGGCAGCTTTGAAATCAATAACTTGGGCAAAGGAGAAAGGGATTGTGAATCTTCATCTAGAGGGTGACATCCAAAGAGTGGTGAACGCAACCAATGGGAAAAATGGAGCAGTAAAGTGGACCAATGCGAGCATAATACATAATGCAATTCATTTACTTAGTAGCTTTGACACAAGGACATGTAGTTTTGTCCATCGTGATGGTAATTGTAAAGACCTTCAGGCTCGTCAACGCTATTAGACTAATCAAGAGACGTATTAGTCGATAATTACTCAATTAGTTTAACACGAAAATTAATTAATAAGAACTAATATAACAACGATCAAGATACGAAACTAGTATAGTTAGATAGATCTCGAAAAGTTACGCGGATTGGACTAGTCGAACGTGTCAATCAGATACCAGACGAAGAAGTAATCATCAGATTGGGTTGCAGGGAGAAATGGTATTTTCACAAATAGACTGACCTGGGTTCCCTTAGCAAAGAGAACGGTTGCAATACTATTATCCTTGATCTTATCTTCACCCGTCGAGAAGATAAGTCTTCTTTTTTTTCTTCTTCTTTCTTATTCTCTTTTCTTTTTTCTCTTTCTTGTCGTTCTTCTTCTTCTCTGGCGATTCCGAGAGGAATTATCCGATGAGAAACCCTTGCAGAAAATTGGTGAGATCAATCAACCGAGTGGGGTATCGATGAGTTCATAGTTTGGGTTTGGTTAGAATCATGGATTGAGTTGAAGAGAGGTGTTCCTGTGATTTGAGTTAGGGTTTTTGGAGAAGATTGAATTTGTGAGAGGTTGAGGATGAAACCGATCTTTAGATGACGGGTTTTCATTATTGAGAACAAGGAAGAAGAATAATTCATTGAATCAATGAATTGTGGTTTCTCAGGATGAACTGGAAGTCGATTTGTGATGAATAAGATGAAATTCGAGATGGGTTTTATTTGAATTAGAGTTTGAGGTTGAAGATTAGTTTGAAACTGACAATTAGGGTTTGGTTCTGTTTTAAAGAAGATTTAAGATTTGAATTGGGATTAATTGAGAACTAGTGATGCTGATGAACATTATTGAGATGATTAATTAAACTGAATCAAAGTAAAGAAGAATTCATTTCCATGGATATTGAGGTAATTCTTCCTTAAGATGTTTAGTTCTGTTATTCAGTTTTATTGAATGAATATGTGTGTTTGATAATTGAATTAAGATTGAGATGGACATGGTTGGTTTGTGTTGTTATCTGTGGTGTTGGATATTATTATGTTATCTGGGATCTGAGATGTTGAATTAAGAACAAAGAAGGAGTTGGAGTTGCAATAGCATTTTAGTTGTGTTGTTGGCTAGGGAATGTTAGTTGCTCTGTGTATATGAAGCTGCAAGTGTTATGATGATGATGCTGTTAATGTTGTAGTGTTATGAAATGCAGGGAAGGGGTTAGAGGTCCGTTGATTGAGAATTGAAACTAGAATGAGAATTAGGTATTGCAGTTGATATAGGTCGTTGTGGGTTGTGTTGTTATGAACTGTTGGTGGAGTTGAAATGGAAGATGTGGTTGTTATGGTGGTGGTTTTTTACAGTGACATAGGATTGTAGGAGATACAAGTATGAGATATGTCATGATGTGCATAAGGTCTTGGAGGTGCAAGAGAATGGATATGAAGTGATTTGTTGGGTGTTACTGTTGGGAGTGTTGTTGAGCTGTAGAATTTAGTCCTGTTGTGATGTTTGATGGAACTGACAATGTTGAAATGAACTTGGTGGTTATGTAATGCAGAGTGGTAATCTGGATTGTGTATTTGTTAACTTCATATTATCGATTGCAAATAGAGTTAGTCAAGGTTGTTATTGTTGCTCGAGTTGAATTAGATGTTGCTTAGAGATGCAATTGCAGGTAAGTTATAATTGTATTTGTAAATTGATTATGAAGCTTATTTAAGAGTAATTTAATTATACTTTGGCTTGTGAAGTTCTATCAATAGGTGTGTTAGTATCAGTTTAGTTGTGAAGAACAATGAGAGTCTCTTGTTGAATCTATGAGTTAGACCTATTAGTCATCCCAGTCAGTTTAGCAGACTCAACTTGTTTAGCTGACTCAGTGTCTGACTGAGTTAACTCAGTAGACCAGGACCTTGACCGAGTTGATTCCTTTTGACCATTGACCCGGGACTTTGAACTTTGACTGACGTCAACTGTTAGTTGACCCTTCACTAGACGTTGACCGTTAGTGACTCTTAATTGACTCAAGTGGACCAGGCTTTGGTTTAATTGGCTAGTTTATTGGGCTTGGGTTTAGAACTAGCTTTCTATAGAACTTGGGTTGGACCCCTATGGTCTGAACTAGCCTTTGGTTTCTTGTACAAGAAACCTATTTTGAGGCATACTGAATTTTTTTGAGGCATACTGAATAATGCCAAAATAGGGTCACTAAATAAAAAACAACATCACCCCTTATCCAAACTTTTTGATAATGGCATAACTACCCTTACATAATTGGTGTTAATGATTATGATTAGATTTTTGGTAGTTTATGAGTTGCCCAGATCACTCACTAAAGGTGTCCAAAATTTTGATTAAGTTTCTACATTCTTTTTTAGTAGCTCTAGCAAAGATTGGGAAATCATCCGCAAATAGCATATGGGTTATGGGAGGCGCTCCAACCGCCACTTTTATCCCATGAATTTCCCCCTTGTCCTCCGCATTTTTAATGACTCGTGAGAGTCCTTCCATGCACAGAATAAAAAGGTATGCGATAGGGGGTCTCCCTGTCGCAGCCCTCTAGACGGTTTGAAGAAGTGGGTAGGTGAGCCATTTAGAAGCACCGCAGATGTAGTGGTGCCAATGCACTATGCTATAAGCTCACACCAATCGTCTCCAAAGCCTAATCTTGTCAAGGTTTGTAGAAGGAATTCCCATTCCACTCTATCAAACGCCTTGGACATGTCTATCTTTAGACCCATATATCCAATTTTACACTTTTTCCTACTTCTCATCGTGTGGATAATCTCATGAGCAATGATAACATTGTCCGAGATTTGTCTACCTGGGACAAAAGCGGACTAGTAAGGGGAGATTAGTTTATCTAGCAGTGGTTTTAATCTATTTGCTAATATCTTGGAGATTAGTTTGTAGACCGTACTACAGAGAGATATAGGTCTAAAATCCCCAGGGGCAATAGGAAACTTAACCTTTGGGATCAGGGTAATAAAGGTGGCATTTATTTCTTTTAAGAGAGATTTATGTTGAAAGAAATCTTGGAATGTGGTGGTGAGATCATTTTTTATCAAATTCCAGTTTTTTGGAAGAACTTGGGTTGGACCCCTATGGTCTGAACTAGCCTTTGGTTTCTTCTACAAGAAACCTATTTTGAGGCATACTGAATTTTTTTGAGGCATACTGAATAATGCCAAAATAGGGTCACTAAATAAAAAACAACATCACCCCTTATCCCAACTTTTTGATAATGACATAACTACCCTTACATAATTGGTGTTAATGATTATGATTAGATTTTTGATAGTTTATGAGTTGCCCAGATCCCTTACTAAAGGTGTCCAAAATTTTGATTAAGTTTCTACATTCTTTTTTAGTAGCTCTAGCAAAGATTGGGAAATCATCCGCAAATAGCATATGGGTTATGGGAGGCGCTCCAACCGCCACTTTTATCCCATGGATTTCCCCCTTGTCCTCCGCATTTTTAATGACTCGTGAGAGTCCTTCCATGCTCAGAATAAAAAGGTATGGCGATAGGGGGTCTCCCTGTCGTAGCCCTCTAGACGGTTTGAAGAAGTGGCTAGGTGATCCATTTAGAAGCACCGCAGATTTAGTGGTGCCAATGCACTATGCTATAAGCTCACACCAATCGTCTCTGAATCCTAATCTTGTCAAGGTTTGTAGAAGGAATTCCCATTCCACTCTATGAAACGCCTTGGACATGTCTATCTTTAGACCCATATATCCAATTTTACACTTTTTCCTACTTCTCATCGTGTGGATAATCTCATGATCAATGATAACATTGTCTGACATTTGTCTGCCTAGGAAAAAAGCGGACTGGTAAGGGGAGATTAGTTTATCTAGAAGTGGTTTTAATCTGTTTGCTAATATCTTGGAGATTAGTTTGTAGACCGTATTATAGAGAGAAATAGGTCTAAAATCCCCAGGGGAAATAGGAAACTTAACCTTTGGGATCAGGGTAATAAAGGTGGCATTTATTTCTTTTAAGAGAGATTTATGTTGAAAGAAATCTTGGACTGTGTTGGTGAGATCATTTTTTATCAAATTCCAGTTTTTTGGAAGAAAATTGCCGGAAAGCCATCCAGGCCTGGTGCTTTGTTTGGTTGCATGCCAAACAAAGCAAATTTTATCTTATCTTCAAGGGGGAGGGTCAAAAGGGAAGCATTTTCCTCCTCAGTGATACATCGAGGGATCAAATCTAAGATATTTGGTGAAATTGGTTTCTTATCAGAAGAGGCCATATCAGAGAAATGAGATAGCAGAACCTTAGATATTTCCTCTCTATCCTTGCACCATTCATCGTTTTTATCTTTTAAGGTATCAATCCTAAGCCGACGAAAATTTTGTTTGGTTGAAGAGTGAAAGAATATGGTATTTCTATCACCTAACTTGATGGAGTTTTCAGTAGCCTTAAGTTTCCAAATAGCCTCCTCGAAGTTGCACCATTTTTCTAGCTTAGAATTTAGATGAATTAAAACATTAGAGTTCTCTGGGAGATTCCTAACATTTTTTGCTTTCTTTATGACTTTGTTTGTTTTCTTAATATGATATTGAATATTCCCAAAATAATCTCTATTCCAGTTTTTGATTAGCAACTTAACATTTTTGAGTTTAAAGACTAATCCAAAAGCTTGGGAACCTTGAATTTCAATTTTCCAGGCTTCCTCAATAACATCTAGGCAAGAAGGGTCTTCTAGAAAGAAACCGAAAAATTTAAAGGGTTTTGCCCCATCTTTACAGATAGGAGAAGTTTTGATCAAGATAGGGGAGTGATCAGACGCAATAGGAGGCAGGTGATGGAGATTGGCAGAGGGGAAACTAGAAATCCAAGAATCATTTGCTAGAGCTCTGTCTAACCTTGCTTCTATAAAAGTATTTCCTTGTCTTTTATTATACCAGGTGTACGGGTACCCTACAAATCCAATATCTATCAGCTTAGCTCTATTTATCAAGTTGTGTAAAAAGAAGCTTTCATTCTGGTTTATGAGACCCCCCTCCCCTTTTTTGCTCGCTTCCTAAGACGAAATTCAGGTCACCTGAAGCCAAGGCAAGTCTACATTTTTTGCCAAATCTTGAAAATAATCCCAAGATTGCATCTTAACTCTCTTGTTTTCATTTCCATAGACACTGGAAAGCATCCATTGCAAAGAAGTAGTCACATCAGTGATGACAACATCAATTTGTGAATCATTAAAATTTAGAATGTCCACTTGGATATTGGCATTCCAAGCAAGAAACAATCCACCAGCAGTCCCAATGACTCCTTTTGTATTGACGATCACAACATCAGAGAATTTGAGTTTTTTAATGACTCGATTAACAACATCATTAGGGTGCTTAGTCTCAGAAACAAATAGGATATCAGGTTGGTATTCTTTGACAAGGTTTTGAAGATTTTTTTTGGAAAACGGTTTGCCAAGCCCTTGAACATTCCAAGCAAGGATATTTAGGGACATGTTTGGGTATATAAGTTCTAACCAATTGATTACTACCCCATCTTTGTAAAGAATATCAATTTTCCAGATCCAACAGCACATGTACCAACTTAAGATTCTTCTAGGAATGGAAAACACCCTAATAAGGACCTTATTGATGATGAAGATGAATTTTATTCTAAGGTTGACTAAACAGAGCACAGTCACAGTTTTGTAATCCCAAACTACATGGATGAAGGTGTGAACATCACAAAGATTAATCAAACCTAATCTCATAAAACACTTAGGAACCAGATCAATCAAACTCCCTCTCAGGGGAAATAGCCAACAAAGTAAACCAGCTTCGGGATAACAATATGAGTATGGGGTGTTGCATCCTATATTTGTAGATACTTGAGTATTGTTATCTAATCTAACTGATAGGGAGCAAGTGTTAAAAGAGATTAATTTTCTCCAACATTTTAAGTGCAAGTGGAAGTAATAGATGAAATTGGTGGATAATTTATAGTTTAATACAGATTTATGGTGGGTTGAGTGACATACCTGGTTTTCTTTCTCTACCTCCTGGTTTCCTGCACCAGTTGAAGCCTCTCCTCCCAATTCATCTTTTCCCGTGCTATCACTGAGTCCTTCTAGTTCTTTCAGAGTTCCGCTAGATGGCACCTCCACTCCCTCAGCAAAAAGGTGATTTAAAGGTGGTTGGATTTCATGGGTATTGAAATTGCAGTGGGTTTCAAAACCTGGAGGTGGTGGAAACATAGGAGGGACGAAAATGGCTTTTGAGTGATTTTCAGTACCGATGAAAGAAGAAATGGCGCTAGTATTATTGATTTTTCTGGTGTTGAATGTGAAATTTGGTTTGGGGATTTCAGGGATTTGGTTTATGAGTTCAGCAGGAACGTTAAAATAAAGATGGGGGGAAATCAGAAACTCATCAATTTGGTATGGCCTTCTTTTTTTTTCCTTTGATTGGGTCTCCATTCTGAATTTCTCCAATTATCTTCTCTAGCTTTCTCTTGAACATCATTGCCTCCATTCTTGTCTTTCTCGCCTTCATATCTTTTGATTTACCATTTGACGTCTTATCTTTTGTTTGGATTCCTGTCTGATTGATTACAACCTCTTTTGATCGGTTGACTGACATTTGATTTGTTATTTCTTCCGAGATAAATAGTGGTGTTTCGTTCAGATTCATTTGTTGACCTAATTTCTCTTCTTCCCTAATAAGTTGGAGCAATTTCCCTTTGTTCAGTTTCAAGTTTATTCCTTTTGGAAGAGGGGTGAGATTTGTAGGTGTTGCCAGATGTAGCTTCTCTCCAGATTTGAAGGTTCTATCTGCTATTTTCTTCAATCTTTTTGTCTTTTCATATTCTTCAGTTGGAGACATAGCCTGTTTTCCCTTGAGACTTATCTCTTTGCAGAGATATTTTTCATCTGTCTCTTTTAAAACCAACTCGAGTCCAGTTGATAAAGGCAGCCCAGAGGGTGCCCCTAGAGCTGAGGTTTGCACTTTTTCGACTGTTGTGTCATGTACCTGCATAAGAGAGAAGAGTGGCCCATATCATAATTAGGGTGGTAGTTAGCGTTTAAAACTAATTGTTAATTAGAAGTGTAATGGATGGTTAGGATGTAATCATCTGAGAGGCTTAGGATCGTTAGATCTGGTTGGTGGAAAACCTAACTATAAAGAGTCGGAGTCTGTAATGAGAATCCTTAATCAAATGATAATCAAAATAATCATCTAGTCGATTTTAGGCTATTCGCAAGAGAAGGGAAACTTGATTCTCTGAATTAGGTGTTTATCCGGTCATTATACCTCCTTGGTACATGAAAATTGGTATCAGTTTCGTTTCGATCCATGGGGGATTTTTGTATCGATCTAGGGCGAAATGCCAACTCTATGTCCAGTTACTGGACTGAAGAGAAAGTATCAAGTTCTGCTCAACGAGAAACCTTCATTCAGTCAAAATTATAATCTTTGGCAACTAGAGTCTCAAATCAACTTCACCAGGCTTAGGTGGGATGCAATTAAAATACCACCATTAGCATTCAGTCAAGTTCATCGAGTTGTGAATACGAAAGCTACGAAGGAGGAGGGTTTCATTGACGAATCGGTACCTGAATTCAGTCAAGTTATTACTCCAATTTCTATTCCTGATGCTACTTCAGATTCAACTTTGGATCCCGATTCAAATTCTGGAGCTAAGACTGATTTATTTAATGGATTAAATGGGTTTTAAGATCAACATCAATAATTGAAGACTCTGCTAATTCAATTGGTGATTTCATAGTCTCTCAGTATGAGGAAATCAAATCCGTTCCTACTGATGTTGACGATGAAGATGATTCTATCGACTTGGAGTTGATTCCTCAATTTCTCTTTGTTGAAACTGAAGAACATGATGATTGTCTCGATTTGAATTGCTCATTCCTTCGTTTTTCTTCGATGAAGAGGAAGATTTACTTGATGAGGTGAATTTTCAACTTACAGAAGTTATGAGTGATGCGGGTAATTGTGAGAAACTCCAAAGCTTGAAGGACTTCGTCAGTGGTAACAACAAAGTACTTAGTAATAATCGTTTTGCCCTCCTTCCTGCTTATACTCGGTTATTGTTTTATCATGGAAAAGATTTCAAACTCATCAAATGATAATCAAAATAATCGTCTAGTCGATTTTAGGATGTTCGCAAGAGCAGAGAAACTTGATTCTCTGAATCAGGTATTTATCATGTCATTGTACCTCCTTGGTACATGACATGTTGCCATCACCATATGACTTGTTTTTTGGTGGTCCATCAATTGATCTTCACAAGAATAAACTGAGCTTTCCTGTGTCCACTCTTTGCTTTGTACTGATGGTGGACCATGTATGGAATTGTACGAACCCGACATGTTCATACTATCTTCTCCAGGGCTGTTCCATCTTTGTAGCTTATTAAATCCTGCATCCATATTTTCCAACCAAAGCCTTTTTGAGGAGTGAGGATTATTCATAGTGATATCAATATCGGGCGAGCTTAAGGAGTCTGAGAAATCAATATCTCATACTTTAATGCTGAATCCCGGGGGGATTTTTGGATCAACAAGGTTTCGATTTGAGGATGTCGAAGGCGCCATCATATCTTGGAAGTCAAACACCTCTTCTGGTTCGGTTCTTGGCAGTGTGGATCTTGTCTCTGTATCACTCATGTGTTCGATATTGTTGTAAGCCAAAGCCATGTTGGGGACTTCCTCATATTCAGGTTAATGAAAGACATGAGAGAAGAAATCAGGTGATGGAACTCTGCATCTTTTTCTGGGGTGATTAATGACTCTACAAACCCGACAGAAAGACTTTGGTAAAGGTTCATAGTAGAGCATGATATCCAAGTAATCGTCGATTTCGTGATATAAACGAAAGTTGCACCAAGTTTCTTGTTTAGATCCATTTGCACTAGACATCTGACGAATGGGCGAGCGTTATAGCAGTCTTGCAATAATTCTTTCAAGATAAAAACTCCGATAGCATTTGCAATCATTTCTGGTATTCCTTCTCCAAAGAACTCCATCGAGCTAACCCATAGGTTGACAACTGTTGTGTTTATTAGATCCGACGGTATTCCAAACTGGTAAGCTTTAACCACCAGTAACCAAGCATCATATTTCGATGGAGAATATCTTACCTCCTTTTGAGCATCTTCAGGGTTATGGAGTTCGATGGTGAATTTGTTGTTTTTGTTCGAACCACTCACTAGAGTTACTAGCGGTTGGTACGTCAGTACCCATAAAAACTGTAGCATTTCCATCATTTTTCTCATATTTAGCTTGAAAGGACAAAAGATTTGCGCTACTACAAAGCATTATGTTTTAGTTTTGCATCTTGAAGATGTTTCTCTTGGGATTACTAAGAATCTTGAATTGGTTAACTGAGTGGTCAACCTGTCAACCATTTTACTTTCCATGGTGGATGATGAGGTCGAAGTTGGATCAATGATCGAGTTGTTACACTGGAGGAGATCGGATGGTGAGAAGAATGTTTTCTTTTTCTTGAAGAGGTTTGATAGTTTCTTACACAAACCAGCCATTAACTCATACAGAAACAAACCCAGAAGCCATCTTTTTATTTTGATAGCACACTTTTCTTCGGTAGAAATGGTGGTTGGCAAATTAATTCTTTGAAAAGGTGTTTCAATGTAGTTCATGATAGCAAAGAAGATGAATTAAAGGAGATGGGTAGGACTGGTTGAGAGAGATCAAACTAGAGGAGGATAAGAATATTAACTGAGAGTTTAAGTTCGATAGACGAATATCAAACAGCATACAGAGTCTAACAGAAGGTAAGACGCGTTGAATAACAGGGGGAAAAGTCAGAGAAGCAAAGGGAGAGATCAAGATAAGTTGAGGAGAGGGATTTGGGGGGGGGGGGCTAGAGAGGATGTTGGTGCCTTTAGCGAAACTTGAAAACATAAACCAGAACGGAGTTTTAGATAACAAAGAAAAAGTAAAGTTACAGTTGGTGCCTTTAGCGAAACTTGAAAACATAAACCAGAACAGAGTTTTAGATAACAAAGAAAAAGTAAAGTTACAGTTAATCTTACCAGAGAGAGAGTCAACAATCGGCGTCAGAGGTAGATTGAAAACCATGTAGCAGAATCTTAGAGCATGATCACAAATATGTGGTGAAAAAGGTGTTTGAATAAGGTTTCTGTGAGACTTTCTCTGATTATCTTTCGAAGAAGGTATCTGGTTTAAAAACTAAAGGTATTAAAAAGTTTGACGTCATGCTAATTTCCCCATGTCTATTGCTTCTATGGATTGGTGACTTTGAAGACGTGGTGTAGACGTTGTGTTGGGAAAATATTGCCGCGTTAGTCAGTAAATGACGTGTCTCAGTCTTAGGAAAAATACGTGTCTTGTTAGGAAAGTATGAATTGCTTCAATAGTCTAAGGTAAATTGTTGGTTTGTTTAATTATATTGTAGTATAAAAGAAAACGTGTTGTAGTTTGCAGGAGATTTTATGGGCCATCCCCCATCTTTTAGCCCATTGATTCATTTATTTTAGCCCACAGTTTTAATTATTTTTTTTAGCCCACTTCCCTTTACCTCCTGATATTTTGATCGTTTTATCGAGATAAACTCACCCACAAAATATTTTTCCAGCGGTTCAAATTGGAGGGGATTGTTTCTTTAGAACACTAGGAGGTAGTCTTTGTTTCGTTCGTCTCAATGAAGCGGGTTTTTTTTTTTTTTATATCGACTCTAAGTTCTTTTATTCCAGTAGTCTCTTTTGTTTAGTCTGATTCATCATTTGCAAGTCTTTAATACCCTTACTGAATCTCGGTCATCCATGGTCTCCCTTTTGGCTCAGGTACGACATCCTAACATCCCTAATTTCTGTTATCATTAGTTTTTACATCTTTCCTTTGCTAATTGTACCAGCAACAACTTTTAGCAAGTCTGTTTTTATTACCCTCTTAGTTGTTAGTCTCTTCAACTACTTCATTGTAATAGCTTCTCCAATTATTCACTTATATATTCAATACCTAAACAAAAAATAATTTTAAATCCAAAATGAACATATTGGCCTGGAATTGCCAAGGCGTCAACAACCTAACTACAATACAACATATAAAGGATCTCACATTATCCCACAAGCCCGATATCCTTTTCCTCTCCGAAACTTTATCAAATGAGCGATATATGTCTAGAATTGCTCAATCCCTTCATTTACAAAACCTAACCGCAGTTCCCAAAGTTGGTCGAAGAGGAGGACTATGTCTCATGTGGAACAACCTAAACGTTCGGGTTCTACTTCAATCCCAAAGTTACATGCATGTCCTTATTACTCCTCCATCTCCACACACAGATGCAAGAATTGATCTTTGGAAATTTTTCAATCAATTTTCCCTAATATCAATAACTCAACCTCATGGCTGCTGATAGGTGACTTTAATGACATCATGGACCAATCGGAAAAAAAAGAGGAAGACAAATCACATATAGTCAGACTCAGCCGTTCCTAACAATGTTAGATCAAATGGGTTTCATCGATTTAAGATTTAGAGGAGATCCATTTACTTGGACAAACAACCAGCAAGGTCAGGAAAACATCATGGAAAGACTTTACAGGGCAATGGCAACTCAACATTGGCGTACAACAAACCCCCATTCAGGGGTCACTCACCTCCCAAGGATTGCATCTGATGATGCCCCCATCCTACTGCACACAAAAGCAATAGATTGGCAGGGGCAAAAAAATTACAATTTTGAGCATCTCTGGCTGACACATCGACAACTCAAACAAGTTGTCGAATCAGCATGGACGCAACAAAGTGATGCAGATTCTTCCCTAGACCTTCAACTCAGGTTAATCACAACATGACAAACTCTTATGGAATGAAACAAGGAAAATTTTGGACATCTTCCAAAATTAATTCGCAAACCAACAACACAAATTAAGAAAGCTCAGCATCAGTATGCTATTCAATCTGGAGAGGAACTATATTACTGGATAAATCAAGAAAAACAGTTGCAAAGTCAGCACTTAACCTTACTCCAATGCCATGCAACATGCTGGAAGAAAAGGTCCAGAATCCAATGGCTCCAATCAGTGGAATTTAATACAAATTTCTTCCATACTAAAGCAACCATTCAACGAAGCCGTAACAGCATAAAGCAATCACAATATCAGCAGAACAATTCGGTTGGCGATAAAGATCAGGTTATCCAGATCATTCTGGATCATTTCACTTCTCAATAACCGGCTCCAAATACAACAATAAATGAGGATCTATTTAAGGATATCACTTCAAGATTGACATCAGCACAATGTGACATGCTTTCGGCGGAGGTAACGGTGAAAGAAATCAAGCAAGCTCTGTTTTCCATCTATTATGAAAGCGCTCCTGGACCGGACGGATACACAAGTAAGTTTTTTAAAGTTTTCTGGGAAACCACTCACCGTCAGCTTATAGCTATGGTACAGAGTTTTTTCAGTTCTTTAAACATTCATCCTCTCATGAACCACACAAACATAACGTTAATTCCAAAAGTAGGCAATCCAACCAAACCATCCTAATTTAGACCTATCAGCCTATGCAATGTCAGTTACAAACTCATATCCAAAATACTAGTCAACCGGCTATGCCCCCTTCTCCCATTCTTAATCAGCCCATATCAGAGCGCATTCATTCCTCAAAGATCAATACATGATAATATAGCTATTGCAAGAGAGTTATTCCACCACATCAAAACATCTTCAATCACTAAAGCCCCTAAAATATCTCTAAATCTGGATATTCAGAAAGCTTATGACAACCTTGATTGGGGATTCATCAAAAAAGATTTTACAAAATTGGGCTTTCCATCAATATTTGTGGAATATATCATGCTATGTATCAAATCAGTCACTTACTCAGTCAACATAAATG
Source organism: Papaver armeniacum (assembly GCA_023531295.1). NCBI lineage: Eukaryota > Viridiplantae > Streptophyta > Magnoliopsida > Ranunculales > Papaveraceae > Papaver > Papaver armeniacum. The sequence goes on from JAJJWW010013512.1 coordinate 171,736, forward strand.
GTACACCGCATGGATTCATCTCACCTACTGTGGGAATCGGGACATGGGGATCCCATATCTTCCTATATTTTCATTATTTATGCGGAAATTCTGTCAACAAATCTTAGAAATCTCGAAGAAAAAAATATGGTTCAGGGTCTCTGAATATCAAAAAAGGCACCGCCCATTCTGCATCTAATGTATGCAGACGATCTCCACATCACCTACAGGGTGACCCCGGAAGGTAGCACTCACCTAAAAAGAATACTTCAATCATATAGCTTATCAGAAGGACAAATAATCAACACATCGAAATCAATAATCATTCATCATCCGAGGCTACAACCGCAGAATATAAACACTCTACACCATCTTTTCGACATGCGCACCACATCAATCCCACCTATATATTTAGGAGTTCAATTCAAATACGGGAGAAACTCTAAACCCTCCAACGACTGGCTCGTAAAGCTCAAGGATGGATGACAAAATGCCTTACCCCTGCAGGAAGACTTGTTCTCATTAAAACCTCTTTAACACCTACCTGCAAACCCTACTTTTCCCCACCCATGTGCACAAAAAAATTGATCGGATCGCTAGAAATTTTTTCTGGGGACATAATTCATCAGTTAAAAAGCTTCACCCAATAGGGTGGAACAAGCTAAACAAACCGATAGCGGAAGGAGGACTCGGAATCCGAAAGAGTATCCATCACAATAAATCTTGGTTCATGAAAAGGATCTGGAACATTTACGACCAGCCGCAGTCCATTTGCACCGGCTTGTTCAACGAGAAATACCTCAAACATCAACCAATATTCCAAGGTACAATTACAGTTCCTTCTAACGCCAAGCCTCCAATGGAAACAAATGGCTTCTCTTATTCCGTTTTTCAAACAACATTTATTTCACCAAATAGGAAATGGTTCAGATACACCTATCCAAGCTAATTGGATACCCCACTTTCATAACCTTGATCCTACCCTATACAACATGTAGCTGATTTAATTGACCCATTTTCTCAATACTGGAGACATGATCAGCTAAAAAACCTACCACCAAATGTCATCCAAACACATCATAAATATACACCTTCCTCCTGACAGCATTCCAGATAAAATAACCTGGCCCCACTCTAAATCTGGAAAATACACAACCGCTTCCGGGTATAGTTGTTTAACACAATAAGATAACCTCGCACACCCAAACCCTCTACCAACAACCAAATTTTTATGGACCTTGCCATGTCCTCCCAAAATTCAGTTTTTCTTGTAGAAAGATATAAATGAAGGTTTTGCCAACCTTGTCTATGTTACAACACATCAATCTATCCACTATCAACCTTTACCCACGATATAAGCCAGAAAAAGCTCAACACATGCTTATCCATTGCCCGGAGGCTATGTCCGCTTCGACCAGCCTTTCTAACCGCATATCCACAAACCAATCCTAAGGTAACAACCAACCAATTACCTTAAACCCTCAAACAACAATTTCAAAAATACTACAAACTCAAGGCAATACCTCTTCGGTCACTTCATGTTGTTTTCTACTATGGTCAATATGGACATCAAGAAATGATCTCGTGTTCAATCAAGAGCCATCCACGCATACATACATCCTGGAAAGATCATTAGCACAACAACAAGAGTTTGAATGGGCAAAGAATATTTGCCCACCAGTTCTCCCGGGGGAACTGCCTGCCAGAATTACAACAAACATACCCATGATGACTACAACCATTCAGGTAGGTTGGTGCCATCCAGCAACAGACTGGATTAAAGGGAACACAGATGGGGCAGCTAGAGGCCACCCGGGTATGGCGGGAGAAGGATCCATTTGTAGAGATTCGAACACGCAAACGATAATGGCACTTGCACAACCTCTCGGAGTAACCACGACACTCACAGCAGAGACATGGGAAACTGTGCAAGCAACCAGAACCGCGACTGCAAGAAGATGGACTAAAGTTTTATTTGAGACGGACTCAAAGAATCTCATGCACTTCATCAAAACTTCAACGGAAGCCCCTTGGTATATTTCAGAAATGATCGCAGAAATTAAACACAGAATGAGTCAAATTCCTTTTTGTGCTATTCAACATAATTATAGGGAAGGAACCCAAGCAGCAGACGGTCTAGCAAACAATGTGGCAGATGGTAGCCAATCAGGAAACTACTCTACATTAATATGGGACCATACGAACCCGACTTTTATCAACCAAATTCTATTAAGCGACTCCAAGGGAGTCACCTTCCCACGGGTAATAAATTTAATTGTTTTGCTAACATATATGCATGCTTCAAAAAAAAAAAAAAAAATGAGAGTATAAATCAAAATCATATAGTTGTAGCCAGGTAAATATTAAAAATATTCTTTGAATTCATAGTAAAAAAGAAAAAAAGTGATAGACTCGGCTGTGGGAGCCCTATATAAGCTGCAATTTTGGCTACTGTTGGTGGGAAAGACGGTGCAATAAAGTGTACCAAACGCAGAGCCTTGTGAATGCCATTGACTTGATTCACTAGAAGACTTTGAACATTGGGATAGCTGCCAAATCCCCCACATGTGGCATCTCATGTACAAATCCTTTCTTAGTTCTTGTCAAAGTAGGTCCACAATACTTTTCTTTGTGTTCAAATGCGTTTTTGCTGCCTTGAGCTTGTTTTGCTCTTTTAAAATTGCAAAATCATTTAACCAGCTAAACTGCTAAAGATTAAAAATACAATTTTAACTTTAAAATCCGGTGACACGGAATGGGAAAATATATTAACGCAGGAGTTTTATGACTGCAACATGTTTAGATTTCTATCGAAAATCATTTTTAGAAATTTTTTATTTAAATACATTTTTCTATTTTTCTTTAACTTCTTTGTTTTGAATAAAAAAAAAATATCTTAAATCTTAATCAACACCATCGTGATAACATCTTGCATGCAAATATGGTAATTAATATTTTTTCATGAATTATAACACGTTTTTATACTCTCCCAAAGAAACACCCTTATTTTTTTTGTAACAGTGTAAACACACACTTTCATTAAAATAACTAAAACCAGATTTTTACAATTATAAGAGATTTTTTTTTTTTTTTTGATCAACAAAACGATATAATTTTTATATAAGGTAGAAAGAATGAAAGAATTACATGACAGAAACTGCTTTAAAATAGTTGAAAACGAAACTATTTCCTAACTGTTTCTTCCCATTTGAAGACTAGTTCTTCGAACCTTACATTCTTGAGATCGTGAGAAGAACAAGACCAATACAAAATGATAGCTTTTATGTCTAAAATAAACTCTGGACATCCTTCTCGCTTGCCTCTTCAGTAACATCCGGCTATTCCGTTCTTTCCACAAGGTCCAACAAATTGCATATGGTAAGACTTCCCACATGTAGTTGCCATTATCATAAAATAATTTCCTGTTAAACCCCTTGTAGAGATCCTTTATATCTCTACATTGAACCCATCCAATCCCAAAACTAACAAAAAAAGTATTCCATATCTCAGCTGCAACCTTGCAGTGAATAAGCAAATGGTTGATGGTTTCGGACTCTTCTTTACACATACAACAACGATTAACTAATATTTTTCCTCTTGTAGCTAAATTGTCTTGTGTTAATATGGAATTATGATGTACCAGCCATGTGAAAAAACACACCTTTGATGGTACATTATTATTCCACACAACCCAGGGAAAACAATTGAAGCTTCGAGATTGTGTAGAGCCGAATAACATGATCTTACCGTGAAGATGCCGTCCTTTGTCCATTTCCAGTGCCTTGTGTCTTCTTCCATTGTGGGGTTGTAAAGTTGAAGCTGATTTGTCAGGTTTGATGCTTCCGTAATTTCAATATCAGTCAACCTCCTCCTCAAGTCCAAATTCCAATTAACTTGACCGTTCCCATCTAAAGAGTAAAACTGTCTCACAGTGTGATGTTTTTTCCTGGAAACTCTGAAAAGGTTTGGATAAGTTACTTGTAAGGTCTCATCACCCAGCCAATGGTCTTGCCAAAAGAGAGTTCTGTTTCCTTTGCCCACTCTGTAGATAATCCGTTCCTTGAACTTTGCCATCCTACTGCAGACCCCCCGCCAAATGCTATTCCCATATGGAAGTTTTGGAATTTTGGTATCCCATCCTAAAAAAGTAGCACCATACTTCTCTTTGATCATCCTTCGCCACATCGCATCTTGTTCCACAGAATATCTCCACAGCCACTTACATAAAAGCGAGTCGTTAAGATTTATTAAGTCCCGAATACCAAGTCCTCCTTTGTCTTTGTCCCTGCACACTTTCTTCCAGGCCACTAATGGATATTTCTTTGCCTCTGAAATTCCCCTCCATAGAAAGTTTCTCATAATGCCATTCAGACGTTTAGCAACGGATTTTGGAATCGAAAAAACAGACATCATGTAGATTGCAAGCGCACTAAGAACACTTTGGATCATTACTAATCTTCCGCCATAAGATAACCACCTGCCCTTCCACCCTTGTAATCTTGACTCTGCGTTTTCTATTATAGGATCCCAAATTCTTTTACTTCTATATTGAGCCCCCGCCGGCATTCCAAGGTAAGAAATAGGAAACTCTGCAATAGTACACCCCAAACTCGAAGCTACAGTATGTTGGCATTGAGTTAATCCAATTCCAATAGCAGAACTCTTGTCCACATTAATACTTAAGCCCGAGCTCAGATGGAAACAGATTAGCGAGGCTCTAATGTAAAGGATTTGTTGTGCTGGATCCGAGATTATAAGAGATTATATATGATGGAAACAATTATAAGAGATTTTAGAAGACAAATCTAAAGTGAGAGGAACGAAAACACTTGAAATTGCTGCCCAAATAAAAGAATATGTCCGATAACTTGTAGTGTATGAACCCACATTTGTTGGGACCAGCTAGACGATCTTGCCTCTTTTGCACCCCGTTAAAAGCCCTCTAATTCGTTTATTATGAAGGTATAATAACTTCTAGTCGGTTTGTATTTTTATATTATCAACACAGTTCACCCCAACATCTTAGATATTTATGTGAATTACCTTTGTATTTAACCTCATTTTTGGACGCATTTCAAAAATCCAGTTATCAGCTTATTGACCTTTTATAGCACTTGTTCACTCCAGTTTGGTGGTAAATCAGTTAATGCATTAGGATCACTTTAAAAATGTTTTGCATTTGAATGGCATGAGGGACCGGACTTGCACCTAAGATGACACTAGGTAAATCAGTGCAATGTTGAATTTAATTCAAGCCTTTAGCAACAACCTAAGGTCACACTAGGTTGTACCATGACCTTAGGTTGTACCATCATATACTGGAAGTTCCATCTCTACGATATACAGAACTAATGGTGGAACCAGTATTTTATATTAGGGTTCAAAACAAAATATCCATTCGATTAGAGGTCCCTTGGTGCCGGTTGACGTATTGGAGTAACTTTACCCACCTTCCCTGCATATATCATTCCATTGAAAGGACTTTTGAAGTCTATATCCTCATTCTTCATGCCAGACACATCCATATCCATCAAGCAAACCAAACCTGCCATAGAGTGTGATAGGAGGGTTTGCTGTCAAATCACATGCAACACGCCCTACAAAATGTTAATAGATGTGGGAACTGTTACAAGGCTTTGGCTATTGTTCTTGGGAAATGTGGTGCAACCAAAAGTAGAGCGCTATGAATGGCATCGACTTGTATAGCGCATTTGCTTTATGATTTTTGGTTTTCTAGAAGTTGAAGTCAAAAACAGAATTCATAAGCAAAATCATTTTGTTTTATGAAAAATTAGGCGTATTAAAATGAGACACCCAAATTGATTTCTAACTTTTCGATTTCTAAAAGTCGAAAAGCTACTTCCGATGTGCTATCCAAACAGGATAGTAGACTCCGAATATATCCAAACCTCGGAAAGCTTTCAATCCCCCACATGTTGCTTCTTATGCACAAATCCTTTCTTTGTTCTACCGCTAAGCATTATAATTTATCTTTGACTTTAATGTCGGGTGATGTAAAATGGGAAAATACGTTAAATGCTGGAGTTTTATGACAACGACATTTTAGATTTTGACTGAAATTTATTTTTTTAGTATTTTTTATTTGAATACGTTTTTCTTAATTTTATTCATTCATTTTTCTTAATTAACTTCTTTGTTTTGCATATAAAAAAATCTTTAAAACTACCACCCTAATAACATCTAGCATAATGATAACCTCAGTTTGAGCCAAAATTAAATCAAACTAACCCTTTACTCTTTGGCATGGGATACATATGCCGATAATCTTGCTCTTGTCAAGAATTACAAAACTCGTCGTATACTCAAAAGTTATGTCCTTTGATGGAACTATTAGAACGTTCTAATTTGATTTGGACATAAATCTTTATTAAACTGTGAACACGGAAATCACGAAGGCATCCACGTGTTCACAAACAATCTCAGCATGAATTGAATATACGTATTGAAGTGTGAACATAGCATAAAATACATAGATAGATGTTGATTCATTGATTCCAAACCCCGCGGGTTTGTCATGATCTCATCAACATCCAAAATGGTAGATCTAAGAAGTAAACACATAAATAAATATATATGAATGCTAAACGTAAAGGAGACAATGATTTACGTGGTTCAGCACTAAGGCCTACATCCATGGGTCTGGGGATATTCACTATGAGGTAAATGGTTACAAGAATAGTCGCAAGACTTTTAGTGTTCATCAAACCCTCAGGTTGATGCTCTCATACTTACTTCTCACTGATTTCTCTCCTATTCTCTAGTTCTCTCCCAATGTTCCTCCCCCCCTCTCCCGTTTGGAAGGGACATATATAGCTAATTTAAGTGGGTCCACCGGAAAAGAGAGTTGAAGTCTTATCTTCTTGTGCTCGTGCATAGTCCGCGGACTTCCTTATCATTCCGCGCCTTATATAATTCATATGTTCATTACGCCGACCAACCCCACTCTCTTCGTTGGTCATCCGACACGTGCCCTCCGAGCAAAGACTAAATGCGAGTGGTTGGGGCGGTCCGGTCTGCACAAAGCGGTGTCGGTCTTCCCTTGTCACTTCGTGTCGGGCTGGACTTTCCCGGCCCGTTGATTATACCTCACCTCGTGATGAGGTATAGTGTAGCGAGTAGCTCTTTGGTGTTACGTGGGGATACCTTCCTTTGATGCTCCTTCATCTTCGACCGTTGAAATTGACAGATGGCACGCCGTCTAGATCCTATGGATGTCCCTACGCGTCATCCACTTTTATGACGTGGCCTCCACGTGGGCTTTGCTAGTACACGTGGTGAGGGAGATAAATAAGTGTACTTACATAAACTAATAACAGTTGTTCGGCGGAATACGATGTCTTGAATATCATACATTGACTTGTAAAAAGGTTACATATGTAGTTTACTCCAACACCCCAAAAATACATATAGCTTGTTTTTTTGTTCTCTTTATCTAATGGCAAATGGATTGGCTTAGGGGCTGCATATGCAGTTCAAATAAAATACGCAAGAAATACATTAAAGAAGGATCCATAAGGATGGTCGATATCACCCAACCCTCTTTCTGACCCCATAAAATTTGTAAAGTCCCAATTGATATCTTTTGTTTTATTTTCTTTTTGATTTTCTTGTGTGGTTGAATTTTTTTTTTTCTTTTTTGGTCTCCTTCTTTTTCAATTTTGAGCCTCTGGGCTAGTATTTTCAAATCATAATCCATATAGTGAAGAGTGAAGAGAAAAAAAAATGTACAATTTATTGATTCTGTCACCTTGGGATTTCTTGAGTGTCAAACAAAAAAAGGATCTCATGCATATTTTCTTGTCTTGTGTATAGAAGAAATGAACCTAAAATGAGAATAAGCATGCATGAGAGTAAATGAACAATATGTGAACAAAAACCCACTTGGGCCTTCGTTATTATCATCCGAGCTTCTGCGGATTCATTTCCTAGAGTTCAAAGATGGAAGGAGTGGCCCAGAAGGAATAACTAAACTCAACTACTGAGGAGACAACTACCTCTGAAACTGCTCGGCACCGAATTGCTTGAAGAAAGCGTTCTTTTTTGCTTTCTCTAGAAGGACGACCTCCAAGCCATTCTTTCTTAGGAAAAAGCCGTCAAGGCAAGATTTCGGAGAATTTTGCCCCCTTTTTCGCCGAAGTAAATTGATCAATATAGAATCCTTAATAGGCAAGGATTAGGAAAATGCTTTATTATGCTAAAATTCTTATTTAAATAATTGATCAATATAGAATGAGATTTCTTCTAAGATGGTACACTTCAAAGCTACCTCGCGCGCTTTTTTTTTTCTTTGATGGTATGATTGCACTTCATTTCATTTATGTATAATAGGAAGAGGTACATGTGGAAGTTATTTCCAAAACAGGCCTTGAAGGAGACTCGATTACCACAACACAAACAAATAAAGAAAACAACAACAACAAAGTTCAAGGCTGGCTTTTAGCAACAACACTATGGATATCACAAAATCCCTCCCTTGAGTTGGGTATTTCCATTCTAATAAATAACTTTGTTCTTGTTGTTGTTTTCTTCGGCTTTTTGGTCGGTCTGTATGTCTTGGATGTTCATGTTTCCGAACCAAAAAAAAAAAAAACCAGCCTTGGCAAAAAAAAAAAAGAAAAAAAAGGACGCAACGAGGGTTGCTAAAATAGCTAAATTGCTAAGCCAAATGTGACAAAAAGAAATTAGGTCATTTTAAGATGCGTGCGCGTCTGGACGCATTTATAAGTAGTAATGTAGTATCATCTGGATTTGGACGCTTTTCTAAGCGGATCTCATACCTTTTTTTTTGTTGATTGAAAGAGAAGATTTTTTTTTTGATAGAAAGAGGAGATTTATTAAGAGAGTAAAGGATGTACAGAGATATCTACCAGTGGTAGAACAAAAGAAAAGAAAAACTTACAAGAAAATAGCATTCCAGTTACACAAAACTGAATCTAAAAAGTTCAAATGAACCCGATATCCTGCTGCAGCAGCCCAAGACAAAACTAAAGACTCTGCATCATAGATTAGAATATTAGATCATCGTCAGTTTTGTAAAGATATCGTTCTTCAAATCTTCTACAGTTCCTTTCTTTCCAAATGGTACTAACAATTTCGTTGGCTCCGGATGGTGTTGAATAACGTATTTCTAGAATTGCTTCAAAAAATTTCTAAAAGGGTTGGGGGAATGAACGTAAGTATAGTATCTCGTTGCCAATAGTTTCCACGAAATAAAGCAACCCCTCCACCGCTACAGACGAAATAGAATTCCCATAGCATACAATGAAAGGAGGTAAAGGAAAGGACAAACGTAAGTAACTATCGGAAAATTCTAGAATTCGGACAACTGATATAGGCTAGATCTAGGACAATCAATCCAGATATTTCACCATTTCCATCTTCACCCCACACAGATTATTTTCCTCTTCACCATTAAAATTATGTCCGAAATCTGGACTAGCCCCTGCTGTCCGCTATAGCAAGGTCGCTAATTATCCTCTTTCTTCATGCCAAATGTCAGAATGTCTATTTCCGACAAAATCCCAAGTTTATCCCAACAAACCAACCAACTCGTACCATACTACACTTTCTATCCTTCCATAAATAATGGAGGCATAAATATAGATACGAAAAATGGGTTACTTGTACAAAAATATTTAAAACATGGTTTAAATGGACGAGTAAAAATTATTATGGGTGAAATGGACACAAAAAAATAGCAAAAAGAAACTGGATTCATCCTGGCTTAAACTTAAAAAATAGCGAGGATGAAACTGGATACATCCTGATGTAAATTAAAATAAAATAAAAATTGAAAATGGGTAGGATGAAACTGGTTACATCCTGGCTATTTTTATATTTTTTCCATTTAAATAGTATCAAAATCTAACTGTCTTTTTCACTCATGAATTATTGATTTTGGTCTTGTTAACCAATTTTGTGATACCGATAGGGGTGAAAGGAGATTTTTGTGGTCAACTCAAGTATAAAGATGGGAGGAAAACCTTGCCACGTTTTCATGAGATAAAATCTCTACTACCCTGAACTTTCTGGAAAAAAACTTCGGTTATCAAAGAGCATGTCATTTTACCGAAGGGACATCATTATATTTCTCTGCTGGGACTAGTTTTCCTGGAGAGATGCTTTACAATCCTGGTGATGGAGACTAGAGAAACATATCAAACAGAGATGAGTTTAAAACGTGGTGGTTGATGAGAGATGAGTTTTTCAGCTCTTTTTTACCCTACGGTGAAAAACCACAAATGGTCCGTAAATTTAAATGTGGCAGTTTAATTAGGTACTTTGTTACATGAGCTTAGTGCCAAACTATCAAATATCACCGTCTCTTTGGTAGAAAATGTGACCCCCTTTTAATCCCCGTGGATGGCGAGACCCTCAAATCTATGAAAGGTGATAATTTTTGCAGGATTTTTTTCTCGGTACGTATATGCTCAATCTTTATGCATGGTAGACCGGCTATTATATTGACCTTGGGAATTTTATGAGAAGTCATTTTGAACACAACTCGACTCAACAACACAAGCAAAGTTGTTTGAACGCAAAAACGAAAGTTGATTTTTTTCATTTTTTCTTTTTTGAAACATAATATATTTTAAAAGGTTTGGGTCGGAATTATGTGGGGAATATTTCGCCTCTAGAGTTATTTAGTATAAACTGTTTTAAAAAGGTTGGGATATAATATTTCCAGATGTTGGTTTGAAATATGTCATGTTAGTTAATATCTGCTGCTTGGTTTGCAAGTTTGCGGCTCTCCTCCCCGCAGTTATTAATAAAGTGTTTGTGATGACTGGTCCAAGATAATTCATGATGGTCGTTTACAAATAAAGGGGTATTTGTGCGACCCAAGACAACAATCATTATGCATTTTTGGAAAATAGTGTATACTCCCTCCGTTTTAGGAAAAGTGATACTTTCATTTTTTTCAATTTGGCCTATTTTTAGGCAAAAATGAAAAAGTGAAAGTATCACTTTTCCTAAAACGGAGGGAGTAGTATATTAGAGCAAGTCTTTTGGTGGAATCCAACCTATTCCAAGTGTGGAAAATTCATGGAATGTCAAGTCTAATGGCTTCCAAGTTGGTGTTTTCCACACAAAATCCAAGCAAGGTTCCACGGTTTGGTGGAATGGCGCTGGAATCCATCAAAAACGCCAATAACAATAGCGTTGAACGCCAATAAAAATGGCGCGGTAGAGGACAAGAAACGCTAATAAGAATAGCGTAAAACGCTATTAAGATCGGAGCTTAGCTCCATTAAGATTGACATTTTTTTTATCCGTAGATTTAAACTGAGTTGTTGAGAATCTAACGGCTAAGAAAAAAAACGCTAATAAGATTGGCGTTTAGCTCCATTAAGAATAGCGTTTTTTTAGCGCTATTAAGAATGGAGCTTAGCTCCATTAAGATTAGCGTTTCTACTATTCCACCATTACACTTGCGCTTTCATCCACAGTTCCAAGTGCTGAGGTGGCGTGGAAGATGGAAGATGGATGGAATCCACCATAAGACTTGCTCTTAGTATGTGTTACTCCAAGTTTAGTTACAAAGAAATGTTTGTCGAAAAGCAAAATGAGACCTAAGGTAAATTTCATAACTTAAAACGTATAAATCAAAATCATATAGCTAGTCAAAGAGCAACAATTGTTCTTGGACTTTAAAATCCGTTGATGCGAAAATATATTAAGAGATGGAGTTTTATGACACATTGAGCATTTTCTTATTGAACATGTTTTTCTTAATAATCAAAGTTTTTTAACATATTAAAATAACATAAAACAAGACTTCATGGAAAGGTATTATAATTCTCCGGGTCCGGATGGCTTCACTGCTGAGTTCTTTAAGAATTGTTGGAGTATGGTAAAAGAAGACTTCATGAATCTAGTCAAAGATTTTCATATGTATGGTTCAATTGATTGGCGCTTTAATTGCTCTTTTATCACTCTTATCCCCAAAAAGGAGGACTCATGTACTCCTAGAGACTTCAGACCATTAAGTCTTATTGGTGGTGTATAAGATTCTATCCAAGTTACTTGCGAATCGTATGAAGAAGGTGATGTCGGTTCTTATATCTGATTTCCAAGGGGCTTTTATTCACGGTAAACAAATTCTCGATGGTGTTATAATTGCTAATGAGTGTGTGGATAGCAGATTGAAGTCTAGGAAACCGGGAATCTGTGCAAGATTGACATGGAGAAAGCTTTTGATAATGTTAATTGGAAATCTTTATTCACAATCTTACAGAAGCACGATTTTGGTGTCAAATGGATTTCTTGGATCAAATGGTGTGTAACTTCTACTCATCTTTCTCTCCTTGTGAATGGTGGTTCGACTGAAAAATTTAAACCAAGTAAGGGTCTGAGACAGGGGGATTCACTATCACCGTATTTGTTTCTTTTGGTGGTTGAAATTCTTTCAAAGTTAATAAATGATGCGGTTGAAAGAGGTCAGATTTCTGGTTTCAAAGTGGTGGATCATGGTACTATTATTTCTCATCTTCAATTTGCGGATGATACTCTGATTTTTATTGATGCTTCGGTGGAGGAAGTCAGACGTCTTTTTATCATACTTTCGGTGTTTGAAACTATTACGGGTTTGAAACTGAATTTAGACAAGAGTACAATGATTAGTGTGGGAGCTGATGGGGTGATTGATGCTTTATCTAGAGAGCTAGGTTGCAAGACATAAAAATTACCGTTTACTTATCTTGGGATGCCTATTGATGCACATTGGCGCAACACATCAATTTGGGAACATGTTTTGATTAGAATGGAGCAAAAGCTAGCGTCTTGGAAGAAAAGGCAACTTAATAAAGCAGGTAGATTAATTCTCATTAAGAGTTGTCTTGCAAGCTTACCAATTTATTATTTGTCTCTTTTTCATTTACCTGTGAGTGTGGAAAAAAGAATGATCAAATATTTCCACCTGCAATTCAATTCACATCCCCATTTAAGTTCTATACATGACCTTCATCAACTAAGCAGCACCACCACCACTCCCATGACCAGCCACAAATTACAATTGAGATCTTCATCCGAATGAGATATTCAATCCCAAACCATTTCATAACTACACCACCATCATAACTGCCATTATCCAATTCATATCTATCCTCTGTGATTCATAACATTATCACAGCCTCAAGCAAAGACCACAACCATGCTAAATCAACATTATCACTAACAGTGATTCAATCTCCATCTCCACCACCAACATCAACATCTTTATAATCATTTAAAGCTTCTAACTCATGAACCCTATTTCCAAAATTTGGGAAGAACAAAAACCCTAACTCTCTATTAATTTAAAATTAAACTTCATACTATCATATACACTTCAATTAACAACATACCCATGAAATAATTCACCAAGACAAACTCAATTTCATAAAAGAAATCAATCAAAACTGAAAACCTAAATTTACCTGGTTTATGATTAATCACCAGAACAACTTCAAAACTTCAATTAAATACCAATCCTCATAATCTTCATTTATCAATAATCCAATTAACCCATCGATTCACCTTAGAACTCGAAATCAAACCCAAAACCCTAATTTCAACTACAATAGCATCAGCTTCTTCTTCTCTAGAGTTCAAACAGTTCTAACTTCATCTTCTTCAACTCATCCCACTACCAAACTTCCTATGAATATCTCACACAAAAACAACTCAGCTCTTCTGAACTGAGATCGATAGAGAGGAGAAGAGGAAGAACAGAAGATAAGAAGAAAGAAGAAAGGAAAGAGAAGAAGAAAAGAGAAATAATTTTCTCTCGACACGTTTTGGTGGTGATAAGGCATGAATAGCTATTAAGGCGCCCTGAAAATAGATAAGGGCAGCCAAGCGGTTTATATATAAAATGATTATTTGCCCTTCTCATTAATCTGATAATATCTTCTTCGTCCGGTATCCAGTTGACACGTTCGAGTAGTCTATCTCGTACAACTTTTTGAGACCTCTCTGCCGCTACTAATTCTGTATTTAAGTCGTTGTTAGATTAACTCTATTAATTATCGATCGTGTTAAACTAATTGAGTCATTAGTGGCTTAAACGTCTCTAAAATGGTCTAATAACGTTGACGAGCTTGAGGGTCTTTACAAGTTATTCATAACTTGGTAAACACTTGCATAAATTAGGCATGCCGTAGGCGTACATTATTATAATAGTGAAACACCAAAAAATATAAATTACTTACATCGTAATAATCTCATAGCATCTTGCATGATGATAAATTCGGATCGAACCAACACTAAATCAAACCAACCGCTTGTTCTTTGGTAATGGTACATATGATGTGCCAATAATCCTTTCTCTCGTCCATAGTTATGGAATATGTTGTATGAATGAAAGCGTACAATCCTTCACTTGATTAATAGCCGTTGTTGAGCCGCAAACCATGTTTTGGATATCCTTTGATGCATTCACAAGTTCGTAAAAAGGATATCTATATAGTTTACTCCAACACCCCAAAAATACATACAACTTGTTGTTTTTATGTTTGTTTAATCGCATACTATAGATTGGCTTAAGGCTCTAGAAATTCATTTTAGGTCTTAGCCTTTATATCCTCTCGCTTTGGACGATAAGTTCACTAAATTCGCATGATAGATCATGTTTGACATGCCAAGAGCATTCTGCCTCGGACTTATAACAGACACTTAAGACACGTGCGGTTCAAAAATAAAAATGCACAAAAGATACATTAAGGAATGATCTTAAAAATGATGGGAATCAAATATTAAAGGAGGACTACGGAAACCAACCTTTTTCCGATCATATTAAGCTCGTAATGTCTTGATATCTTGGTTTTTCTTGTTTTTGATTTTTTGTGTGTGGTTGAATTCTTTTTCTCCTTCTTATGTGAGTAGTTGTTATTATTTGGTTGAGGTACTCCGTACTCCATCTAACCTAAGGAGTACTTATTCATGATAACCAAGAAAAAAAAGAAGATAATTTTTAGAAAAAAGACAATATGATATCAAACGTTTCGGGTGCATACCAAAACTAAGATGTAACACGGAAGAATGAAACATGTAATATGCTCGGCAAAATGTCATTTTATTTTCATTTTTATAGTTCTTATCTTGTGTAAGTGAAAACAGAAGTTCAACTTTAATGATTCTGTCCCTTGAGATATCGTGAGTGTCAAAAAAGGATCTGATACACATTTTATTTTCATTTTTATGGTTCTTATCTTGTGTGTGGAAGAAATGAACCTATATTGTGAATGAGCACATATGAGAATAAATGAACAATATATTAAGAAACCCCACTTCTATATGAATTAAGATAGAATTCTATGCTGCTGATTATTAAATTTTTTTATTAGGAAAAGAAATGATAAGTTGGAACAAAGCGTTGCCTACGGTATTAACGCAATTTTGTTGATTAATGATTAAGAAGTGAGGTGCTGATGGAAATTGATATTCAACAACTGTGATGATATTTTCTCTCCCTTGCTTTTTTTGGAATTTTTTCGAATCACATGGAATTTTGAATAAAAGGCCAATACTGGAAAAGTGAGAAAACAAGTTTTCTAACACACTCGATTGTTACTTATATATTTGGGTAATGATTTGTAAAATTGAGTTAAATAATAGAGATGAAGTTTTGTTGTACAAGCTTATGATTAATGACACCTTTATGAAAATCAAAAAGTCCCATGCTTCTTAAGATTGAAAAATAAGGTCAAAATCCTTAATTATATATATATATATCGAATGAGATTCTATATTGGGATTTCTACAAATATAATATGCTTAAAAGCTCGGAAATGATTGATATATCGCGGGTTCATCCCGACTAAAGCAATGGGGTGGGTCCCATCCTAAACCCACCCCTTTGCTAAGTCGTCGGTCTGGGGTCCCCAATTTCTGTGTCTGGCGGGATGGATTCAACCCGCCGTCAGTGTATTATTCCCGTTAATAGCTAGATGCACTATTATTTTTCTTATAAGGGGAAATTTTGAACTATTTTTCTTCATTTCGTTGCAATTTTTTTTAAATTAAATCTAGAGTACTGGACAAAGTATAGAGAATAAATATGGGGGATTTAAAGGAAGGTCTAGCGGCGTGCATTTGACCTCTTAATACCATCATTGCGCAAATAGCCAAATGCCTTTTTAGCTAATATTTTCACACCGTAATCAATTATATGAAGAGAAAAACAAGAAACATTTAGCTAGTATTTGCACGAGGTATGTGAACTGACCTCTTATCTTCGACTGTCTCTTTTACAGGACGGCGTAGAATCACGAAAATGGTCAAATGGGACCTCGGTCGGCAAAAACTAAAAGAAATAACTGACATGCGAAAGAAATGCATGGAGAGCAGCGACCCATGGGAACGAGGTATGTGCACGAAGTACGTGAACTAACCCTATTACTTTTGATTGTCTCTTTAGTAGAACTATGTAAACCGTGAATATGTAAACCACATGGCAGAATTGTGAAGGGGAGACTCCTCCGTAGCTCTGCAACTCGCAGGATTGTGAAGGGGAAATCACCCCCGTCCGTAGCCCTGCAACCGGGACATGGAATAAGTAGATATATTGCTTTAATGGTCTCCTTTAATGCATAATCCCACTGAAGGTATGAGTACTGCACCATCCGTACCGAAAACGAACAAGATAAGCAATGTGCTAATGATTTTATCTTGTCTCTGTGCAAGTTGCTTCTAGACAGGCGAGCCGGCGTAAAGATATTTCCCGCACTTTTATGAGACAATTTTTTACGAGATAGTCTCTAGTCTACCCTGAACTTGTTCCGAGACAAAAGGCTTAGGTTTTGGTTTTGGTTTTCATTAGTCTCCTTGACATTACATTTAATTGTGGTGAGGGTCAAAAGAAAAGAAAAGAAAAAAAAAAACCTATCTGTTGTTCTCAATTTCATAATTCTTGAATGTCAAAGAAATGAGCCAAATATGTGAAGGAGAACTAGAAATAAATGGAGAATATGTTAAAAACCTTCACTTGTAAATGAGTCGAAATTGTGGCTACTGATTAAAACAAACGGGAAATGAAATATCATTCGTCAAAAAAAAAAAACGCTCTCCTTACATTGTTAGTCAAATCCTTAACTAAACTTTGTTAACTCAGTGATTAAGACTAAACTTTGTTGGTTCCGTGATTAAGAAGTGAGGTGTTGGTGGAAAATGATAATCCACGTGAGTATATGATTTTGTTCCACTTTTTTTATTGTTTTTGAAGTACATGGTTTAAAAAAAACAAAAAAAAAACCCAACAATACTCCTTCTTCTTCAATTTCGGTCATCCCTAGCAACACTTCTTCTTCTTCTTCTTTTGGTTGGGGATTTCAGAGAGGGAAAGCTTCTGTTCTTGGATTTGTGAAAGTAGAAGGAAGGTTTGATCGAGATTTTGATACAGCAGATAATGAAGATTGGATTAACGATATAAATTGAGGATAGGGTTTTGCTGTATTGAATTGAATTCAGAAATTACAGAAGAATAAAAGAGGATGTGGTGCAATTGAATCAGTGGGTTCTTCTTGTGATCGACTATAAAGATTGAGCAGAGATTTTGCTCTGTTGAGGTCATATTCTATCCCTGTAACCCTTAATTGGGTGAAATAATTGAATTACTTCCACTTCGAAAAATAATTTGAGGTAAGAATTAATGATGCATATGATAATTAGCAATTTTTGGAGTTTTTATTTTACTTTTGGACCAAAACCGTCTCCACCACTATCACGATTCAGGACCAAAACCGTCATCAGTACCACCTCCGCCGCCACTAACACCACCACCACCACCCGGTCCACCCGCCATCAGCCGCACTAATACACAAATCAATACACTACTATTTCCTTTCAAGCTTCCACCAATGTAAGTTTTTGTCTCTATTTTGCTTTTCACCCACTCTTTCGGTCCAAACTAAAACCTTCATCAATAGCTATAGATATGAGTCTTATTACAGGGATTATCATGCAATTACAAGATGATCACATGTGGTTTATATACAGGGATTTTCATAGAATCATGATTACGGCTTAGTTTGAAACACTTAAGAGTAACTTTTTGCTCAATCAGTGTTTGATAAAATTCCTGAAAGAATGGCCTTGAAATTGATTGTAGTTTTAGGATTTTTTAGAGATTTTTATCAGTGGGTATTGTCAATATGCGATCGAGTAATGGTATGTTCTTTACATACGGTTTTAGATATTGATTGTATTTCTACTTTATGTTACAACCGATATTCTAGAATCTTTATGGAGTGTTCTTGTAATGTGTAGTGAAAGTCAGACTGGTAAAATTTATACAAGGAAGATGATGAATTTGGTAAATATTTATTACATCTTGGTTGCCAGTTGACACATTCTTTATAATCCACTTATGCTTGTTAAGCTTGACTGGGTATTTTCGATTACTTCGTTTAACATGTCCTACATTAGCATTGATAGGGGATGAAAGATCCACTATCATATACAATTAGTTGAAAATTTTCCGAGCTCAATTGATCCAGTAAAGTAGTTAAGTTGATGGAGTCGTTAATGAGTAAAATATGCATGTGACGCAGTCGGCTGTTTAGGAACCCAGCGTCACTCGCAATTCTTTTTTGGAAATTGTGGTTTTCGAATTATATGCTTAATTTCGTGCATTTTTGTTCGACTGGTATTTGCACAGTTGAACTAGGAGTTGACGCATGATCGTTATCCTTAGAAAATCGATATTTTTCTGTTAAATAATTGGACTAATTCGAGGCTATTTCTTTTTTTTTCCTTGTCAGCTAACATAAGGTTAGAATTTGTAGGCTATTTTCTAACTTAAGGTTTCTAGTAGTGTTTTACATCCAAACTTGGCCTTCCCCTTACACGAAATACAACATTTCATTTTGATGGATGCATAGACTAGTCTACACATGCTATTCTTATTCCTCTTTAGAATATGAATATGTATCCAAACCTCTAAATATTCTTTAAAATCTATAGGCTTGTAAATATTTGAAGAAATTGAATCTTGTATGCACAAATTGACTGGAATTTGTATTTTCTAATGATGGCAGGACACGAGACCTTTAGTATTGTGTGTTTGGGTGCTGCAGCATCAAGTCAAGAGATTGAGTTTTGGAGGCTATTTTTCTGACATTGGATGGATTCACTTCACTTTTTAAATGAGAATTTCTGGAGAAAAGTAAGCCAAATTCCAGCCGCACGCATTGTGAAGACATACTACTACAAGAATAATGGTATATTTTTTATTTCTGTTTTTTATAGTCTGCCTTGTGTCGCAGTGATATATTACGGCACTTGGTGATATAATTTTGGTATTGTGTGTTTGGATGTTGCAGCATCAGGTAAAGAGACATCGAGTTTCCCTTTTCAGCTGGTCACTGGCTTCTTGTTAAAGAACTCAGAATTTCTGGATTGAAATTTGGTGCCTAATTTCTAACATTGGATGGATTCAATTCATTTTTAAATGAGAATTCCTAGATAAAGTGAAACCAAATTCCAGCAGTAGGGTGAAGACATATTACTGCAAGACTTTAACATTGAAGCTTGTCTTTCCTGCTTTGTTTTTCTTCGTTTTCGGATGTGCGTTTCCAGATATGCATTTATTTTTCCTTGAGCATTTTATGTTGTAGTTGATGTAAATTGTTGGCAGTCATCTAGCTTAACATATACTCAAATTTTAGGTGCAGAACTGTCCATCAAAAAGAAAAACGAGACTTCCCTACATTTCACTGTTTAAAACACATGAATCAAAATCATGCAGCAAGCCAATTAGCCAAAGAGCAAAAGTGCAGAATGTGAAAATATATTAAACGCGGGAGTAATACAAGAAGGTCCATCAAGATTAGAGCAAAATCAATACTTCCAATTTAATATTTCATTTAAAATAAAAAGCTGGTAAAATTCTAATCAAGAAAAAGAGTTACCATCCAGATTAGGTTTGCAAAAGACATCGATGTCAAGGTCCATCGAGATTTTAATTTACATTTACCACAATCATTGAAGATTATATATGTCATAGTCAAGATCAAGGACTATGGATCATGTTGTTGGTTTTGAAAAATTCTTGAGCTTCTAGGGTAGAATAGCTCACAACGTTGTTCGCCGAGTAAAATTGGGAATGTTAACAGTTATTTGAAGGATGCAATCTTTGGTCCAAGTTAAAATTCGTTCAGAAAAAACAAAAAGTAAAAAAAAAAAAAAAAAAAAAAGAAGTAAATTGTTAGGCAGTCATGGAGGAGAATTAGCTCGATGATCACATTCAAATGTTTCAGTCACCAGGAAGCAACCAACACCAATTACAATGATCTGGAGATGCTTCTTCTAAATACAAAAAGCTTTTAGGCATGGGCTGTCCTTCCTCTTCTTCTTGCTCCAGCTCCTAAGCGAAATCGAGATTAGTTACAAAAGATTAGATAAGTCAAGGTAACCACAGACATCTTTCGCATCTATAAATTATATATATATCAATTAGGCACTGGACGGGTAAATTTTATTTGGGCAGACCAGGACATAGGCTAATTTTGCATACAAACAGACAACATTTTAATGTCATGTCATAGGAAATCCTAGGCTTTAGACTATCAAGAAGACATACATGCGCTCAAAGAATTAAGGATGGCTATCAAAGTCTGAATAATATCCGAAGCTTATTAAAGTGAAACTCACCTCCTTGCTTCACTTTGCTATTTTGCGCACTTTATCTGCTTAGATGCATTTCTGAACAGTAACCCTGGCTTTCTTCAGGAGCTATGATGGCAAAAAAAAAAAAACAACAAATATTGGTAAAACCGTACATAAATCCAATCAAATAAGCTCCCATTTCAAGTTGGTATATGCTAAAAACATGCTGAAAAACAGTAAGAAGAGTACAAAAATCCTAGGTCCCAGATTATATTAACAAAGAACAACTAATACCCAGAGCCTTTATTTTAAAGAATAAACCAGACAGCCAAGTTCACCTCTCTTCACTCAGTTAGATGTTAGGCCACTTTGTTCTGCTTTGACCGGCTGCTGAACAGCATCTTGGCTTCTCTTAAGTAACTGTGATGAGAAAGAACACAAAGTAGATCATACATAGATCAGTCAGTAAGCTCCCATGTCAAGCTGATATACGTTACAAACATGCCTTGAGAATAGTACTTACCTTGGCACCCTCTTCTGGCTGCATTGAGCTGTGATGTTGGTTTTCCTCATCTACCTATAATGGACAACGGACATGAACAGAAATTCGGTCAATAAGCTCGGGTTTCAAGTTCATATATAACAATGCTGAGAAGAGTATTTACCTTGATGTCATCATCAGTTTTAAAAAAACATGTAGCCTCCAGAAAGCGCAGGATCCTCTCAACAGATTTGCACATTGGGGGGATATGAACATAAGCATATATATTCTCCTCGTTCTTTCCTGTGACATCATTTAGTTCTTCCTGACATGCCTGTGATCAGCAAAAGGTGGATGGAGATTTAGAAATCATCCCCAAAAAATTGAGAATCGGATATAGTCTAAATGAGATAAATTAAATTATATATAGGAAGCCATATGTAGGTTATAGGTACTACCTTGAACTGAGGTTGAACAGATTCAAGGTCCTTGCCCTCGATTGGTTCAGACGTTGCTGTCTGTATCAGGGAACGAACATCTACGCCATTTTCTTCTGCTTCTTCTATCAATTTTTTTTCAACGAGATTGGCAAACTCAAGGGACTCCAACCAATCGTCATCAAGCAGCTGCCTTTTAATCCATTGACGAAAGTCAACTTTTATACCGGAATCATTCTGTAGACTGCTAAGATGTTGAAGCATCTGTTGCCATCTCAGCAAATCAAAAAGAGTAAGCAAATCAAAATGAGAGAGTGTGTAAATACATTAATTTATCTCCATTGCCACGTGCGCTAACAGGGTCCACGTGGATGACATCACTCACAGGATGACACATAGGGGCATCCGTGGCACTCAGATAACGTGCCATCTGTCGAGACCAACGGTCGGAAATAAAGGGGCACCCAAGATAGATGAGTCCCGCGTAGCACCCAAGGATGGCCTTAACCCATCACGAGGTAAGACGTAATCAACTGTCAGAGATAGTCCAACTGACATGGACATGACAGGAGGACTGACACCACCAGGCGTGGACTGGGACGCTCCAACCACCCGCATTTAATGTAGCGCAGAGAATACGTGTCAAACGACCAGCGATGGAAACAAGGGCTGGTCAGCGTGATGAATCGGGATATAGTCGAAGCCGCGGAATGACATAGAAGTCCGCGGACCGCGCCCGCAGGATAACATTCAAGCCCGCGTACAACGCACAGAACACAAGAAGATAAGATCTCGACAGCTCATTGTCAGTAGGACCCACCAAGTTTAGCTATAAATATGTATCCCCCTCCCACTGAGGGAGGGATCGAAAAAGAGAGAGGAGAGAGAATAGGGAGAAGTAAGTGAGTTTTAAGCTCATATGTTCGATGATCACAAGATCTTGTGATCATCTTTGTAACCATTTATTTTATAATGTATCCTCTTAGACCCGTGGATGTAGGCTTTAGTGCTGAACCACGTATATCGTTGTCTCTTTTCACCCTTTGCACCGCTAATTTCATTTACATACTCGTATTCCCGATTTATCTGGATCCTTGGAAGATGATAATGAGATCATGACAAACTAGAAGTGTTTTGGAATCTATGATTTATCTTTTATCCATATTCCATACTCCTCCTACCTCAATGCGTGTATTCAACTTATGTAAAGATTGTTTGTGATCACGTGGAAGCCAAACCCGATTTTCGTGCTCACAATTTGGCGCTAGAAACAGGGACCTTGTCCCGGTAAAAAGATTTATCTTTTCCTGTGACTTCTGACCTCAACCTCAAAATTTTTGTATTTAAAAACGCAAAGCAAGATTCATTCATGGATTCGTTTTTCGCACACATCTATGTCTATTATGTTTTCTACCAATGGATCCGAGCATTGTATGACTTTTAAACAAACGAGATCGTGTTTCAATGCAATGCACATTTCTAGACTATAGTGTTTTTACCAATACATCTAGGTTTTAACTAGAATTTCAAACGAAATTTCCACCAAAAGATTCGGACTTTTTTGCAAATAACGACCCTTGGATTTTATCTCGGGCAAGTCCGCGTCCGTCTATGTCTTTCGTGTCGACTCGCCTAACTAACTACCCGAATACACCCATTACCGCTAGAAATCTAGTTTATGAAGATAAAGTTAAACTAACGGCTAACCCGCGGACTTTTGGGCCTCGGATTACCTCTCATGTCCTTTGTGCAGATTATTACAATGGAAAGTAACAAAGATACTGGGAAGACAAAGATAACTCCAAGAGATATTCCAAGGACCACACCAGCAGTAACAAGGAGCAGACAAAAGGGCGAAGGACGCATAGCCGCGGATAACCTGCAGACCGGGGCGGAAAGCACGTGGCTCTTAGATGCGGGAAACATCGCAATGGAGGCAAAGAGAGCCGCGGCCGCAAGAGCTGCTGCACCAAGCAAGGGGATTTCTCAAGTGGTTGCCTCCAAAGTAACATGCAACCCAGAGCCCGAGCCTCGAGAGGCTATAGCCGAATCAGTGATCCAGAACCATCCCTACGGAATGCCGCCGAACAATGAACAAGACGAACAGCTACCGGCGGATCCAACGGAATAATCGAGCCGGGCGTGCCATTGATAGACGAAATCAATACCATGATCCCCGAGGGACAAGCTCAACTACGGGGAAGGAATCCCCAATCAAGCATCGAACCAAACGGCTCAAATATTGGCACAACTGGAGGAGCTACGAGCGGAATCAACTAACGTACGCGGATGCGGTGGCCTGTTAGCTCAAGAAAACCAACGGCTAAGAGAAAAGATCCTCTCGAAGCTCCGAACTAGCAAATCGGCAAGACGAAGCCAACTCGGTGCAGAACAGGGGACCGAGGAACGATCTTCGGAAACATCCACAGAAACAACTAACAGGAGAAGGATACCCCAAAGAAATGCGCGGAATAGTGGAAGGTCGACCCGGACTACCAACTGAAGCTCCAGATTACTATGACACGGAGGAGGCCACGGCGTCGCAATCCACAAGAAGGACACGCTCTTCCATTCAAGACGAGCACTGTTTGGCAATGGAAAACCTCCGCGCGGAAATGCTAGCAGAAATCAATCAACTCAAGACCAGGCAAGGAGGTGGAAGACTAGAAGCAGTTATGAAGGAAGCCAACACTACCCCCTTGCACGTCGCTGGCTACGGCTACCATCCCGCAAAAATGTCCGGTCCCAACCTTTGAGTGTTACGACGGGTCCGCGGATCCCTCAGCTCATCTACGGTATTACAACAGAGTAATGGCCAGGTGGGATTACGACGAGGCTATCCTATGCAGATATTTCCCTTCAAGCCTGAAAGGATCCGCATTATCTTGGTTTGATAACCTCAAGCCAGGGTGCATTGATTCATATGATCAGCTCACCGAAAAGTTTCTCGGCCACCTACATGTACAACAAAGTTGTGAACACGGGGATGGACAAGCTCTTCTCACTTGCAATTAAGTACTGGGAATCCGTTCGAGAATACACTGATAGATGGCACAAAGTATGTCAGGCCATTGGACATGTGGATCCCGTGGTGAGTATTAACTGTTACAAATGGGGGCTTGATAGGATGAGCCCGTTGTTTGTCGAAATCCACGGTACCTCCCAACCACTCGAGGGAGATTTAAGGATAATCATTGAAAAACATGCGAGGTTGGAAGAAATTCAAAAAGATAACCCCAGAGCACGAGCACAACGAACCCCACGGACAAATTCCGCGGAACTAGTAGACAGAGGCCCAGCCCACGCCAAAAGGATCGAAAAGACGATCACAAAAGGAGTGGCGAGAAAGTTCAAGACCGGGTCTATACGAAACTCAACGCTTGACTATCCACGCATGCGGGGGAAGGAAATCAAGGATCGCGATGACTTAGATTGGCCTTGGTCTAAAGGGAAACAACCACCAGCATCGGCGAGAATCCAAAGAGTACTTTGCGATTTCCACGCTTCTACGGACACACGAGAGAAATGCAAAAATCTCAAGATAGCAATACAAAAACCGATAGATCTTTTGGGGATCTCAAAAAATATGTGGAAAAGGATGGAATGGAGGATAGAGCCAAACGCGACAAACGGGTCCAACTACTCCGAGGGCAACCGCACATTGAACTCTATATCTGCTTTCGGAAAGCCAAGAGCCAACCCCGACGGCACAAATAGGAAAACGACCGAGAAAACAATTTGAAGATTACTTGTGAGCTTTACAGTATAAACGGGAAGGAAATAGAAGAGCACGAGGAGTGGATGAACGCACCTCTGATTTTTGAAGCCGATGATATTGAGGACGACATGGAAGATCACAATGACCCATTAATCCTCACATTGCCAATCGCAGGATGCAACATAAGGAAAATCCTCATCGATGGAGGAAGCTCCGTAAATGTATTGTTTTACGATACGTTCAAACGCATGGAGCTTAACGATGAGCAACTCCTGACTTCACACTACACCATCTACGGGTTCAATGGCACGGCTACGAAGCCTCGGGAGATATCGTCCTACAAGTGGATACGGGCCCCATGAAAGTTGACACCCGCTTTAGCGTGGTAAACACGCCCTCACCCTACAATGCCATTATTGGACGAAGATGGGTCCACAAGCTCAAGGGAGTCGCAACTACCTATCATCAATACCTTAGATTTCCCACTCCCCTAGGAATAATGGAGATAAAGGGTGATCGAGCTTCCGTAAAAGAGTGCCACGCGATGCAAATACAACTCAACAACGAAGAAGATGAAAAAAGGAAAACCCGCAAAGCTCGTAGCAAGGCGGTATCCAAAGACAAAGCCATCGACGAATATCTGGAGGAAATCTCGGGAAAAAGCTTATCTAAGGGAATTCTGCAGGAAGCACGAGAGGCTTCCACATCAAAGGTTAATCGGGCGAAGAATCCGAGGCTACCAAATAGCAATTAAAGAAAATTCCCCACCCAGGGGAACCAAAGCCCACTTTCACATCCTTGGAGGCGTGAAAGAGATCAATATAGGGACGGAGAGCGTTAACCCCGAAAGATCAAAATAGGAACTCTAATGGACGAAGAACGCGAAGCTTCGCCGATAAAACTACTAAAGGAATACGCGGACATCTTCGCATGGAAACTATCCGATATGCCTAGGAATAGACCCAAAGACAATACGACATGAGCTGCGCATTAAACCGGCACACCCCGGTACGACAAAAGATACGAAAGGTGGCCACAGAGCATCACAAAGCGGTAGAGACAAGAGCTACGAAAGCTATTAGAGGCCGGTTTTATAAAAGAAGTCAAATACCCCACGTGGATCTCCAACATGGTAATAGTACCAAAAAGAAAAATGGAGGGGTCGGAATCTGCATCGACTTTACTAACCCGAACAAAGCGTGCCCAAAGGATAGTTATCCATTACCTAGCATTGACCAGCTAGTCGACGTGGTAGAAGGATATGAAGAGTTGTCATTCATGGACGGATATTCGGGTACAACCAACTATTTTGGCGAGAAGAAGACCAGCAACATATCGCATTTTACACACCCCATGGTCTTTATTGTTACGTAAGAATGCCTTTCGGGCTCAAACGCTGGGAGCAACGTACCAAAGGATGGTCGATGCTATTTTCAAACCATGGATCGGCGGGACTTTAGAGGTTTACGTCGACGACATGCTCATAAAAAGCAAAGCAAGAAAGAACCACCACCGGGACTGAAGGACATCTTCGGAGCTATGAGAGAGCATCACATGAAGGTGAACCGGAAAAATGCACTTTCGGGGTGACCTCAGGGAAATTCCTTGGATACCTAGTGACAAAAAGAGGCATTGAAGTAGATCCCGAAAAAATCCGAGCCATAACGAACATGCCGTCTCCGAAGAACCTAAAAGAGGTACAAAAGCTCAATGGATCACTAGCAGCTCTGGGAAGATTCATATCACGATCCTCGGATAGATGCAAACTCTTCTTCAACATACTGAAAAAAAGGGACTAAATTTGAATGGACGACAGAATGCGAAGAAGCTTTTTTGGGCATTAAACAATACCTAGCAGAAATCCCCATCCTTCAGAAACCGGACCCTGAGGAGGTTTTGGCACTCTACATTGCAGCAACGGACGACGCAGTAAGCGCAGTACTCGTCAGAACCCATACGAAGGAGGAGCAACCGATCTATTATGTCAGCAAGACCCTGAATTCCGCGGAACGAAACTACACGAGAATTGAACAGCTAATCCTAGCCGTCGTATGGTCTACTTTAAAGCTAAGGACGTACTTCTTAACGCATGATATACGTATCCCATGTCGGGCACCCTTAGAGACCATCCTCAAAGGAGCGGGAAAGGTAGGACGAATAGCAAAATGGAGCACATACCTCGACCAATTCAACATCCACTATGAGCTCCAACACTCCCAGAAATCGCAGGTATTAGCGGACTTTCTAGCAGACCTGCCTTTGGACAACGAAGAAGAAGTACGCATACAAGGATGGAAGGCTATGGGCACCCCAGAAATAGAAAAACCAGAGCCAAATAATATCCTAGAGCCAGTGAACCCACGGCAATGGGAGGTCTTCGTTGATGGTTCCAAAAATAGAGAGGGCGCGGGGATAGGCATCGTCATCACCACACCCACAGGGGACAGAATCGTGCACGCATTCAGATTGGAATTCGAAGGCCATACCAATAACATCGTCGAATATGAAGGGGTGATCCACGCTCTCCGCTTGATAAATGAATTAGGGATACAAGAAGTGCGGGTGACAAGCGACTCACAACTGATCATACGGCAAATAGGCTACGAATACAATGTGTACGACGAAACACTAATGGCATACATGGCTCTAGTGCAAACATTAGCCTCCCAAGTACCAAAAATCAGTTTCCGACATCTGCGCAGAAAGGAACTTAGACATGCGGATGCTCTGGCATATATATCGTCCATGCTTAAAAACGAGGATGTCAAAGCAATCAAGGTAACAAGAGTGTACGAACCATCCATAAAACTCCCAGAAACATGCACGGCTAACCACCGCAAACATGAGGAGAAAGACATCTCTGACGAGGATGTCGGAGAATACATATTCGACGATTTCCGAGAGGATATTACACGGCAAGCGGAGGAAGACGACGATTATAGTCGGGAGGCGATTGGAGATCGAAATACACTCTTTCCTCAAAGACGGGAAACTCCCCCAAGACACCAAACAGGCTAGGAAGGTGCAGTCGAGAGCAGGGATGTACGAACTAAGAGACCAAGCCTTATACCGAAAATCATTCCTTGGACCACTTCGTCGCTGCCTATCCCGGTCAGAGGGGCATGTCGTTTTAAAAGATATACACGAGAGGAGATGCGGGGAATCACGGTGGAATGAGATCCCTAGCGGATAAGGCCAAGACGCGGGGTTGTGCGGCCAACCATGATCCAAGACGCGACGGAATGGCGAAGAGATGCGAAGAATGTCAAAGATTTGGTAAAGAATCCACGCCCCACTACAAAAGTTGAACTCGGTCGATAGTCCTTGGCCCTTCGGGAAATGGGGTATCGACATAGTAGGCCCACTCGTATCGGGGACGGGGAAAAGAAGATTCTAATAGTGGCAACGGATTATTTCAAACAAATGGGTAGAAGCAAAGGCGCGGCGAGTCGGGATTCGGACGTCTTCACTTTTATTTTTCAAAACATCATCTGCGGGTTTGGCATCCTAGCGAGAGATAGTCTCAGACAACGGTGAAAAAGCTACAAGGAAAGAATATCGACTTCTTTGTTCGACACCTTCAAGATTCGAAAAAACAAATCCACCCCCATATACCCACAAAGCAACGGACAAGCGAAGCCACAAACAAAACTTTGGCACTCATTCTTAAAAAATGACTAGATGAGTACAAAGGACGATGGTGTGAGCAGTGCATAACGTTCTATGGGCATATAGGACAACTCGAAGATCGGCTACTAGGAGAATCCCCATTTCTACTCACCTACGGAGTGAAGCGAGTCATCCCTGCGGAAATTCTACTTCCAACTACAAAGACGAAGCACAGGAAAAGAATCTCACCACGGACATGATGTTGGAAAGGCTCGACGACCTCGAAGAAAGAAGAGAAGCGGTTTGCAAAGAATGGAAAACTACCAACGCAGTGGCGAGAGAATATAACAAGAAAGTAAAATTTAGGAATTTTGTAGAAGGGCAAAGTATGTGTTGAGGACCATTCCCCAATACCGGCGAGAAAAAAAGTGGGGAAAATTAGCACCAACTTGGGAGGACCCTACATAATACACGACATCGCAGGAAATGGCTCTTACTATCTGCGTAATATGAAAGGGAAATCCTCATGCATCCGTGGAATGCCAAATACCTCAAACCATACTACCCATAATCAATCACTGCGTGCGTATTTGAGAAGAAGAAAATGGACTTGCTAATCCACATGTTTCTATCTCGACAAAGGAGTAACGCGCCTTAATTTTCAATCAATACCAAGTTTTCATTTTCAAATATCATATCCCGTTCATTACCCACGCACATTTCAATTTATTCAAAACCCACAACCGACATACAACACATCATATGAACCACATGTATATACTACTTACACAATGTACGTTGAAAACCATGTCACCTCATAATAAAATATTGATGCAATTGTTACCCGTGGATGTAGGCCTTAAGGCCGAACCACGTACATTGTTGTACAATTACTATTATTAGGAATTGACGCTATACTTAACAAGGGGGCTATCTGCACAAAGCATGGATCACACCCACTACAATATACCGGGCAATATCCCGTGCAAAACACACACACGCAATATATCGGAGCATACACATGCGATCTCTCAGAACTCCTCCGTAAGTGTCTATAAGTGTATGACCAGGAGGCGACTTCTTACAGAATGAGATATCCGTGCAATATTACAAGCCGCGAACATTAATGGAATATATCTTTAAACGTCGGCCGGCCCCCACCGTCCGGTGTTCCTCGGCCAAGGAGTTAGGCCGGACGGGGTGCAAGGTCACAAGACGATTCGGGGATACCAACCTACGGAGTTGCATGAACAATACACTTTATCAAACTCAAAGATTGATATCCGCGGGTTACAATAACTACGAAATTTTCCATTATAGTTAAAGATGATAGACATAAGTTCAACAAAATTCAATATCGATTTAAACACCAAAGTTTGATCTAATACATGCGGTTGATTACAAGCCCGGCGGGCAAAATAACAAAAACGCCAAAAAGGATAAGCAACCGAGATCAATCCCTAGCATACTAACTACGGTTTCATCGGCGGGAGTGTTATCTGCTGAGGTTTATCCTTGGCGATGAAGGAACGCTACCACCCGAGGAGGGCCCGGAAGAACTTGATGGGAGTGCGGGTACGGGACGCCGAGTATAATTCTTGGTTAACCCATGGTTTTCTTAAGGTCCAGCTCAATCTCACCAAGAATCTTATTAATCTCTTCGGCCGATTGTTTGCGGGCCATTAGACCTATGGCTACGCTCCTCATCTCGGCTGATTTAAGGAAGTACAAAGCTGGTCTATCCTTTGATTAGCTTGCTTGACGTTTCGTCCCCGAGACGAGGCCGGACCGCGATGGTAGCTAACTTGACCCTCGGTTGAACTACCTTAGCACGAGCTTGGCAAACTTTCCATCTGCGGCTTTAAGTTTGTACTTGGAGCTCGCGAACAATAAGAGAAAACAGTGAGTCATGATGAGATACAATTCAAAGCACACTCGATGACGAAGACGTATACCTTCACAATGATCAGCTGCGGAATCCCTCGCCGCGGCGTAATCATATTCATTTGACAACTTATCATAATCTACACAGCGGATTATGAGCATGCGACTTGCGCTCGGGTCATTTCGAAGCATCGAGCCGAATGACGATGTCGATTAACCTCATCATTCTTCAATTCCAATCCCTTGTTGAGACGATACATAGTCACCTCTAAGTCTCTCTCACGTTCAACCCTGACGAGCCACATCAGCTCGAGACGCGGATGAGCACTACCGAGAGCACTACATTACGCCCTAGCATCGTCTCTCTCTTTGGCTAAACGCGCATATAAGTCCGCACATCCGAGGGATGAGAAGACCGCGCCGCCGCACTCGCCTTCCGAGAACATTAAGTCTAAATTCTAAAGAAGAAATCTGCCCGCGGGCTTGCTCAAGATTGTCCGCGTCCATAAAAGGGCCCCAGTTAAACAAGTGGCGGTCATGGTTATTTCGATTTTGCAAATCTACCAAGCAATATTTTTCTTACGCCATTCTTCGGCCATCGCGTTATGAATATCCGCGCGGGCATTCCATTTAACCGACTCACTCTTGAGTTTTTCAACCAACTCGACAATGCGCCCCTTTTGTGAGTCCTCTCACTCCGAAGCCACAACAATTCGGGGACTCCACCCACTGAAGATAGTACGGCGGGAGGGAGGAAGAAAAGAGAAAACTCCAGAATAAATAAGGAGCAGGAAACTACCAAAGAAGAGGGAGCGCATACCTGAAATGGATGAGGAATTTTCCTCAGCAACAGCTAACTTGGCCTTAACCAGAGCCAACTCGAACGTAGCTGAGCCTCTTCCGTGCCCTGCTTGCTCCTTACGTTTAAGCAAACTCTTTAGCTCGGTTATTTCCTCATCCTTAGCGGATCCCAGAAGCCTCGACACTTGAAAGCGTCTCTTCGCAATGTCGAAGCTTCCCCTCTAGCTTCAGAGATTTGGCCCTAAAGAGCCGGTAAAGTTGGTGGTTACAATACTCACTTCTCATCATCTATCAGCAAAATGAGGGAAGTTAGCTCACATCACATTCGAAAGAAGTCGGGAATAAAAAGAACAGGACAAACCTCCAATAAGCTCTTTGGGGGTAAGCTGTATTGATACCCATCGGCAATAGCCATCATGTCGGCAACGGTAGGGGAGGGTCCACTACAAGGTCAAGCCCGCCGGCTACGAGATTTTGCCCCATCCTCGATCTACCGCCTCCTCGGGGTTAACTCCATGGACCTCCGAGTAAAAGCATCCGAACTCTTTTCTCCTTCAATCACGGGGGCGGGATGAGGAACTACCCGGCCAAGTTTTTCTTTCGCAGACCACGCCAAAACAGCATCGTCGCCATCCGCGGCTAAGGATTGCGAGAAATCATCTAAGGGGAGTCAGAGGTATTCCCACCATGAGCAGCACCAACATTACCTTGCACCAAGGCCCCACCAACGGTGGAGGAGGTACCGGCCAAAACCCTCGGAGGGCACTACCAAAACCCCGACATCGGACACCGCGGATGGGTCAACGCACAGCTATCCTCGAGAACACTCCAATCATCACCCAGTGGAAGTAGAGTGAAGTCCGAAATAAGCCCCATAACCGTGGACATGTCAAATGGCATTTCCCAGGACAAAACCTTACCAAACGAGAACTCGTAACAACCACCCCCATCCTTGTCACCACTACTAAGAACAAGTCCCTTACCTTTATCTATGACATTCACACTGGGTGAGTAACCCCAGGCATGATTTCCACCACCACCAATAGACAAGTTACCACCACCAATACCACCAACATCCGAATCACCTTTAACCCCACCAGTGGCGGAGGCCGGGTCGCCGTGACCACCACCAGTGGCCGAATCACCTCGACCACCCCCAATGGTCGGGTCACCCTGACCACCACCAGTGGCCGAATCACCTTGACCACCACCAATGGTCGGGTCACCTTGACCACCACCACTAGCTGGATCACCCTGACCATCACCAATAGTCGGATCACCCTGACCACCACCAGTGGCCGGATCATCACCTCCACCGTCAACTGCCCGATCACCGTCACCTTCTTGAACAGGCGGAGAAGTCTCAATTCGCTCTTCCCTATCAGAAGAGTCCTCATCACCACACACGGGACTATTTACATCCTCGAAATGAGAGGAACCCTCGGTGGGAGAATTCGATGATTTGCTTGGGATTAATCTTCTTACCTCTACACACCTACAACACATAATGATAAAAGCACCGTTGGCATCACCTTTCCTTGGCATAATTCACATTATTTAAGAAAACGTAGGGGCACACATATGAAGAAAACAAACAACGCACCTTAACAACATCAGTATTCCGCGGAGGAACAGTAGCATCAGGGACATCTTCATCTTACGCATCATCAACATCACGGCTATAAACAAAATCCATACCAAGCAAAACTCATCCGCCCGGGGAAACGTAATGCGCGTAACGAGCGGGAGAAGCTTCGCGAGGAAGACTGTCAACGGTTGTTTGCCAACCACGGGGACCGGGGACCCAACCATAGGCCCACGGGCCAACAACTTCAAGAACAGTGGCGAGACCACTCGTAGTCATGATCACGCTTGATTCTCTCCTCGCGGGAATAGGAAGACCTTCGACACCGGGAATCCTCGCCATCTTGGAATCACTTACCTCGCTCAAAAGGCGAACTTCCCCCTTAACGAAGTGATGTTCCGTAGACTCTGAGACCACGGCTTACGAGTATTCCTGTTAACATAATCTCCAAAGGATCCGTTGAAATTCTCGGAGTATACCACCCTTTCTCCTTTTCTAATCTAGGGGCATAGCAAGTCATCATCGTTTTCCCCTTACTACGAAGGTAGCATTCACGAAGATGGCGAAGATAGTTTCTGTCAAGCTGTTGCACCCCGCGATTATGACTTTTCTTGGCGATATCGCGGCTAGACGAACCCGATAGTAGAAATCATCACCGGCTCTATACAAGGGTAACATCAAACCAGCCTCGAAAGCACCCACGGTTGTCGGCAAATGAAAGGCATCGTACTTATAATTGGTAACCATCTCATAAGTTATGTCTTTATCGGCGGCATAAAAACGAACACAGAAAATCTTTGAAGACCATGCTTCACCTTAAAGGCCTCGAGATCAATGTGTCGAAAGGTAAACTTCTTATTACCCGAGAGATAAAGGACGGAAAGTAACGGTAGAGTCATCCTCGAAACCTTCTTCGCAGCATCCTCCACAGAACCCGCAGCCTTCCTCTTAGGGGGAACTAAGTTTCCCGAAGACTCTATCTCCGTAGCCTTTCTCTTCGAAGTAAGAGTTTTAGTCGACTTACTAGAACCGGGCACGGATGGGTTAGTCCGCGTTGGAGGCTGAGTGCGGAGGGCTGCACATCCAAAGGTTCATTGCGAGGATTGGCTGCTTCTTAGGAGACTCACCTCTAGAGCAGTCGCGGCATACCTAGATCCTGCGGAGGATCTCCCCTTCTAAGTGAAGGTCTTTGTGGGAGGATGAGGATGTTCGTCCATCCAGAAGATTACCCCCGAGTATGTGGGGGCGAAGCTCCACCCCTTACATTAGGATCACTCCGGGGAGATCGATGAGGACTTGACGGAGGAGTCTGATAAGGGACCCGCGGATGGTCGGACATGTCTGCGGGCACAAACACGAATAGGAACTCAAATCAGAAGCAGAGAAGATCAAAAATCGAGAAAATCTCAAGAACAGTAGTGCAAAAGAAGAAAACCCTAAATTTCATCTAACAGTTGCCTAAACTCTCAGATCATTATCCGAACTCAAAAGAAGAAATAAAATCTAAGCATGACCAATGGAGCACCCAACTCAGTAGCGTCGACTCTCAAAACCCAGGGTACATTTAAATTTAAAACTCATCATCAAATCACCGCCAGAAAATCAGAAACTTGACAAGCTCAAGCAAGGCGATTAAACGGAATAAAAGGTCGTACCTGAATCACGAAGAATCAATCAACAGCAGCAAGTAATAACCACAGCAGCAGCAACCACGACAATCACAGTAGCAGCAGCAGCAGTAGAAGAAGCGATGATGTCAGAGGAAGTTAAGAAGATGAAGACAAGAACAAAGAATAAAACAGAGAATGTGAATTAAAGTCACATTCTCTCACTCCCTTTATATAGAACCGGAAGGAAGCATCCACTACCCAAAGAGCGATTATGGCGGACGTGGGAAACGTGCACAATAAATGCGGGTAGCACCTTTTTAGGAGGAGTTATGAGGGAGATAAAAACGTACCACACGGTTCTTCTTCCAACAAAACCCAAACGCCCAGTCGCAAGAAGAGGGGCAAATTGTAAATACATTAATTTATCTCCATTGCCACGTGCGCTAACAGGGTCCACGTGGATGACATCACTCACAGGATGACACATAGGGGCATCCGTGGCACTCGAATAACGTGCCATCGCCGAGACCAACGGTCGGAAATAAAGGGCACCCAAGATAGATGAGTCCGCGTAGCACCCAAGGATGGCCTTAACCCATCACGAGGTAAGACGTAATCAGCTGTCGGAGATAGTCCAGCGACATGGACATGACGGGAGGCCCGACACCACCAGCGTGGGCGAGGACGCTCCAACCACCCGCATTTAATGTAGCGAGAGAATACGTGTCAAACGACCCGATGGAAACAAGGGCTGGTCGGCGTGATGAATCGGGATATAGTCGAAGCCGCGGAATGACATAGAAGTCCGCGGACCGCGCCCGCAGGATAACATTCAAGCCCGCGTACAACGCACAGAACACAAGAAGATAAGATCTCGACAGCTCATTGTCAGTAGGACCCACCAAGTTTAGCTATAAATATGTATCCCCCTCCCACTGAGGGAGGGATCGAAAAAGAGAGAGGAGAGAGAATAGGGAGAAGTAAGTGAGTTTTAAGCTCATATGTTCGATGATCACAAGATCTTGTGATCATCTTTGTAACCATTTATTTTATAATGTATCCTCTTAGACCCGTGGATGTAGGCTTTAGTGCTGAACCACGTATATCGTTGTCTCTTTTCACCCTTTGCACCGCTAATTTCATTTACATACTCGTATTCCCGATTTATCTGGATCCTTGGAAGATGATAATGAGATCATGACAAACTAGAAGGGTTTGGAATCTATGATTTATCTTTTATCCATATTCCATACTCCTCCTACCTCAATGCGTGTATTCAACTTATGTAAAGATTGTTTGTGATCACGTGGAAGCCAAACCCGATTTTCGTGCTCACAGAGTGAGAGAAAGAAGTAAGAAAAAGGTAATCATACCATGGCCCTTTTTCTGTGAGCGTGGACAAATGCAAATTGCAAGACGAAGTATTCATCTTTGACCACAGCATATTCGTGATCCAACTTAACTTGCAGTCCTAAAGTAAGATGCATACAAAGTTTAGTTTACGAATAAAACCATGTTTATTAAACCATGTTTATTTGATATACCTGGTCATGCACTACATTCAATAAACTGGACAGGAGTAATCCTATGATCACTAAGTAAGAAATGTATATACAATGATAGATCAAAGTGAGAGAAAATCCTAAAGCTATTCACCACCCCATCAGAAACAATTAGAAGAGATACATACCTTGAGTATCTCGAAATCCTTTCGTTCGTCCTTGCCGTCTAAATAACACTCGGAAGGATTAATGTTAAACACAAGAAGCAGATAACGTGTGATAACCATTTTTACATCACTAAAATTGCTCAATTTATCCCTGAAATTTATGAGCAAATTGATCAAGAACAAACAATTAATGAAAAAGAAGAACCCTGTAATAACATTCAAACCCTACAAATATTAACCAATAAATGATCGAAAATTTACGATAAATTGTAACTTAGAAAAACCTAATTACCCAAAAAAAAAAAAAGAGATCGAAGAACAACAACGGTGATTTACCTCATATCTAAAAGTTGCTTTCGTTTTTCCACATCTAACTTCATAACTTCATTCATTTCGGCGTCGATTAGTTTTACTGGAAGGAAAAGGATTTCGACGAAATAAAATTCAAGAAGAGGAAGGAAGGAAACGCTAAATAAAACTTCTTTGTATCCGCGTCTAGTCTAGTCTAGATATATACAAGCCACGCGGAGTCATGGTTCCAGTGTTGAACCGGCCACAGGTTCTTTTTATCTTTTCTTTTTTTTCTTTTTTTTTTTTGTTTTGAAAATAACCGAGATATATTACTGAAAGAAAAACTAATCTGCAGATTCAGACCCATTTGGTACAAACTCAGGTTGAGTTGTCCGCCGCGATTGAAGAACGTGTGATTAGCCATTTCTCGGAAAGGTACACAAGTAGCATTAATATTACATACTTCATAAGCTTTGACAATGTCTAAAGCTATTGTTGGAAATAAAAAAGTTGGTGTTTCAGCAAAAAAAGTAGATTGTTGTGTAGATTTTCTTCCTTCCCTAGCTAAGACGTCTGCCACTTTGTTAGCTTTGCGATCAACATATTGAAAGCCTCCAAAACTGGACAGAGTTTGAGCTATCTTCTTAACTTCATCTAGGATTGCCTCACATTGCCACTTGATTGAGCTTGGTTTGCCTTGCAAATAGTTAATGGTGTTCTGGTTATCACCTTCAATGGCCAAATTAGTCAGATTGTTTGTAGCGGCCCATGTTGTTGTTTGTAGCAGAGCTACAGCTTCAGCTTCTTCTGTTGATTCTGTCCTGCAACTGCCTATTGCTGCACCTTTGAAAGTTCCTGTCCAATTGCGCCAAATAAAACCAAAACCTGCATTAGTGTTTGCAGATAACCAAGAAGCATCACAATTTAATTTATAGAAGTTAGTAGCAGGAAAAGTCCAGCAGATTTGGGCATAAGTTCTTGTGATTCTCTGTGGTGTTCCTAGCAATTGTGTAGGATGCCAATAGTTATAGTGTCTTGCAATATCAAGAGCCAGCTGATTTGGGGTTCTATTTTTATTTTCAAAAACTCTAAGACAACGTTCTTTCCAAATGAACCAGCATTTGGTTGCTGCCAATGCCATAGAAATTGAATTGTTATCCCCTGCTAACCAGTTGTTATACATATCAATGAAAGAGATATTCATGTAAGAAGGGCTAGAGAATACTCACGACAAGGCATTGGTTGTAACCGCCAAGCTGCAGATTGCATATTCACAATCAAAAAATAAATGGAAGGTTGTTTCTTCCAATTGCTTGCAGAAAACACACTTCCTTTCTTCCTCTGATGCTATTCCAAGTTCAGTTTTTGTAGGTAACATATCTTGTATGCACTTCCATATGAATAATTTTATTCTCTATGAAGTATTCATACTCCAAAGTTGTTTCCAAAATTTCTTAGTTTTGAAGGGAGTAGAGTCCGTCGGATTGTGGAGTTTAGCATATAATGATTTCACAGTGAAATCCCCATTGGTTGTGAGCATCCATCTGAGTTTATCTTTCTTCAAGATGCCCTTGTCTGTGGTGTATAGCTTTATGTTACTGATTTCATTGACTATAGTAATGTCGAACATAGAATGTAGCATAGAAGTATTCCACTTCTTAGTTTCACAGTTAATTAACTAGGAAACAAGTGTTATATTGGAATGGTCAATGTGAAAGGAATTCACAAGAGGTTCAGTTCTATTGGGAAGCCATTTATCTTCCCAAATATTTATAGAGGTTCCATCACCCACCTCCCAAAAACTATTGTTTTTGATGTGTTCAATCCCTTGAAGAATGCATTTCCAGATCCAAGAGGCCTCAGATTTCTTCTTGGATAGGAGAGCACCCGTTTTTTTGAAGTATTTCCCTTTTAGAATTTTGGCCCATAAGTCATCTGGATGACTCACCAGCCTCCAGGCAATTCTGCTGATCATTGCTTGGTTTACTTTGTTTGCCTCTTTAAAGCCTAATTCTCCTTGATTAATAGGTTTACAAAGGAAGTCAAAAGATTTAATGTATATACCTTTAGAGTTGGTGTGTTTCCCCCACCAGAAATCTCTCTGAATATCATTAATTCTTTTGTTAATCTTTTTAGGTAGCACAAAGCATCCCATACTATAGATGGGCATGCTAGAAAGAATAGACTTGTTTATCACCATTTTACTAGGTTGTGACAAAAAATTTCCTAGCCAAGTCTTTATTCTTAATTCAAGTTTTTCAATTATGAAATCAAAGGTTCTTAACATAGATTTGTCAATGAATAGAGGTGCACCTAAGTGAGTGTCTTTGATATTAATTTTTTTTATTTTCAGCAGTCTTGAGATAATCCCTTGGTGTTTGTTGTGCACTTTTTTACTGAAGAACAGACCTGACTTTGATAGGTTTATGACTTGCCCTGAAGCTAAACTGAACATGTTGATTGCATCTAGCAAGTTCTGACAGCTACCTAAGTCGGCTTTAGTAAATAAGAGCAAATCGTCTGCGAAAAAAAAGTGGGAGATTGGTGGTGATTTCGGTGTTAGCTTAATTCCTTGAACCTTTTTAATAGTTTCAAGATGACAGATAAAGCGTGACAGAACCTCCATACACAGGATGAAGAGGTATGGGGAAAAAGGATCCCCCTGTCTAATTCCTCTAGAGGGTTTGAATTCTTTACACGGAATTCCATTCATGAGAACAACAATGTTGGAAGATGATATGCATTGAAATATTAATTCACACCAATCTTTGGAGAATCCAAAGGCAGTTAAAGTTTTAATCAAAAAATTCCAATTGACCCTGTCGAAAACTTTCGACATATCAATTTTTAATCCTATGTTGCCTATTTTTTTTTTACTTTTCTTCATAGAATGGACTACTTCATGTGCCACAATGATATTATCAGAGATTTGCCTTGAAGAAAGGAAAGCAGATTGGAGGGGTGAGATTATTTTTTCTAGAGAGTTTTTAAACCTGTTTGCCATTATTTTGGCAATGACCTTATATGGGGTGTTACATAATCCTATTGGTCTAAAATCAGCTGGTGTTTTAGGATTCTTACCTTTAGGAATAAGGAATAGGAAGGTTTTGTTAAGATCAGGATTTAGTTTTCTATTTTTGAAAAATTCTTGGA
This sequence comes from Papaver armeniacum, assembly GCA_023531295.1. NCBI lineage: Eukaryota > Viridiplantae > Streptophyta > Magnoliopsida > Ranunculales > Papaveraceae > Papaver > Papaver armeniacum. The sequence goes on from JAJJWW010013512.1 coordinate 211,560, forward strand.
TTACAGCAACTAATTGAGTGCCCACTGTTTCCCAGTTTTTCTTAAATAAACTAACTGGAAATCCATCCGGTCCGGGCGCTTTGTTTGGTTTTAGTTTTCTAACAACCTCCCAAATCTCATTAGCTGATGGTATTTCAATTAGAGCTTCATTTTCTTCCCTAGAAATGCAAGGTGTTAAATGAGAGAAGATTGGAGATTCAGTTGTTGCAGAAGATTCAGTGAATAACTCAGAAAAGTAAGACGTTAGAACCTCTTCTATTCCATCTCTAGAAGAAACAACTTGATCAAGAGTGTTTTGGATACAATCAATATTATTTCTTTTTCTTCTTTTTAGAGTGGTAACATGAAAAAACTTAGTATTTCTTTCTCCTAGTGCAATAGTGTTATTTCTAGATTGTTTTTTCCTTTTTTGAGGCGCAAACTATGCATTTTTAGGGCGACTATGGCCGGTTTCTAAGGGCATGGCTAACCCACACTTTAGCCACTTTTGCATGGCAAAGTGGTAAACTAGGCAACCCAGGTCAAGTTTCTACCTAGCGGTTGAGATTCGGCCGGCTTTGTTTAGATCACCAGCGGTTTATATTCGGCTGGCCGGTCTAGTCTTCACCACCGCATAAAATATGATCTAACGTCCATAAATCTACTCTCTATAAATATCATATTCAACTTCCCTTTTAACTCACACCTTCTCTTCTCTACTCTTCACGTTTGTTAAAATCTAAAACAAATTTCTTCATCTTACTCTTTCATTCACTCGTATTGTGTAGTTTTTTTTTACATGTCTCAATCTAAAAGATTTCTTAACCGAAGATGAAAGCATTTGCAGAAACTATGTGTCATTTACACAAGATAGTGTCGATGGCGCCCACCAATAATCTACCAAGTTGTGGGATAAAATATTTGTTAAATTTCCTGATGAAACTATAAATATCAACGATCGTGATGCAGGTGGATTGTCTGGTCACTTCGTTGTAATCAACGCCCAAGTTACCTTGTATGTGGCTGCTACAATGCAAGTTGCTCGTGTTCGAGCGAGCGGTCTTATCGATGTTGATGTCGAACGAAAGTGTCGAAATTATTGGCACCACAAACATGGGGAAAATTTTGGTTATGAAAGTTGTTATCATATTTTGAAAGCGTTGCTTAAATATAATCCAAAACTGTTAGCAAACATGCTTCTTCAATAAATAAATGTCGTTGTTGACATCTGAAAAACAAAAGATTTTACTCCCTAAAGGCAAGCTAGGTTAATATTCAATCCGAATATCTTTGTTATTCCCCTTTTGTAATAAAAACTACTATACAACATTATGATATGTTTCTCCCCCTTAGTCTATTCTTTACTCTTTCCTTAGATATAAAGTTTAAGCGCCATTGTCCTTTCCTAGTGATTAAGAATCAATTGTTTACTCCATATATTTTTTCCCCTTTTGTCACAAAATGACAAAGGTTCGAGCAAATAAAGGACAAACCGAAAGGATCTTACAGATTTATAAGACTTGTACGACCTATAAGATTTAAGCACGAATGTTTCACATACCATTTTAGATAACCGATATTAAAACCGAAACTACAAAAGTAATTTAGTTTCAATATGTGAAAAACGGGGGTATAATAACCACACCCAATAATTCGTTCGGCAATCTGTATGGACTAACTCCAATATTATTCCGAGAGCACCAGCTTATAGAGCGAGCTCTATCAAGAAAGATATCAAAGAGTTATATCTCTTTTTCTCAAATCAATCAGCAAATCAAACAGATAGAAATCTATGAGCCTGATTGATATGAGAAATACTTGGACAGTACCAAAGACCAATACCCAAGTGTCAATTAATTTATATCAAACAAACAAAGGACGGATTTACCAATTGATTGAACTACGCATAACCTGTAATATTTCAATTGTATAAAAATATATTGCGTAAAAGAAATAACATAAACTCTAGAAATTTTGTTAACGAGGAAAATGCAAATGCAGAAAAACCCCGGGACCTTGTCCAGCTTTGAACACCACATTGTATTAAGCCGCTACAGACACTAGCCTATTATAAGTTAACTTCAGACTGGACTTTAGTTGAGCCCTAGCTCACACCGTTTTAGGTACAGTCGCGCTCCTTACACCTCTAGAACCACTCCGGATTCTTCGCTCTTAGTTAACTTCAGAATGGAATGTACTTGAGCCGTAACCAAGTCTCGCACCAATTAAGTTACAGTCGCATTCCTTACATCTCTACAACCACGCCGGATTTTGTGCACTTGATTCCCTTAGATGATCTCACCCACAACTCAGAGTTGCTACGACCCAAAGTCGAAGACTTATAAACAAATATGTCTCCCACAGATAAGTTTATTGTGATAGATAAATCTGTCTCCCACAGAAATACCTAAGTAGTTTTATTCCGTCTTATGATAAATCAAGGTGAACAAGAACCAGTTGATAGTCTGGTCTTATACTCCCGAAGAGAAGCCTAGAAATATCAATCACCTCACAATAACTTAACTATATGGTAGTATAAGAAGTTAGTGCAGAACCACATAGTCTGAGACGAAGAACTTTGTGATTACTTTTTATATCTTTCCTATCGGAGGTAAAGCTCGAGCAAATATTATAGAAGATAGTATTCACCACAAAGAGAACAAGTAAGATCAGAATACGCAACTACAGAGAAAATATTTGGATCTGGATTCACGAATCCCAGATAAAGTCTTCAAGTCGTTTACCTAATATGGTTTTGAAAAAACCTAGGTTAAAGGATAATCTACTCTATTGGCAACTAGGACACAGGAAAGTGTCGGGATTAGTTTTTCCAGTTGCTAGAGTTCTCCCTTATATAGTTTTTCAAATCAGTTTTTGCTTATAATCAAAGCTAAGATAGCTTAGTAACAAAGCATTCAATATTTACCGTTAGATGAAAACCTGATTTAAGATTCAAGTTAAGTTTGCTTAAAACCAAAGCAATATCTCTCCAGTGTTAGATGGTATTAGCTTGTTATACACAAATGAAATATACCTTCATTTAGATATGGGTAACCGTACCTAAACGTGTATATCGAGTTTCATCTAACACTTTGAGATCAAATATGTTGATCAATCAAACATAAAAGATAATCAAATAAATATAATTGTGTTTCACATAGAGTTGTTCAATTGTTCACTATCTCATAGAAATATATATGAACAAATTGAAGTAAAATCAGATTGATTCGTAATCGTACAAAGTACTGATACAAGAACCAATTCATGAACATTAAGCCATGGTTTGCAAAAATTGCATTCCTAATTCATAAATGTTCTAGATCATGAGTATGAGAATCATACATAACCGATTTTAGAATTTAATCTATGTGTTTGCAAACATGTATGCAAACAGCAGCTTCAGACCTTGGTCTGTCCAGTCGTTAACAAACGAGTATGCAAACATCCATCCCGGACCCAACTCGGGTAGAACCGTTTGCATAGTATGCAAACAAGTTTCCCGAACCTTTACAGGAAAAACCGTCTGCATTATACTAGGTACGCAAACAAGGTTCCCGGACCTGAATCATCACAATACAGTTCGATTACTAGGTATGCCCGTGTTGTATCCAGACGCATGGTTAATTGTTCTAAACTCCCATTTCAATCATTGAAACATCCTTAGAAGACGACAATAGATGTCTCACACAAACTATTAGCTTCAAATAATTTTCAAGTGATCGAATGATCAATATGAGACTTTCCAAGTCGACATCGAATGATTGTCTCATACAAATCATGTAAGATGTTTCAAGGCAATTTCCACATGATCATCTTTTGACATAATATTTAGCTTCCAACAAATACATTGTTTCCAACCAAACTCGTCAAGAATATGATGTACATAGTTAAATAAAAAACATCCAACACATATTTCGAGAAATATATAAGCGAGATAAACTCAGCTCGAAATATCAATGCATGTATAATGTAAAAGTCTATATAGCTATACGACTTAGTCGCATTAGGAGATAAAAAAGAATAGACTTCTGAGTGATAGATAAGCTTTAGTCTCCACATACCTTTTGTTGATGAAATTCCTCCAAGCTCTCTTTAGCAGAATTTCATCTTCAAGCGATGAACGCCGTGAAGTCTAAAGCTCAACTACACATGCTACCTAATCTGAGACATATCTATAATTAGAAAAGAAAATCAAGACTATAGTTTTGATCAACTAAACTCGACAAACCAGATTGGGATAGCAACACTTGCGCGAATTCGATTGTGCAGTGCTCTTACAATCTCCCTCTTTGTTAATTTTAGTGACAAAACTATCAATACATATGAATTACAAAATAAATAAACTTTGTAGCTTCTCATCCATCATGCTTGATTTCCTTGACTCTTCAACATTCATTTAATTCTTCGCTACTCTAAGTACTCCAACGATTATGAATGTGTTCAACTCAGCATCATTTTTGTCTAAGATCTGTAGCCATAACAATAAGAAAACAATTGTTCTCAATCATTATACAATTTCACAGTATTATTACACAACATCAAAGTCCAATTGCATCACAACTTTGATAATAATACTATGGTGATATGTATCACTCCCCCTTAGTCAATACTTCCATCTCACAATGAAAACCACTCCCTATTACATAATGATCCGTAAATCATATGTATGTACTACTAAATAATTCTCTCCCTTTTTGTCAATATAAATTGACAAAGGTACGAAAACTACGGGATCATAATGAAATTCTCAAAGAGATAATTCATGACTAAAAGAGAACATATCAACTTTGTTTCGATGATTTTACATAGTCAAAACTTAGTGTATTCATCAAGGAGTTTATAAAGATATAAGATAACTCCTACAATATTCCACAGCCGCACTCCCCACAAAGATTTGGCAATTAAGCACAAGTTTAATTAAAAAATCTCCCTCATAATATGTCATTCCCGAAAGAACAACAAGAGCGACCCTACTTTTACAGGAAAATAAGGATTTCTTTGGACATTAACAAATTACATGAAACATGAATTTGTATCCAGTAAACTCAAATAAATTAATTACAAGAAGACCTTATAGATTAATTTAGTCGGAAATGCTCACATAGCCATACGGTACTTTCGCATAGAAGTGGATCAGGGAAAGATCAATACAGCGAAATATTCAAAAGTTCATTCTATCTTTTATCAATATTTGCATAAAGATATAATAGACTTAACTTTTGAGCACATTCAACTAAACTTCTTATAGATTTAACACATTTAGCGATTTAATTGAAAGATAAAATTATTCAAGGCTAAAATACCATTAAAGTTATTACAACCATTAAAAGATAACAATTTTAATAAGTTCGACATAAGAAGTTCAACGGAAATATCATTAGGAGAGTTATAACAAAAACATGAAAAAAAGTTAACCCAAGTTATAAAAGTCCTTAGCAATTTCAAATGGTTCAGCCAGTTCTTGAAAAGCTTGCATAGCATAGTCGCTTTGCTCTTCCAACAAGTCAACATATTGTTAAAGACGGATAACATCAGGATTTGATGGTGCTGAAGTTCTGACCGGAATTCGCTCATTTTTTCGATGATTGCCATGGTCAAGACTTTTGGTCCTCCAAGATTGGTTTCAAAAGCAACAATCTTGTACTGACTACAAATCCTTGAAATAAGACAAGGAAAGCGTGGAGTCTTCTTCGAAGTCTGTCTTACACTTATCATCTGACGAATAATAAGTCCACATAAATCGATATCTCTCTTTTGTACAATATAGTAAACCAGTTCAGCAAAAGATCTGGTCCATAGATGCTTGTCAATTGTATATGGCCTCAAATTTTCCACAACCAAATTTCCAGCATCCTTTAGGAACAACTCAGCATTATGAACATCAATCTTACCATCCTTTTAGGTTACATCCTTCGCAATTAAGTAAGTTTGCAAGATCATTCGGAGAAGGTCTCAATTTTTCAAGCTGTGAAACTTGGAAATAACCAACCCAAGACACATTCAACATACTAGAAATAATTTCACTATTCACAAGAATGACTTCATTTTTTACTATAGTTTTGAAGGTGCGAAACCGCATCTGGTTCATGCAAATTTGTATTAAACTGAGTTGTCATTTCTGTTAGAGCATAACTCAGTTGAACCTACCAAGCGTTGGTATGTCAAGTTTGGTTGTCATATTTTAGTGAATCATAACTCATTTAAAGAGTCACTTAATTATGTACTTAAGTCAACTTCGTTTAGGTTAGACTAGAAAGTCTAGGATTATGAGACATACAAGTATTACTCGTAGACTTGAAGAATGTGAAGAAGTAAGAAGCTACAACGACGACATCATCCTTCCTCTTGAGGTTAGTAATATTTTGAGTTAAACTGTTTCATTCCTAACGTATCTTTCAAGTCGTGCTGTATTGAAAAAATAACTGCGAAGCTAGTAGTTAGACATGATCACATGATCATAGTATTAAGGAATAGGATACGAAGTATAATGCTTGTTAGAGAATTGCTCGGTCGAACTCACATACGTTGCTATCGCAAGCATGTTTTTCAATGTTGTTGATCAAAACTATAAGTCTTTATTTGTAGCCTATTTATAGATGTCTCGGACTGGGACATAGATAGTGTAGTTGAGCTAAGATTTCTCGGTGTTCATCATTTGAAGACGAAGAAATACTAAGGGGAGCTTGTGGAACTTCATCGACAAAAAAATATGTGGAGACTTAAACTCATTTATCACTTGGAAAGTCTATTTCTACTCTATCTCCTATATTGAGACATAAGTCGTATTACGATATTGTTTTCTACTATACACATTTGAGATTTCACGATGAGTATATCTCGCTTACATATTTCTCGAAATATGTGTTGTCAAGCTTTAAATTTAGCCATGTTCATCTTTACTCATGACGAAAGTCATGTAGACATTTCAATAACTTAAAAATTGCTTTGATGCTAATAGTGTGTGAAAACGGTATTGTCATTATAGAAGAATTCTTCAATGATTGGAATGTAGAGTTGATAATGTAACCATATTTGGATATAAGCATATATAGTGTGTTCGCACATTAGATTATAAATCCATAAACCGGGAGCCAAGTGTATGCATATGTGTGTATACGAAATTGGTGAAGGAGACAAGATAAGTATGCGTATAAGTACGCATACTGGCGGAATTTTTCGAACCAAAAATATCTGATGGGTTTGGGAATTACAAACTCCTAAACTAGTCACCTTAAGTATGTATACACCCGTACACATACTGGCGGAAGTTATCAAACCAAAAATTTCTGCTGAGTTTGGAAACTTAACAAACTCAAAATCCGGTTGCTTAAGTTCGCATACCAGTACGCATACTTAAGCTGGTTATTTTTATCAAATCGGCTTGTTCATGAATTTAAACATTTAAATCGTAAGGAATGCAATCTTTGAAAACACTGGCTATAATGATCATGATTCATTCAAGTGAATCAAACAGATTTTGCTTCAATTGTGTTCTTGTATAATTCATGAGAATATAGCAATTGAACAACTCATTAACTAGTTTCATTTGAGTCATTTGAACTATTTATGGTTAAGATGAATAAGGTTGATATGAGAGTAATCATATGGCTAACCTCGGTAAACTATTTGTGAACCAACATGGTATACACGTTTAGGTACGGCCACATAAACGTAAATGAGGGTACATTTCATTATTTTGTAACAAGCTAAGTTCGATCTAGCAGCTAAAAGATATTAGCTTGGTTAAATCAGGTTTTTCATCTAACGGTGATTATTGAATGCTTTTTTTACCAAGGTAACTTGGACTGCAAACCCTGATTTGAAAACTATATAAGGGAGAACTCTAGCAACTGGGAAACCTAATCCCCCACCTTCTGTGTTTTACTAGTTGCATAAATAGAGTCGACTCTCCTTTAACCTTAGGTTTGTTCTCAAGACCTTATAAGTAAACGACTTGAATTAATTCATTGGGATTGTGAAGCCAGACCCTGTATGTTAAGAGTTAAGAACGAATGTTTCACATACCATTTTAGATAGCTTACTAGGTATCACCGGGGCCTTACGGCCCCGGCTCAACCTCTGGTTAGTTTTATGCGTCATGTAATCTATCAATATCCGATATATGATATTTAGCTTTGTAAGTTCCATGAAAATATTTTAAAATAATATTGTTATGCTTCTATTATCCAGGTATTTCCACTCATATGGTCTAGTTATGTTATTTAGGTATCACCATTGATGATTTCCTTAAAAAATAAACCAGGAAATTACAGTAGTTTTTTCAATCAAAACAACATCATGATTCTGAAAAAGACTTATAATCCAATCCTGAAGGGAAGAGAAAGTAAACCATGCAGTCAAATGAGTTAAGCTAAGAGCAAACCAAACAACAGAAGTAAATGGACAATTTATAAACAAATACAAAACATACTCCACATGATTAATATTGCAAATACAACACAAGGGTGAGGCCTTATGATTATATTTAGCCATTCTATTAAGTGGAAGAGCATTTCAATACAACTTCCAAAGAAATAATTGCACCCTAAGTTGGCATTTTAGATTCCAAATTGTGTTTGAATCACCTAAGTCTTTATTCAGTGTTTTATACGTAGACTTCACAGTGGGGACTCCATCCTTTGTATAGATTCACCTAAGCTCATCAGCATTTGCATTGGGAAATGAAAGAGTGAGGATTTTAGCAACAATATTATGATCGAAGTACAAGTTCAAGATCTCAGAATTCCAGTTCCCATCATTAGTGACCAGGTCGGCTACTCTAGTAGGTGTTTCCTCTTCTATAACAATAGGATGTATAGGGAATTCAATATCATGATTCCACTTTTCAGACCATATATCTAAGCTAGAGGTGAGAGATAATTCCCATATATAATTAGCTCTTAAGATCTCCATTCTTTTTCTTATACTAGCCCATATCCAAGAGCTATGAGAACTATTTGATCTTAATAGCGGGTTGGAAGATTTAAAGTATTTGTTCTTCAGTACCTGAACCCAAAGATAAGATGTGTTAGACAAAACTCTCCAAGCAAGCTTAGTTATAATATCGAAAAGTTTGAAAAAAAAAAGATTCCTAAGACCTAAACCACCATGGGATTTTGGGATGCAAATAGAATTCCAGCTTTTGGGATAAATCCGACTTTTAGGTTCAGATTTATTCCACCAAATATATCTTTGCAACTTATCCAGTTTCTTTAAATTCTTAGCTGGGAATTCAAGGCAGCTCATTTGAAAAGAAGGATACGCAGAAGTGACAGAGTTTATTCAAATAGTTCTACCTGCTTGAGAAATTAACTTAGATTTGCAACCTTTGAGCCTAGCGTAGGTTTTGTCAAGTAAAGATTCAAAGTTAAGAGACATAGTTCTATTGAAAATCTAACGCATGCCATGGTATCTATCATCTTTTGAGATTTTTCTAACCTTTAAGAGCAACTGCAGTGGGGCGACTATACTCAAAGACTAAAAACCAAAAAAAAAACTAAAATAAATGGGTTTAGTCTGTGGGGAGACGTTACGGTAAACTAAAAAAATTTGGTCGGGCGCAACTTTAAAGTGAGTCTGAATCAGGCGCAACTTTACATCATACCCCACTTAATTTTTTTTTTTTTCAAACGCAACTATAAATTACGCCCGTTTCAAACGCAACTTTAAATTACGCCCGAATAAAACCAAACTAAAGACCAAATATGGTTTGGTATTTGGTTTTACTCTAGTTTTTGGTCTTTACTCCTCTCTGTAGCGTTTGAATTCTCGACCAAATATTTGGTTTTGGTCGACCACTGTGGTTGCTCTAAGATATTAGCAATAATCCTGCAATGTTTAGGATGAACTTTAGGGTGAAAATATATATATATACCTGAGTTTTGGAAGTTGATTTGTTGACCAGTACTAGAAGAGCAAGAAATGTTTAAAGCCTCAAGCAAATGTCTTACCTGAACCAAATCATGGCCTTCCCAAAAACAAAACAATCATATGCAAATAGCAAATGATTTTATTGGTGGCATGTAGCAGCATCTTTTATACCCTCAATTTTACCTGTAGCTTCAAAATTTGCTAGAAGACAAACCTTCAACACAGATGATAAACATATAAGGGACAATGGGTCCCCTTGTCTGATCCCTCTAGTAGGAGAAAAAGTAGGTCCATGTGACCCATTAAACATAACAGAAAAACTAACAGTTTATAAACACTCATAGATAAGATCACAAAAATGACTATTGAAATTAAAACTTCTAAGCATCTATAATACAAAGCATAATGGATTTTTGAGCTTGGACGGATGGATAACATTTTGAGATACAAACATTGAATCCGATCATCTCAGTCTCATCCTAGCCAAAAACATCCGACAGATGTAAGAGTTATAACTTCTTTTATTATGAATCAATTTGATTGGTGTTCCCTCGTAAAGAGAGTGATCATAAATTTGACTAAATTTATTTTACATTAAATAAGTTTAATGCAAATCTAGTTTAAGAGTATTATTTATGTCTTTTACGGTTATAAACATGATATAATTACATTATAATTTTTTTACAAAATCAGTCAAACTTCGTTAATCAAGCATAAATAAAATAAAATATTTTTTTTTATGTTGGTAAGAATTTCTCTACTGATCATGTTATGCCCTCCCTCACAGAGGCGGATCTATGTAAAGACTTGGGCTGGCTTAAGCTAGCCCAAAGTCCAGAAATAGCTTCCATTTTTTAGTGTAATTGTGTTTGCTTACAAAAAATCAAGCCTAAACAATAGGCTTAAGCCATCCCAAGTCAAGCCAATTTATTTTCAAGCCACCCCAACATTCATTTTCTGGTTCCGCCACTGCTCCCTCATTTTGAATGTTTGTAGGAAGAAACCAGAGACGGGTCAAAAAAATATTTTTCAGGATATAATAACATGCAAAAATTGTTTTTCAAGTAAACTAGATAACAACTATCTATATTTTAAAGTAAAATGCTTCGGGTTGTTAAATGGGTTGATGATGCAATCTTAAAGATATTGTATATTAATCCAAGCTTGATCGAGCTTATGTGGTTTTAGTTTGATTCATCAAAAATAAAAAAATTAACAAGATAAAACAATTTGATTAACAAAACATTTAATTTCAGTATATATTCTTTAATCCATTGTACTTTGAGCCAAATGTAAGCATTATCTATATGAAACTTCCTGATGTTCATACGTGTGAAGTTCAATCTAACAACACTTATGAATATAATTAAATATAATCGTTAATTCGATAAATGTCGAATTAGTCTTTTTTTAATTAGACATTTTTCAAAAAAAAAATTTGTCTCATGCCGTGCCATTACGACACGGGTTATTTCCGATAAAAATAACAAAATCCCACTCTAATATGTCAAAAGACTTTGATAGATCCAATTTTAAAGCAAAATTACCATTTTTACAATCTCCGGGTCTTCATGGAATGTAAGATTTCATGAGCCGCTATGATATTGTCGTGTGTCTGTCTATTTAGGATGAAAGCGATCGAGTTTGACTTATTATTTTTTCCGATAAAGGTTTTATCCTATTAGTTAAAATTTTAGAAATGATATTATATACTGCGTTACTTAAACTCTTGGGCCAAAAAAAATATCCCGGGCAAGATGGGTTTGAAACTTTATAAGAACCGAAGTTAAGTGTGTATTAATACCCAGGAGAAAGTTTCCTCGAAGTTTCGTTGTAAAAACTGAAATACATTCGGGGATAATATTTTTAAAAGAGGATGGATACTATGTTGATGAGAGGAGTACATACCGGAAAATTTGGTCAAGTTGATCTTTTCCATAAATCCAAATACCATAACAGTAGTACGGCTTTAGACGCTTTAGTATACTTTATTTAAGGCGTTATTTACTCTCACTTGTTAATTAGAGTTTGTTGTTGCGATCAAATGCAAACCGGTTCGAGGTTCTGAGAAAAATTTGCGAGTCGAGGATCGAAAATGCGATAATGTACTCCTTGAGAACATGATAACCACATTTTAATGTCTAGCTTCTTTTTCCATTCATATATTTTCCTATATTTTTTTCAAACGATTGAGTTAAGGAGCTATACTCGACAACTGAACTTGACATACCGACCATTATTCTACCATTAATATTAACAAACAAAACCAATTTTGTTTGTTTATTTTTTTATCGAAAAAATGGATCTGCAACATGTATGTGATGTTATTGTACCACATGTATCATACATGTGATGTTTCAATTATATAGTAAAATATATTTATAAACCCTTCCAGAACAATCAAACTCTAAATAGAGTAGATTCCTAAACCAAACAATCTTCTAGAAAACTCAAAACTTCTCAAAGGCGTAAACTAATGCAAATTCTAACTTGTTCAGATTCCAAATATAGTCTTGGTTAGACTTGATTTCCAACCGCCTCCCTCGAACCAAGATTGTGTAAGATAATCATTCCAAGACTTTCTCGTAGATTGACAAACGTATCAGGTTTCAGAGACTTTGTGAACATGTGACAACTTGTTCAGAACTAGGACAGAAACTCACAACTACCTCCCTGTTATTTACCAACTCTCGGATATAATGATACTTAATATCAATATGTTTTCTTGTTCCATATAAAACTAGATTTATGGAAAGTGTAATAGCATATCTATTATCACACACAATGCTTGTTGGATATTCTTGTTCATGTTTAAGAGAGCCTAGCATCCTTCTTAACCAAACAACCTGAGTAGCACAAGAAGCAATAGATATATATTACGCCTTCACTATAGACAATGTAACGACTTGTTGCTTTTTCGATGACCACGAAGAAACCGGATCGATCTCACATGAAAGCGAAATCCGGACGTACTTTTCATGTCTTCTAAATCACTAGCCTATTCACTATAAGTATAACCAACTAATTCTTCATTCTTTGAAGAAACATAAAATATACCTAAATCGGTTTTACCTTTACCATATCTTAAGATACTCTTTGATGCTTGCAAATAAGATTGATATGGATATTTCATAAAACGACTGACTGAACTAACCCCATACATAATGTCAGGCTTTGTAGAAGTCAAGTACCTGAGACTACCTACAAGTTGCTTAAACATGTAGGATTGACAAGCTCTGCTTTTCCTTCTTTCTCTAATTTTAATATTTCTTATATTAGAGTTCTACTGAGTTTCAATTACTCATCTTGAAATGTTCCATAATATCCTTAGTATATCTTTGTTGATGAACAAAGATTCCATCATTTGTATGTAAAAATTCAAGTCCGTGAAAATAAGACATTAACCCAAGACTTTTTAATCATGACCTCCCTGAAATCATTGATCATTTTAGTATTATTTTCGTGAATATAATATCATCCACATAAAGACATATTATGATATGACTTCCCTAAGTATCGACTTCATGTACAAATTATGCTCAATTGGACACTTATTGGAACCTTTGTTATTAAAATAAGTGTCAATTCATGTATACCAAGCACGTGGTGCTTGTTTCAAACCATATAAAGCTTTATTTAGCTTGTATACTTAATTTTTTTCCCTTTCATAATGTAACTTACTGGTTGTTCAACATAAACTTCTTCTTCCAATACTCTATTCAAGAATGCAGACTCGACATCCATTTGAAAAATACTCCAATAATGATGTGCAGCTAAAGCTATTATCATACGAACAATGTCAAGTCTTGCAATAGAAGCAAATACTTCAAAATAATCAATACCAGTTTTTGCCTATAAGTTGGCCACAAGTCTTTCTTTAAGATGATATAGCTCACCATTTGGTTTATACTTTTTTTTTATAAACCACTTAACACCTATAGCTTTCTTACCTTGTGGTAGATATATAACTTCCTATGTATTATTCTTTTCAATTACTTGTATTTTAACGTCCATAGACTGTAACCAACCCTGATTCTTAGAAGCTTCTTCAAACTCTATAGAGTTACAATCTCAAAAGAGTGCGAAATTCACCAAATATTCATCTATATTTTCATCATCTCTAGTTAAAACATAATCATTCAAACGTGTTGGAAAAGTACGATTGCGTGTTGGACGTGTTTCCTGCTGTAATATAATATCAACTCCTGTTTCTTCTTCCAATATATCAATTGGACTTTATTCTTCTTCAATTATTGGAGTCACATTTGTGTTAGCAACTATTCTTGGTACTTCTGAATTCCATTCCCACTGAGCTTCTTCATCAAATATCACATCTCTACTTATAATCAGCTTTCGTGTCTCTGTATTTAATAGTTTATATTCCTTGGTTGCAGTACTATAACCCATAAAGCTAGATGCACTTCTCACTTTTGTCATCAAGCTTCTTTCGTATTTCAGTAGGCACATGTGCATATGCTATGTAACCAAATACTTTGAAGTTACATACGTATTTGTTCTTCTTCCTCTCCATGCTTCCTCAGGGTCTTATGAAGCAAGCTTCTTGTTGGACATCTATATATTTATAAATGCTTTTTCCCAAAAAAATGTTGGTAGATACTTTGTTCTTCTCATGGTACGTACCTTCTCCATTATAGTACGATTCATTCTTTCTGCCACACCATTTTATTACAGTGTATACCTTGCAATCATCTAATGTTGAATATCATGTTCTTTCATCAAAGTATCAACTACGGTATACTCTCACTACACCAAATTCCCGGATTAGTAACAGCAATTCGTAACGGCTTTGCAGCCGTTACAAAATTCCCGTTACAAATGGCCGTTACAAAAAAAATCGTAACGAGGCATGGACGTTACGAATTTTCGTGTGAGGGGTTGGCCGTTACGAATTTTTATAGGCATGCGATCCACACGCTTGGTCACACAGGTCGTAACACTTGCAATTTTGCGTGTGCCATTCACATGCGTGCTATTATTTTTTCCACCCAAGATGAATAATACCAGGGGATATTTCCTCCCCTGCGTGTGCGATTCACATGCATGCCTCATTTCATCCCATGCCTTAGTGAGAATCGACGGATCGATTTTCATTTTCCATTTCTCTTTTCTCCTTTTCGCTCCAGCCTCTCTTCTTTGAAACCCTAGCGAACTTCATCTTTAGTAATCTACAGCCGAGAAACATCAAGGAAACCTCTCAATCATCTTCAATCATCGACTTTTCTTCTCATTTTCATATTTTTTCTCTCTCTTTTATCATAATCAGTTTTTCAATCTTAGGGTTTTTCATCGTCTCTGTTAATCTAGTTTAGGATTTTGATTTCATAGATCTGTACAAGTTTTTCATCATCAGTAGGGTTTTAGTTTTTCGATTTGTCATGTATCTTTGATTTGAAGATGATTTGATATCATTGAAGGAAGATGAAGATAACTCATTGACCCAATTTGGTTTTTTAGACCATACAAATCGAGAGAAAAAGGCTTGATAAAGATCATGGATCGTCAAAATGGGTCAGTTCTTCAAACCAAACATCATTTTTCTATGTTTTTAAATTTTGGTTTAATCATAACATTGAAATTTAGGGTTTTGTAAAATTGATTTGGGGTTTTGAAAATTAGGGATTTTGTTTAAAACATGAATTATGTTGGTATTATACAACCAAAATTAGGTGAGGTTAGTTTAATTTTAGTTTGCCTCTGTTTTATTTTTTTACGGGTTTTAGTTATCAATTGAAAATTTGGTTTTTTAGTTGATTTGTAGGAGGTATGAGACTTTAGGTGGAGGTGGTTACGTAGGGGTTGAGTAGATTACGGCGAGAGGATGAGAATGAAGATGAATCCAACAAATCAAAATCGAAGTGAATGATTAAGATGATGAAAGGAAAACGAACTCGAAGCGGAGGAACCAAACCAACAATGGCGACGAATGGTGTTTCCTTTGAAAGTTACAAGGCTAAAGAAGCAATCGTTTATGCTCTTGCAAGCGATACTCCATCGATCGGTAAGTATCCAAAAAATCAATTAAAATCTGAACTTCTTCAATTGCATTACTTTTTACTAGGTTATTAGCATTCTTAAGTAATTTTTCCAATCTAATTTAGTTGGGTTTTTCTTAAAAGATTTAGGAAAAGTGGAGTCTGATGCAAATGCAAAAAAGGTGCCCAAAATATTAAGGCTGAGATAAGCACGAAGTTGTGTCGATTCAAAGAAAAGTGATAAGCTAGAAGCGATTCAAAATCAAGAAGATTGAGACCGAGGTAATCCGTTCGCTAATGGTCATAAGTTCATCAACTGTATTTTTTGACTCATAATATGAATGCCCTTTGAGTTTTTTGTCGTTTTCATTACCGGAACTTTGCCTTATAATAGCGAGAGATTCCTAGTTCACTCTATCATCTGCTTACTTATCGTTTGGTTTGTTACAAGCTGTGCTATTGAATTTCCGCATATTTAGATACAAGATCTATCGTTCGGTTGCTACGTAGCTTTGATGCTCGCTTGGTATAATTGAATCTTATTTAGCTTTTAGATTCTCTTATTTAGAACCTTGAGTCGTACGTAGGTTAGCGGTAAGGCTATGTTCGGAAGTAAAAGCTCATTCTTAAATAACTCTCAAGAATCTTTTTGTTCACTATTTAAGAGTATGCCACTATATATGAAGCATTATTCATCAAGGACTGAGCTTGGATGGCATCTTTATTATTATTATCATTATTTTTGTCATTGAATGACTCTCCTCATTGTTTTTTCTACTAATGGTCAGATTGCATGTTCGTTGGTTGAGAAACCAACTTCCCACACTCGTGCAAAGCTCAAATCTTGACTTCTTCTCAAATTTTCTAAAGGAACCTATTTTCAACATCTCATGCACATAATATCAATGCATTAAATAAAAAAATGTTGAAAATGGATACTTGTTTTTGTTATACCTTTTACTTCACATATTATCAGCCTCATCTTTGTCTTTTTCTTCCTCAAACCAAAAACGGTATGAAATTGGCATAAAGCGCATCATCTTTGTCCTCTCTCACACATTACTAAGCGGCATAGTATTATGTCCTCTTTTTGTGCAACTAACTTATCCCTACGCTCTCCATCTTTGTTTGGATCAAGATAACTTATCTAATCGAAATACTTTTTTTACATAGGAACAACTGCCTATATTGAGCAATCAACCCCTTTTCCTACGAGATAGGAAAGCAGGGTTCGGTAGATAAGAACTTTTTTTCCTAATCGTCTTGAATGGTCTTGTGTGAAACACTTTTAATAATCGTCATTCCACTTAATTGAATTTACGGCGTGGGCTTCATGCTTGATATTTTGGATATGCGTTATCTCATACTCATGGAGAAAGATATAAATGTTTGAGGTATTCAAAAAGTACTTGTTCATGACACTTTTGGATATGCAATCTGAGGGATGGTGGAGTGGAGGATTTGGATATGGGATATGGACTGGGGTCTTAGTAGCTTAGGATTTTCTGTTGTTCGGTGTCTTCTCTCATGTGGAAGAATCACTTTGAACTTGCGGGGGCTTCGTACGAGTAAGGTGTGTCAGATCCTTACTTTACATGCACACGCAACATTTCTTGCTTTTGGAAAATACTTGGGTAATTATAATTAGTGTCATCTAATTTGACAATTTTCAAGAATGTTTGGATTCTAGAAATACCATCCTAATTTGCTGTTTAATTGGAACCGGGCGATTAATCGAGCTATGACGTTGATGAACAAGCTATTTGAAATATGCACGAATTGGTCCTTGGAACAACTAGAAATAATCCTAATTATGGGCAGGTTGATCTAATATATGTCGAGTTTGTATAAAATGTTGAATTGGTGATTATGATATTTATATTTTTCAATGCTTCTTCCTTACAGAAAAAGAGAAACCCTCAATCCCTAGAACGGATATCTTGGTGGATCTTCCTCGGGTCAGCGACTTAATTGCGGCTTTCTGGATTATGTTCGCCGCACTTGGAACCGATGGTGGAGGTTGGACCCGGTAACATATTGGCAATCGTCAGATTGGGGAGCACTATAGTGTCAGTGTTTTTGTGTTAATGATAATGAGTGTGTAGATTGGCCGCCTGTCCCTCCCATTTCGGGTACTTATGCTTTTTGGATAAGCTTGTAGACTTTTCCTATTTATGTTTGATTATGTAAGTGTCGGCATTTGGATATTACGTTTAAGTTTACGCTTCAAGTTGTATGAGTTCGTTACATAGAAAGATTCCCTCACTTGCGTAAGTTTGTATTTGTATGTATTCTTTTAGAAAGTTTCTTTGAGAAATTTGGTACTTAGAGAAATTCGAGTTTATTTGTTATATGAACATGAGATGAATTGAATGAATGTGATTATGAATTGAATAAATGTTCTTTTGCATAGATTGAAGAAATAGTTGTTGAGTGTGGTCATGAATGTATTGAATTTAGAATTAGGCTTATTTAAGGCGGAAAAATTCTATTTGGTTAGCCTTGACCAATATTGACCAATTTTGACCGGTCAAGGTTATTAAGCGATAATTTTTCTTTGTTACAAAAAATTTCGTAACGGCTATAAGTTGTTACAACGGCTCTTGTTGCAAAAAAAAAAATCGTAACGGCCACGAGTTTGTTACCACGTGTAAATTAATGCTGGCTCAAGCACATTACGAAGAGCCGTCTACAAAAAATTCGTAACGCCACAAAGCCGTTACAAAAAAATGTAACACCCACTTTTGCAACAGGCGAGGGCCGTTACAACCCGTTTTAGTAACGGCCTGGTTCTGTTTCTAATCCCAGAATTTGGTGTAGTGTCTGTACCCCTGTCAGTACATATTTTCTTAATATTTTTACTGTTCTGTTTTGCAACATATGTTTTAAAACTTCTAAAAGCATTAAAAGCATCATTCTTCTAGTTCAGTAAACATACCTAAGCTTTTTTACTAAAATCATCAGTGAAAGTAATGAAGTACCTGTTTCCACCATAAGAAATTTCTTCATTTCGACTACATAATTAGTCACTATGAATTAACTTTAGTGGTTTTTCTGCTCTTCTTGCTTTGCCTATGGGAAAAGGATCTCTATGTTGTTTTCCAAAGATACAATCTTCACACCTTAATTCAGGAAAATCAATAATGGGAAATCTCGAGACCATCTACTTCTTTGCCAGAACTTGTAAGATATGAAAGTTCACATGACCCATTCTCTTGTGCCATAACCAAGAGTTATTATTAAAGAAAGAGCTATATAACTTTCTCTTTGATACTGAATTATTCAAAGGAAACAAGCTAGTCATATGTACTCTTGCAATCAAACTTCTTCTTCGATCACGAATTGTACAAATACCATTAAAGATGTTCATAGAATAAACCCTTTCAGAAAGTTGACCCATACTTGATAAATTTTGATGCAATCCTGGTACATAGAATACATCCATTATGTATGTATGTGAACCATTCTTAAGTATGGTGCATATTCTTCATTTTCCCATAACTGGAATTGTAAAATTGTTTCCAAACTTCACAGTTGAACATACATGTACTCATCAAGATTAATAAATAAATCTTTTCTTCCACACATATGATTACTATAACCTGTGTCCAAATACCACTATCTTTTTGTTTGAACACAACTTCTGTCGATGAAGAATTGTATTCTGAGGCAAAGTGACTCTAGTTAGAAACAAAAATAATCTGGGAAAAAAGATAAATAACCCAAGAACCAGAACCATACTCTCTTCCAATATGAGTTTTGCTCAAGTCTCAAATGAGTTCAAAGACATGTATGAGGAAATTCTGACCATTAGTCAAAATTGTTTATGGCGATCAACTATTACAAATAAAATAGTTTATGATTTTCAGTATCTTTAATTATAAATATATATAGAATTACACCACATGATATTATACTCCCTCCGTCCTACAGTAAAAGACATTCATTTCGAATTTTGTTGACTAAAGTGAAAAAAAAAAGGTCAAAGAAAGAGGAACAAACATATGCCGAGGAGCTTTCAATATTTTCTCGAAATTAAACTCATACGCTCCAAAGCCTGGCCGTTTACCAAGATTAATTGGGTACCTAATAAAATAAAATAGGGTTCTTGGAAGTAAATCCCAAAGCGGCAAAGCCCCTTATCCATATATTTCCTTGAAGCCTGAATTATCCTTATTTATTTGGGAACATTATTTAAATGAACGCGCAATTGGGGGATATAAAAAGTAATTGGGGGATACAATAAAAGGACAAAAACTGGATCCAGATATCAATTCGGGGTCACCCCTTATCTAAGTATTTTTTTAAATCCTAATCTACCCCTCACTAATCAGGTTTAGTAGTTAATAATAATTAGTAAAAATCTTAAGATTTTTTATAAATGATTAGTATTTGTTTTATTTGTTTTTGGGTGATTGAGGTGAGAGTAGAAGGAGGAAAAATATTTTGAGAGAGAAATTTTTTGTGGAAAATGGAGGATGATTGTGAAGAGAGGATTCCGCTGCCGAATCTTTAGCTCAACTACAACAAGGAGCATATCTTGAATCTTGATGCTAACGACAACAACTCACAATTGCAACTCATTGTTGATCCAACACCCTTGAATGATGATTTTGACGAGTATGGAGAGTTTCATGAAGAACCAACACAAGAAAGTAAACTTGCACAACATACTAGCATCCCCAATACACAGGTAAAGCTGCTAAGATGTCAGAAAAATCCAATTTTTCTTTAAACCCGCCATTTTTCAACTGAAAAACCTCGATGCCCGGCATGGTAGTTGTATGAATACCATGCAGGTAGTCAAGGTACCGGCATAGTATTCATACTACGACCATGCCGGTACACTTATATCCGATTGATAATTTGAATTATCAACCTAAGCATAAACTCTACCAAAAAACTATGCGTAGAGTTTGAGTTAACCTTTTTACCTAACAAGGAATATACTACGGAATATTCAACCGGCATGGTTTCATTGATCGTCTACCATGCCTAGGTATTGAATGAAAAACATACAGGAAACAATTCCATCCCAAACCAAAAACCGGCATTGAAACTTAATAAATATTAACGCCGGAATTTAGTACCGGCGTGGTACCATCACTATCGATAATGCCGGCAACGAAACCGGCATTGTTAAGTTACAACTTTTCAATGCCGGTACCTACAAAAAAACATGCAGGAATAAATGTCTTCCAAAGCTAAATTCGGCATTCAATATCGATTATTTTTCAATGCCGGGATTACGGCTTGGAACAATATGTTACGATAATGCAAGCATCCTTGCTTCCGGCGTTGTAGTCTTCTGAAACACATATGCCGGAATAGATTTCAAATTTGGTCTTCCGTTTTGGTAAACTTAGACTATCTCGGAACAATTGTCGAGCATGCTGGTCGGGTTTAGGCATGTTTTAATGTTGTTTGGAACTAATTTTCATTCGATCCTTAGGTGGTGCCATATATTGATCCAACAAATGCAAAGCCGCTTTATCGGGATACGTCGGGAATACTATAAAATCCCCTAGGTATGTGACCAAATAATACTTTTCACCTAGTATCTTGAACATTACTAATGGATTGCTAGTAGTGAACCTTCTAATGAATGCGAAATTGTTCTTATGTAGGGAATAAGCGATCGAAAGGAAGCAATCGCTTGGGCTAAAGAGACGGCTCTTAAGAACATGTGTGTGTTGGTAGGGAACACCGAAGGTTCGAATAGGCGTTTTGAGATGGCTTGCGAGAGAAGTGGGAAATACAAGGAGAAGAATAGCCACAAGAGAAAGGATTATGTATATCCAAAGAAGACTAATAGGGTATACAAGACTAAATACGAGGAAGAATGATTGCCCTTTTAAGCTTGTATTCCGTTTTAAATGACATTAACAATTGGGATTTGTGAGGTTTTGTGTGGCTGTCATAACCATCGGGATCCGAAAGATTTTGTTGGTCACTCCTTAGTTGCGAAGCTAAAACCTGACGAGTTCGAGGATGTAAAGAGATTGACCAAAGCATTTATCAAACCGAGACAAATTCTCAGAGGCTTCAAGGAAAAGGACGAGACTAACGTGTCTTCTCTACGTACAATTTATAGTGCACAAGCAACTATTAGAAGGGTGGAATGGGAAGGAGTTCCGTTATGCAAGAATTTGAGAAGATAGCTTGGGATCACAACTACACACGTATCATTAAAGAGGGCCCGACAACAAGCCCCTTCAAATATTCATTTCGCATCCGTTGCTTTCACAGTTGGAAAATACATGTTGTGGTGTTCTTTTGATGGATTGCACCTACAAGACAAACAAATACAATATGTCGTTGTTCAACATCGTGGGGCAAACCTCGGACAAGGTAACATTCACGTTAGCTTGGTATTTAATGGAAAACGAGAGGACCATAATTATCATTGGGCATTACGACAATTGAAGTTGTTCTTCCGGGAAAATCAACTTCCCGAGGGTCATAAATGGCGATAACGATGCCGCATTAATGAGAGCAATATCCGACGTCTTCCGGACGCACAAAATTTCCTATGTACATATCATATACGTAATAATGTGATAAAAACTTGCCATGCCTTGTTTGAACCGCAAAGGCGGATATTAAGAAGAGAATGATGGTACAACTAGAGGAAGATGTTCGAAAGAACAAACTATCCCCAAGAAGAAGAAGAAGATGAGAGGCAAGATAAAGGAGCAAGTGGACAAAGAACATGCGGAAAATCATAAAAAGTGGTTGGAATTTCTAAGAGATTGGGAGAAAGTTTATTGGTCTCTTACCGAGGTTATGTACGAAAAGAGATTGGAGAAGTTTATTGCCGATTGGAACGAAGTTTATCCGACCGCCATCTGGTATTGTCAGACTTAATGGTTGGATAAGTTCAAGGAAAAATTTGTACGTGCATGGACAAACCGGTATAGACACTTCAAGACGGAAGCAACTAGTGCGGTGAGGCCGCTCATGGGAGATTTAAAGATCTCATCCGGTCCGGTCAAGGCAATGTGGTTACGGTCACCGAGGCAATGGAGCAATACTTTAAGCAAGATATCAATAGGATCAAGGAGGCTTTTGAGAAAGCTCAATGGAAAGGTTGACTCCATTTCTTCGTTATGGTAACTTTCTCCAAGGAATAGAATTCAACGTCTCTCATTGGGCAATAAAACATATGATGAGACAAATGGAATATGAGAAAATTACGGAAAACCGGGTGATGTGTGTATTTGTCCCGACATGTCTTCATTGGGGCTTCCATGTCGTCATATGCTTGTGAAGTATGAAAAACTGATACCTTTGGAGGTTATTGATCCGTTTTGGAAGCAACTATCTTTCAACCCTCCCCCTTCGGGAGATCCCGGGCAATCTCCATGGGATACGAACGAAGCAAAGGAATTCTTCGAAGCTTACTCGTGGCACCTCTAAGCCGACAAGTCTTGTTGAGCCAACTAAGGCTAATTGCTCGTCCATGGATCGCACGAAGCGAAGAGCCAATAAAGGGAGATCCAACAGGAAGACCACAAACTAAAACAACAAGGAAAAAACAAAGGGTAGAATTGAAAGAAATGACTCAACGTGAAGAAGAACTCGCGGCAAGTAAGAAACGAGATCTAACCACATGTGAGATTTTGAACAAAGGTTCGTGGGAAGCGCGGGTTCCAAACAAAAGAGGTAGGCCGCGGAAGAAACCGCTAAGTCAACAACTAACCCGGGAATCCGTATCCACACCAAAAGCCAACTCATCGGAGGTTCCAAAGAAGAGGGTAGGCCTCCAAAGGTATCATCATCCGATTAAATAGAGCAACAAGGTGAGCATTCCGAAGCCATACCCATAGTCGATCTAGCGGAGGTTCCAAGGAAAAGTGGTAGGCCGCCGAAGGTAACATCATCTAGTGACAAAGAACAACAAGGTGAGCATTCGAAGCCATACCCATAGTCGATCTAGCGGAGGTTCCAAGGAAAAGGGGTAGGCCGCCAAAGGTAACATCATCTTGTGATAAAGAACAACAAGGTGAGCATTCCGAAGCCATACCCATAGTCGATCTAGCGGAGGTTCCAAGGAATAGGGGTAGGCCGCCAAAGGTATCATCATCAAGTGACAAAGAACAACGAGGTGACGAGGCTAAGGAGGTGACAAACCAAAGTGATAGCAAAGTTGACGTAGTTTTAGTTCGAATGAGAAGGGGTAGGCCAAGGAAGTACGGACTCCCATCACATATCGAAGACATTGCAAGTGTAGAGATTGCGAGAGGATGGTTTGGATATATTATTGTTACAAAAGGGTAATATGAAGATGTATAAGGATCCCGAACAGGTAAGACAATTAGAAGTTATCATACCAAGATACGGTCTTACATAGACCAACTTCCCGAGGTTATTCGCGAGTATATTTTATATACGGATGATGTCGACGGAGATGGAAATTGTGGCTATGATCTTTGGACTGAACAATTAGGAATCTTTGACACGGCGGTTAGTAGAGGTATGACACCATGCAAATATGCTAGAACGAGGATGGCCGAACAACTTGTGAATAAGAGGAGCTTTTATGAGCAATTGCTTGGTGAAGGCGAGGGTTTGATGATATGCATGCTCAAGTATTGGGGCCCGAATTACGAGATGAACTTTCTTCCTTCCCGAATATTGGATGAGAATGCCGCTTTGTGGGCATCGGTGGCGGATACATTTAGATGTGTTGTTCATTATTTTACCCCCCATCGTAGAATGTACATTTACCCCAAAGTGGCAAAAATGCGAAGGATCCCTTAAGAAGAGAAGAGTTGTTTTGGCGTTCGTGAACGGTAATCATTTCGTTAATCTAAAACTCAAAGAAAATTGTCCATTGCCACTGTTTGTGGGATGATTAAAAACAAGGCTCTAGATCCCAATATCTGGAAGGGATGGATGGCATTGTATGAGGAGAATCACCAATTTTGGGATGCGTTGGCCTTATCAAAAAAACCTCTCCGGAGGAGAAGATGCAACTTCATACGTGTGGAAGCGACGATGAATAATTTTGATGTATGTTGTTCACTAGTACGCAAAATTTTCTTTTTTTTTGGAAGTGTGAATTGTAAACATTAAATCATATTTTGATGCCGGTCTTGCAGCATAGTTGTGTTTTATATTGGCTACTACGGAACATGTGTATTAGAGGCGTAGAATCTTGTTTGAAACAATGTCGGATATGATGAAAAAACTTCCGTGAGAAATCAGTGACATTTAGGCATTGACATTAACATCATTCTTGTGCCGGTTTTCTGTCAAAATCGTATTTATCATGGAGATTACAGAACACCGGCATAGTATCCAAACACAAATAAATGCCGGAACTCTTGTCATTTAGAGAACCGGCATTGTGTTTACTGTTCTCGAGCATGCCGGTTATGAAAAAAAACTCAGAAATTTAGGTGATTTGACACAAATTTAACAACATAAAAAATATAATAAAAATACTAGAATGTATAAAAGAACAAACTCCTAAGTTTTGTGGTTCCAAACCGAAAACAAATCAAGCAAACACATTGTTCAAGACTCACAAACAAACATAAACCAACACTAGATTGTTCAAACCAAACTAATACTATAGAATAAACACACGATCACTCGGTTCTTGGCTTCTTTTGTACCTGTTCTTCCTTTTCGCCCCACAAGTCTTTTGCCTTCGGATCTTCAATTTTGTCCATCTTTTGCTCGACGTTCTCCATTTCTTTCTGGGTCAGCACCTCTCCTTTCTTGTTCTTTTTCTTAAAGAACTTTGTCAAATTTCCAATCCGCCGACGCTGTTAAGGAAATTTTAAACATGTACTTAGTATGTTCGATTGTATAAGTTCATAGACATAGATTAAAAGAATGGCAATGAACAAGACGTACGTACCAACAACGTAACGAGCTGTACAAGTGCGGGTACAGTTTCGAGTTGTGGAGGCATGTCTCTGGTGGTGGAGGAACAACTACGATATCCGGGCGTACAACATAAGGATGCGTGAACTTCCGATGGCCTCTTAGGAAGGTTGGTTCACTCTCATAACCGTTCTCAGCCAATTCCCAATCAGCCCTATCCAACACAAGTCCTTTTTCTTCCCTTTCACTCCAATGTGCAAGAATAGGTTTTGGGTCGTAAACCACGAGAGTATGGTTCTCACTTGATTGGCATTGAGGAAAGTCATGAGAGAATTTCTCGATAAGATGTATCCGTGAGATCTTTTCGCTTGTACCCAAGTTGGCGCATTACACGGCGAGGGTTGTGCATAACAAATCCTTTTGGATGAAATAACGGTCCGTTGTAAAATGAAACATTGTCACACCGTTCAAAGTGAACTCCCCTGGCATTCCTATATGGATCAAACACAACATCTTGGACATCCACCGAGTCCAAAGCCAATCTCATTGCTAATAACCGTTTTTTGTTATTGGGCCTTGGGGTATTGTCGAAGAAGTATTTTTGACCTAGAGGCCTATTTTCTTGATATTCAGTGAAAATCTTCTATCCTTTGTACTGTTTGAACAATTTTTTGAAGTGTTCATAAGCCCACACCTACGCCAATGAAAGATCGTTCCAATGATATGTATAAGATAATTAATAATTGAAACTAACAAATTTAATCACAACAAAAAAAAAAAGTAGTTGACTATACCGAGTACGGTGAAATTCCCATTAAATTGACTGGGCGTTCGCCTTAGATACTGACGCATTTACGCAAAAAAATGTGCCAAGAAAGCGTTGCCCCATGAATACTCATGAACCTTTTCCAAAGGATCCAAGTATTGTAGGTTGTTCATATGCACCCTATTACCATTGGCGTCGGGAATATAGTCGTGCCCAAGATGAACAACATATAAGCCTTGGCGGGTTCTTTGGACTTGTTCGGGATTCAATTCCCTTGTTCTTCGTGTTCCCAAACAATTCAACGAGTTTGACGAATGTGATAGTCTTTGTCCTGGGAACGACTAGTCTTGTACATATTTGCCAAAGTGGTTTCCTTGTCCCATCCAAACAACTTTTTAGTCGGTTCATAGATCTTGTCCCATTCCAAGTCCTTAGAGTCATCTCCTACCTTAACGGGTTTCCGAGAACCTCAAGACCTATTATCCTTTGGACATCTTCGGGGATGATGGTCATCTCGCCAAAAGGAAAATGCATGGTATCGGTTTCACCATAAAACCTCTCAAAAGCGGTTGCCGTGACGGTATCGGTGGCCACATAATTTTTATCGCAGGATACAACCCGGATGCTTTGACTGACTTTAATGAGCGTCACACTCAAGCTTCAAAGGCCATACATCCGATTGTTGATGGCGGCTAACAAGGAAGGCATTCTTGTGGTCCTATAAAAACACACCGAAGTAAATTACATTCACTTGATCACAGATAAATAATATAATAACAAGATGCAAACGTCTTACATAAGTTTGATATATCCGGCGACCCCAAGAGTATTTGTAGGCAAATAAGAGTTGCGGGTTTATCGGTTCACCCCAATGTTTGCCATCATCGCGGTCTGGAATCATGTCATACTTATCGGGAAAGTGGGTGGGGGTGCCTTTACACCGATCTTGGGGCTTCTTCTCCGACATCGGTCTGTCCTAAGCCATTCGCAGTGAGGATGAGCCACCTGCTCGTTCGTGTACAGGATATGTTTCCCACTCATCATCATCATCACTGCTGGTTGGGTAGCTTATAGGTTGATCCCGAATTGTGACCTTAGCAGTAGCCGGATCAGGACGGCTATGTCGAGAAGACTTACGTTTTGCTTCTAAAACAACTTTGCCTTTTCCTTTGCTCTTTTGTGGTGCTCTAGACCTATGTGCCAATATGTAAACTGAGTTATATAATGACAACCGGCATAGAAATCGAAATTAACATGAGTTCGGCATAGGTGCCGCATTCTAATCAATTAATATATGATGCCGGTTGTCTTTGAATTTTAGACGGAGAATGAACATTTTTTTCAACAGAACACCGGCATAGTAAGTTAACATATCGACAACGCCGGCACTTAGAACCGGCATTGTTAAGAAATAAGCTTAAATGCGATGATCAGGATTTTTAGTACGTAGATTTTAACACGTAAAACGGCATAGTATTGATGAAATAAACAAAGCCTAAGTACGCCAAACCGGCATGGTATTCAATTAAATGTGTATGCCGATAAAGGCATGCAATAAAATCCGGATTAGGACATATATTGTGCATGATTTTCAAATTGTATTCTACCGCCAATCAAACATGCAATTGAATTTCAATTTCATTTTCAAAGACTAAACAACCAAGTTTCACTTTGTGTTTTCTAGTATGGGCTAAACCCTAAAAGTAAAAACTTCAATTCAACATATACATCACTTACCGCATCAAATTTTTATTTCCACCTCACCAATGAGACTCTTGTGCACTTGTTGCGCTTTTGATTTCGATTTACCACCATCATCAACAGATTCTTCAGATTGGGTATTGGTTTTTCAGGGGTTTGCGACGACCCATTGTGTTTGAGAATGAATGATTTCCTTTCTATAAAAATGGAGAATGAATGATTTCCTTTCTATAACCGTCACTTAAATAGAATGAAGGAGTGTGTAACTGACGCATAAACTGGTATTAAGGATTTTGTAACCGCCAAATAAGTGGGATAAATTAGTTTGTAACCGTCAAATAAGTGGAATGAATGAGTTTTGTAACTGCCACATAACTTGTGTTTATAATCACAAGATGCCGGCATTGACAAATGGAACAATTCAATGCCGGTATTCTGACAATAAGTATTTGGTGAGCAGAATTCAACGGAGGCACGGGTAACGGTATAGTATTTGGTTTATTTTTCGATGCCGGCAAAGGAAAGAAAATTGATGAAATAAATAACATAGACCACATAATCTTATGTAAATAAACTTAAAAACATTAACTCAAACCAATTGCACCTAACATCATTTCTTGGAACGAGATTCAATAAGCATTGCCGCTTGAAATGCCTAAAAGGCTCTTTTCTCCATTTGGTATATACGTCCCGAGCTTGAAACCTATTCCCTCGTATCTTGCAAGAAACTCGTTGTATTTACGACATAACTTTATGAGTGCAATTGTTCGATTTTGTACATAGAGATCACCGTAGTCCATTCGGCCTTTCTTACCTTCAAAGTAGTTATTCTTGTAAGGACCAGTCCTAACAAGACCCCAAAAAAGATTCGAAGGGCGGTGATCTTCCCGAAATCCGATACTATGTAGTAATTTTTAATCCACTCGGTTTCTTCCTCGACATCCTTCCATCTTAGATTGTTTTTGGCGTTTAATGATTTCTTTAGTTTCTTTGCGATAATGTTCAAGCGTTGCTTCCTCTTCTTCTTCTCTTTTTCTCTTTAGTATCTCTTCTTCCATTGCGGCAATTGACTTGGTGGTTTCTCCTTCTTTTTAAGTTTTTCTAGTATAAGGGAAGGCGAGTTGGTGGTTGATAATTGATTTCCCAACGGAGTGGATAGTTTGTTCTTCTTGAGTTTTTCTTTTTCCATGGCAATGATGGAATCGGTAGTTGATGAAGGATTTTCCATTGGAGGTATCAAGTGCAATGGGTTAATCCATTGCATTATATATATGATTGCACAACGGCTATTTAGTGCCGGCATTGTCAGTGACCTACAATCAATGCCGGCACTCTAAAGCCGGTTTATGGTTCAAAAAAATAGCCGTTGTGCACTGATTTTTGAACATTCCGGCATTGGTATAAACTTAACGTAAATGCCGGCACTCGCACCGGCATAGATTAATATACTACATACTAAGCCGGAATTATTAGGCAATTGAAATATGTTTACATACTAAATGGGAACTATAATTTATTTCGAACGGTATCCTTGTCGACGGAACAACGAATGCACTTAGCACGTGCATCAAGCCTTTAAACCACTTGGTGGCCCAAGTGGACGAGTTATAGTCTCGTGAGGGCTTACATAGAGGTATACCCACAAAACCTTACGAGTTATAGTCTACGAGTTTAATTATATTGGGCGAATTGCCATTCAACTTCCTCCAAGAGAGTGTAGAAGTCCTCGTGCAGAAACTCATGACCGTACCTAAATTCGTATTGAGTCCGACCCAAAGAACACTGGAAAAACAATTATTTTAATAAGTCAGCGTTTGGCATAACCAAATAAATAATTTTTGATGAACGGCCTATTGATTCACAACCTTACTCTACTCATGCGGGCTTCGTTTGGCATAGCGTCCTCACGAGCTTTCAATTCGTTTCTCAGCAGTACGCATTCATTGTATAAATAAGCGTACCTTTCCCTTATCTGCGTGAGTGTCCTCCTTGAACGATTTCCGTTTAGTGCTTTGAAAACCCTAAACACACGTTTCCACCAAGCATTGGTGTTTTGATCATGACCAAGGTAAGGCCCTCCGGTTGGGTCTTCGTTACTGGCCACCCATTGCGCTTCCTCAACGGAATGCTTTGTGAGAGTGGTGTGTGCTCTGACAATAGCAACATCTTCCAGATTATTGAATGGAGTTGGAGCCATTTTTAGTGTTCCAAAGTGATGGGTTACTGATTTAGGAAGTTTGAAAGTGATGGGTGAATAAGTTTGGTAGAGATAGGTCTTTATTTATAGCAAAAAAGTACCCAACGACTAATTTTTTGGAAAATCGCCACAACCGGCATTGGCGTAACTGTGAAATAGAATGCCGGTACTAGGAAATTTTTTAACAGAGATTGGGACAAATATGCAACCAAAACCGGCATGGTTTCTATAATAACTTCTATGCCGGTCGTTGATGAATTAAGAACCGGCATTGATGTGTAAATATTAAACAATGCCGGTCCCCAAATCCGGCTTTGTAAGCCTAATTATCTATGCCGGAAATAGTCACAAATAAATCTTGCAAGGATAAACATATTCAACATAAACGAATCACTAGAAATCAAAACATGCTCAACATAAATTAATAGTAAGAGATTAATATACTACATACTAAGCCGGAATCATTAGGCACTTGAATTATGTTTACATACTAAGCCGGAACTATAATTTATTTCGAACGTTATCCTTGTCGACTGAACAACGAATGCACTATTGTTGATGTGTAACCACATGGAACCCCGCGTGCTGCTATCTATTGTTGATGGACGAGTTTCAGCGTACCATGCTTGGGTGATTGCTAAATCTTCCTCCGAGTCAAACGATGCCATTGGTTGTATGGTTGATTAGGTACTATAATAAGCTATTTATTGATAATTATTCTGGGGTTTAGGGTTTCAAAGTTAAGAGGCTCAAGGAGATATATAAGAACGCGAGTTTTTTGCTAATTGGGTCCAAGAATTAGCTCTCTTTATATAGAGAAAAACTTCAACGACTAGTTTTTTAGAAAATCCCCACAACCAGCATTGTCGTAACTGTGAAATAGATTGCCGGCAAATACTTCCGGCATGGGGTATGATAATCTTACAATGCCGGTAGTAGGAAATTTTTTAACAGAGGTTGAGACAAATATGCAACCAAAACCGGCATGGTTTCAAAACACTTTAAAATGCCGGTAAATTAAACCGGCATTCAATCTATAATAACGTCTATGCAAGTAGGTTATGAATTCAAAAAAAAAAAACGGCTAGTTTTTTGAAAAATAAGACCGTTGGAGATTCATATCTATATAATACCCATATTCCTTTGGAAAATTATACACAAACCAGCACCCAAATAACAAAAATCATTCTCTCAAGAAAGCAAGCACGGTTAAAGCTTCACAAAGGATGGGGGATTCATCACCTTCCTCTATTTTCAAAGTAAGTACATTTACTAACAATATGATCTTCACTACTATGACCCACGACTAATATAATCTTCTCTTACAGAGTCATCATTGCAAGTGTCAAATTTGCAAGTCACCTTCTCATCTAGCCATGGACTGTCCTTTTATTTATTCAAAGTGTAGAAAATTTGTGATGGGACACGCCGGTTTTGGATTGCAAAAACCGATGATGTTGAAAATTAAAGAATGTTTCTAAGGTGTTTGAATCACCCAAAGTGCGATGAGTTTCAATGGTTTGACAAAGCTGTTCAACTAGCGAGTCAAGAGAAAACCACAAGGGTCATTGCAAGCCAATCGATGGGTGTGATGGGTGTTATATGAAGGGAAAGGAATATGTTGAAAGAGAAGAAGAACCAATGAAGTTGATCCTTGACACCCCCCTCCCGGACGATGTCTTCGAAGAGGTTCGAGAAAGGCTCAAAGGTTCGTAATTGTTGAAAAGGGGTGGAAATAGATTATCCTTAACCAAATGTAATCCATGCCATGTTGTTTAGCATGTTTTAATTAAAAGCTTCAAATCCAATGTAATAGATCAATTAGGAATAAAATAGAAGAGCATTCGAAATGGATTTTTATTCAAAACTAGCAGAGTACCGGCATGGAAGTATTCAATTTTACAGTGCCGGTTTTATGAGAACTATGAAAATTTTTAAATTATCAGAAAACCGGCATAGATGTTAGAAAATAATACTATGCCGGTACCTTCGAATATCTATACAGGAACATGGAATTTTTAATCTTCTTGTCCCGGTATGGTTTTATAAACAATTTCAGCGCCGGTTATTAGAACCGGCATTGATGTATAAATATTAAACAATGCCGGTCCCGAAATCCGGCTTTGTAAGCCTAATTTATCTATGCCGGAAAAAGTCGCAAATAAATCTTGCAAGGTATCCTAAACCAAAAGATAAACATATTCAACATAAACGAATCACTAGAAATCAAAACATGCTCAACATAAACCAACCAACTGGATTTTGCTATCAAATGTTCTTAATCCAGGTATCCTAAACCAAAAGCAAACCAAACAACTAAAGAGTTTAATACGAGGTACAAACGAAAACAAGTTCGGAATTGTTCAAGACGTGACAACCACCATCCAAAAAAAGAAACACAACTAAAGAGTTAAATCACTGGGTCTTTTGCTTCTTTTGGGACGGTTTGTACTTAGTTTCCCCGAACAAAGCTTTTGCACTAGGGTCGGTTTCTTCAATTCTATCAAGCTTTTCCTCGAATTCCTTCATTTCTTCAAGGGACAGCACCTCTCCTTCCTGGTACTTGCAACCCAACATCTTCTTTAACTTGCCAAGCCTACGCCGCTAGTTTAATATAACAAACACATAATTAGTATACAAATATGATTATGCGTATATTAAACGACGAAGCAATTAACAATACTTACAAGCAATCCAACGGTGTTATTAAGTTGGGTCATCGTAGGTGGTGCCTGTGCGGGAGTTGGAACTGGAGGGTTTTTCTGGGAGGAACTTGGACGTCATCCGGGCGGACGACATAAGGATGTGACCATTCCAGGTACTCTTCCATGTAATCGGCATCAACTTCATCACCGTTTTCAGCAATCTCCAACTTTTCCCACTGACAAATATCTACCAAACGACGTGGTTCCCTATCCCTCCAATCTGTTGGGTCCGGTTTCGGAACATACTCTACATGCAACCGATTTGGAGTTGAATAACACCGAGAAAGGTCGAGATCAAAACATTGAAAAGAGGCCGTCTGAAAAATGTGCTAATTGCTTATATCCAAGTTGACGCATCACACGCGTAGGATTAGCCATAACGTATCCTTTTGGGTGGAACAACGACCCATGGTAAAATGCAACGTTACCAAACCTCAAAACCTGCCGGTTTCCTCTAGCCTCCTTGTAAGGGTCGAACACAACATCTTTGGTACTCATTGCGTCCAAAGCCAATCTCATATCGATCGGGTCGACCCATGTTATTGGGCTTTGGAGTACTGTTGAACTCGTATCTCTTAGCTAGAGGCGTATCGGGTTTGGAAGATCTATGATCTTCAAGGAGGGTAGGCCTTGAACAAGGTTGGGAAGTGTTCATAATCCCACACCTATTCCAATGTGAAGCAATAAGTTTTGTTTCTAAGTTCACGATAAGAGTACATATGAACAATATCCACAATAACTTAAGTTTAAGAACAAATTTACCTGCAGTAGAGTGAAATTCCCGACAAATTAGTTGGTTTTAGCCTTAGAGGCCCTTCTCATCTCCATCATCAAATGTGCCATTATCGCGGTGCCCCAAGAATATCCATAGACATCTTCCAACGGATCCAAGTACTGAAGGTAGTTCGCACTAACCCTATTGCCATTGGTGTCAGGGAATACCCTAGTGCCCAAGATGTACAAAAGGTAAGCAGCGGCAGTATAACTAATTTGTTTAGGGTCCCATCCATCCTCCAAACTTCTTTTCTTTGTCTTTTCAAAATTCTTCTTAAGCACCGTCAACTTGATTGTCTTTGTCTTACCAGGACGTGGATTCATAAAAGCTCTCCACGAAGTTTTGTAGTCCCAACCAAACAGCTTGTTAGTCGACCGTGCAACTTCGACCATTCTAGGTCTAGAGACTCAACTCTTTACGCAATTGATTTGCCGATAACATTCAAGCCTAGAATGTTTCGAGAATCTTCGAGGATGAAGGTCATCTCCCCAAAAGGGAAGTGCATGGTATCGGTTTCACCATGATACCTTTCGACGAAGCAATTGACAAGAATGAGAATCGGGCTTCACATAATTTTCAACCAAAGCATATAGACTTAATCCTTTACTATTGTTTGGACCTCTTCACATTCCTCGGACAAGTCCCAACCATCCGCGGCTTGGTTTGGCAAACACGCACAGCCTTCTTATGATCCTACAATTAGGAGAGACAATACAATTAAGAGATTTTATATAAATACACAACAATACATATGTACAAGATAGAAAATGCTTACATAGGTTTGATAGATAGTACGAGCCCACGAGTCCTTATATCCAAATAGTATTTTCGGTTCCGAGCTTCGCCCCCAAATTCTACCACGATCAAGATCAGGAATCATGTCATCAATGTGAGGAAGGTGAGAACCCTTAACTTTCACTTTGACGTTGCCCTTCCCCTTCTTGCCATTGCCTTGTGTTGGTTGTTGACTTGGGCCACCAACTTCGCTTTGGCTTGCTAATTGACTTTCCTCTTCATGGTTCATCTTGATCATCCCCGCTCACGATTTGCAAGTCGACTACGGTCACTACCACTCTCCCAAATTATCCTCTTGTACCAGCCCCCAAACGTATCTTACGACCTTCATCTTTCCCTCGAGGAGGCAGAGGCGAGGACTATCAAGACCGTCCCTCCTTCTTCTCTTAGTGACAACATCTTTATTTTTTCTTTTGTTGGCTTCCTTTGCTTTTGACCTATATCGTAAGCACACAGAAAGCAATGAATATAAGACAACTCACCTTCAGTTTTAGTACCGGCATTGAATACTTTAAACTAGACCACGTAGGTACAATGTTAATAGCAGTACACATTGATTGTCGATAGTGCCGGTACCAACTAATCGGCATACAAATGAAACCTAAAATCTATGCCAACATTGTTGACAATGTTCATGTATGTTTTAAGTCCACTAAGAGGCATTCTCGAATTATGAAAAAACAACGGGGTACAAATAAGCTGGCATGTAAAGAAACCAAAAATTCATACACTCTCTCCTGTATGTTTTAAGAGTACTACCGGCATGCTCGAAATATTAGAAACAAATGCCGAATTACTTCACAGAAGCATGGAATGAATCCAAAAAACAATGCCTGTCTTGGTGGCAAATTCATAAACTCTTCGTATGTTTTAGTCCACTAATGCAAGACACACGAATTATTATCAAACACTGCCTAGGTACTACAAAACCGGCCTTGTATTCATCCTAGATTGAATGCCGGTAGTGAAAATTCGGTCTCTGGTTATTCGGGGGTTGTAAACGGCCTTTGTATTCATCCTAGATTGAATGCTTAGGAACTCATAAACCTAAGCCTTTGTATTCATATAAATTTCAATGCCGTACGCTCACGAAACTCAATCTGTTTGAGTTAGGGTTCGCGATTCTAACCTGAACCCATTGCCATAGATCGATTTAAACACCTAAAAGTAGTTTTAAATGACTTACCTTCTCATGAAGCCATATATTTGTGTAGTTGATCGTCGGATAACGTTGCTTCTTCGATGTTCTTGCTCTTGAGCAATCTTAGCAAGTCTTTCCTTTGTTTTTGTTGAGCAATCGATGATGTTGAGTTCGATTGGGCATTTGGTTTCTTTCGTGGAGGCATTGTTAATGATTCGGGTTGGTTAATCGACGAAGAAATTTTTGAATCGACGATTAATCGACGAAGAACGATGAAGAACAATGAAAATTTTTTTTCAGAAACAAATTCACTAACAGTGCCGGTACTGAAATACAAATGGGGGATATATGTTTTGGTTTTTTGATTTTATTGTTTTAGTAGAGAGGGTAGTATGGTCTTTTCATGATGTTTTTTAATTAACCAAAGGGTATTTTAGTATTTTCATACCCAAAATCACCTCTTAACACACACCATGGGTTGGGAGAAGTAATCTATATCCCCCAATTACTTTTTATATCCACCAATTAAAAGTTCATTTAAATACCCTTCAAAATCAGCCCCTTAAAATATACCTGAATTCAATTTTTAAAGATCCCCCTATCTTTTGAAAAGTGGATGCAATTAGCACAAGTTGTTTTCAGAAATGGACGCAGCTAGCAGTTGACTCCAAGAAAAAGAAAAAAAAATTACCCCTGGGTATTTGTGCAAGGTCAACAAAAATGGAGAATATTTATAACATTCCCATAATTAGCACTAATAAATCTTGTTTAATTTAATTAATTAGTGAATTAAAATTTAGGAGATTATATTTTAGTTAGATTGATCTTATGGATTTTGTTGAAATATTTTTGAGATAAAAGAATATTTTTGAATTTTGTTTGATAATGGAAAATAAGCCACACTAGTAAAATTGATCTTATGGATTTTGTTCAAAGATTTTTGAGAGAAAAGAATATTTTTGAATTTTGTTTGCTAACGGAAAAGAAACCACACTAGTCAAATACTACTAAAATCACTAGTGGAAAATAGAAGTTCCCCGACTGTCAGGACAGGTCATACATACGAGTTAAATGACCCGTTTTAACGGTTGAGGAAAGGTCGTTTGATAAAGCATTTTATTTTGTACGGCCAGTGATGTAGTTTTTACAGTAATAAGTAGGGAATTCGTTTCTCGAACTTGGGAAGTTATTGATTTTAGACTTAATAAAAGAAAATATTGAAACTAGCAAAAATATGTAAACAAAGGTAACAAGAGTAAGAGCTAATGGGACTTGGGATTTCATTGTTTTTCATACTCATGTGGTTTAGAAATTAATCCTATGATAATTATGATTCAAATAAAATTTATTAACTCTTAATATTTTCCAAGATAGATTTTTTAAAAGGAATGACTGTAAATCTAAAGCATAGGACATCAAATCATTTAAGCTAAGCATGACCCATCAATTGAAATAACAATCATTCACTAAAAATCATAAAACAATTAATAAACAATACAAGAAGTAAATAATAATTATATCATGTTACCACATAGATTAAATCCAGCTTCCTCCTTTGTCCCAGTGATAGGGTTTAGCTCATCATGATATAAACTCACTCAAAACAATATTTCATAGCTCTAAAAGGTGTTTTATTGAAGGAAAGGTGCTAATACAGAAATTTACAACGTTTATATGTTGCAATTGAACAGGTACAGAAAATGGTAAAAGATAAGTGCGGTAGAATGAACGACTGTTTCTGGGTGTAGTATGTTCTTCGTGTTCTTCTTTAACACCAGGAGAAACTCGATTCCTGCAACTTCAATTTCTCAGCTCTGCCTTATTCCTAACTTCCCCGAACTCTCGATAGCCCTTCTAGTATTCCCCAACAACTCATTTATACCCATAGCGACTCCAAATCTCTCGAGTAAATGCAAAATATTTTTGATTATTCTCCATGCAAGGTACGGGTATTTTCTTCCTTGTTCCAGTTACTTTGATACACGACTCTTGAATAAATTAAACTCTATCCAGCCACATGCTACCTCCAAAAATATCTCAACAAAATACCAAAAATATCTCTCGGGTATCTTTTCCTGTTTCAACCAATCTCCACGTTGCAGCCATATTTAATCGATTCCAACACACGTACCTTCCATGTATGAATGAAACAGGTCATTCGGCAACCAATTCCGGACAAATTAAAGTTCGATTAAATTTCAGCCAAATCACTTCCACAAATACACGCAGATACAGCTAGACCCGTGAACCCTGTTTGCTTTGAATCCAACTATCCATCCAACCTGGATCGATTCTAAGACCCTTACTGGCCCTGTTTCACTCAATGGAGTTATCCCAAACATGTACATCAATATAATCTCACTACAAATCTTCGAATTCTCATACCCTAATTCTGATCCGTGAAGAAAAACTTTCCCGCCAAAACTGTGTTGCTTCAAATCCATGATTCTAGCCAATTCCAATCGAAACAGAGGATATTACCAGCCTTGTTTATCCCATTAGAACAAACCCATTTGAACTCAACGCTTTAGTCTCTTCCTAACGCCTTCAAATCTTCAACCCTAATTCTGCATCCATTTTCCGGCCAAAATTTGAAATTCAAACGAAGAAGATGACTGCCCCTTAACCAGATCTGGTGCCTTTTGTGGCTGTCCAGGGTGCCTTTAGTAAACTGTTGGGTGCCCTTAGTAATGTCGGTGTACATTTCTTGGCATTTTCTACACACTTCCAGGGGTGCCTTTAGCCAAAGTCGGGGTTCCTGTAGTACTTTTCTCCGGAGGTTTAAATGCCACTTTTAGAGTCAATTTCTTCGCAAAAACTTATTTCTTCAAAAGCACCTAGAAAAATATAAAAACAAGTTTATTAGCAAAAAATGAGTCCTAGCTAATGTAATTATGGGTGAAAAAGCGTCGCACTTACGTGCTTACCAAATTCCCCCACACTTACATTTTGCTAGTCCTCGAGCAAAATAAAAAATGTATCCGCTAAACAGCTGGATATAGAAAGATGTTTGCTAAACAGCGAGACGGAACCACTAAACAGTGGTATAGATATGTCTGCTAAACAGCGAAACGAATAATTAGAAAGACCCGCTCAATAGC
Organism: Papaver armeniacum; assembly: GCA_023531295.1. Classification (NCBI taxonomy): domain Eukaryota; kingdom Viridiplantae; phylum Streptophyta; class Magnoliopsida; order Ranunculales; family Papaveraceae; genus Papaver; species Papaver armeniacum. Next base: position 250,420 of record JAJJWW010013512.1, read on the forward strand.
TAGTCATGTTGTTCAATTTTTTTTAGAAACAACTGATCATATACATATATTTTTAGACCCGCTCAACAGCTGGTCATAAAATGCAAGAAAACAATCAACTTTTTTTTTTTTTTTTTTTTTTTTTTAACATGCAAGAAAATGTATATGCCCTACAATAGAACCGCTCAACAGCTGGTCATAAAATGCAATAGACCCGATCAACAGCTGATCATAGTATGTAAAAAGTTAACTACTCCCTCACACTTAAATCTAACATTGTCCTCACTGTTTCTAATGAAAGCACAGTACCAAAAGTGAAGAAAGATAGTACCAAGATGAAGCGTAGCAATCCTTCCATGGGGAACAAAATTCCACTATGTACAATAAGAGTGTGGGTTGCCTCCCATGAAGCACTAAGTTTAAATTCTTCAGCCAGACATCAAATACCATAAAATGGCTAGTCACCTTTCAAAATCATAAACTAATAGGCAAACAATCAGGTCAGACAATACCAAATAGAAGCGCCACAATTATGAGACAAAGCAAATAATTAGAAAATGAACAGACGGAGCGCAACCTGATCTAAAATTTCTTGCAAGACAACTGGGTTTGTCTGTGGTGCCCACTTGGGCTTCATATAAGTGTCTTGACAAATAGATTCATTCGAACAATAGGTCTCTAATATTGGTTTCCTCTCGGACCGCATCAGGAGGATCAGGTTGAGGAGTCGAAAGAGACTCAAGTAATACCTCAGGTATACTAGGCTCAAGTCCCAAGTTAGGGGCTTCTAATGGGGATACTTGATCATCACTACCCCCAAACTTGGGGTAGTCAGTATTCTCAGGACAAACCTCTAACTATTGCTTGAATTTAGAATCTCGGAGTCTTTAAAATACTCAAGAGCTTATTTTAGATCATTACCCCAAACATAGGGTCAACACTTTTCTCTAGTAAGCCCCTAGAACTATGGCTTGAATTTCAGGGTCCGTGTAGAGTCTTTAAAGTACAAAGAGATCTTCTTCTAGTTAAATATTTTGGTCACCTAATTGACTTAAGAGAATCTCATCAAATTCATCCGAAGAATCATCCAATAAAGTGTCGTCCCAATTATCCTGAACTAGATCCTGAACTAAAGTTCTAATCATATTCACTTCATCTAAATCATTAGAAGGTTGTCTAGTAACATTAAATACATTTAGTTTAGTAGTCATATTACCAAAGGATATGTTCATAAGTCTGGTCCTACAATTGATGGTAGCATTAGATGTGGCTAAAAATGGGCGACCTAAAATCACCGGTATTTGAGCACTAGGTTCCTGAACAGGTTGAGTGTCTAGAACAACAAAATCCACTAGATAAATAAATTATCAACTTCAATCAGTACATCCTCTATGACACCGCGAGGGACATTGACAGACCTATCAGCTAATTGTAGTGTCATTTTTGTCGATTTCAACTCACCAATACCTACCTGGATGTACACATGGTACGGGAGTAAGTTAACACTAGCTCCTAAGTCAAGTAATTCCTTATCAACTATGTGATTGCCAATCGTACACGATATGGTGGGGCATCCAGGGTCTTTATACTTAGGGGCTGTTTGGTTCAGAAGGATTGAACTTACCTGACCAACTAAAAAGGATTTCTTATGGACATTAAGTTTACGCTTTCGTGTACAAAGATCCTTAAGAAACTTGGCATAAGCATGCATTTGCCTAATTACTTCAAATAAAAAGATATTCATGTTTACCTGCTTAAATATTTCCATTATTTCGTTGAAAGTCGACTCTCTCTTTGTTGGAGCTAACAACTGTGGATATGGGGCTCTAGGAACAAAGTGAGACCTATCATGGACCGCATTGGACTCTTTAGAGACTTTATCATTCTCTTCAGCTATGGGTTCTTCTTCGGAAGTGGAGGGTGGAATTACACTATGTCCATTATTAGGCATGACTACCTTATTGTCCACCGTTTTACCTCTTTTAAGGGTTGTTATAGAGTTCACTTGATCGAACTCTTTATCTCTAGAGGATAGTTCATGAATTCCTCTAGGATTGGGTATTGGTTGATTGGGGTACTTTCCCTTTTCATTTTCGCTCAAAAACTCTGCAATTATACTAGCCTGATTTCTTAGCTCTGAAATAGCCTGGGAGTTTTCCTGTAAACCTTTCTCAACCGTTTGCTTAAAATATGAGATAAGATGGTGAGAGACTCTTCTAAGCTCATGATTTTTTTATACAACAGGTTATGATACTGATCTGGCTCTAAATGGTTCTTAGTATACCCAAAACCCGAGAGAGTCTGAACTACCAGGCTGACCTTTAATCTGGCCCTTAGACCAAGAAAAATTAGAGTGGTTCCTCCAACCAGGGTTATAGGTATCTTAATATGGATCAAATCTCTGACGGTTTTCAAACCTAGAGTTGTTATAAAGAGCATGAGCTTGCTCTTCGTATCTAGCATGGTGTGACCTTTGATTCATTTCTAAGGCCTCTAGACGCCAAAGAATATCAGACCCATAATCAACTATATTGACCCTATAGATATGATTCCTATGTATTTCTGGTTCTCTCATTAAATCCCATTGTCTATTTTTCTCAGCGAACTCAATGAACTCGTCAAAATAAGCATCCGGGTCCTGATAGGTGAATTCTCCACCACTAATTGTTTCTAACTGCACACGAGTTTCACTATCAAGGCCCTCATATAAAATTTGAGCCAAGTGGGCTTTTTCAAAGTCGTGATGTGGGCACTGGTATAATAATTCACTAACCTTTCTACATAATCATGAAGTTTTTCACCTAATTTCTGCTTGAAGGTTTGGATAGATTGCCGAACAGCAGCAGTCTTATGGTGTGGGTAGAATTTCTTAACAAATACCTCTACAAGACCATCCCAGGTGGTAATTGTTTTAGAAGGGATAGAATGATACCACTCTTTGGCTTTCTCATCGAGAGAAAAGTGAAACAAACGTAACCCAAGCACATCTTTGGAGACATTCGGATAGTTTATTGTGTCGCAAATCATTTCAAAGTCTCTTATGTGGGTATACGGGTTCTCATTCTCTACCCCCTAAAAGTACGAAGCATGCGAATAGTCTCAGGTCTAATATCAAATTGGACCGTAGAAGCTGGTATAACTACACCTGGGTCACGCATTACTCTAGACGGTTTCAAACGATCCCTAAAGGTTTTTACCGGGACCTCATTATCATTTTCATTAACCATATCGGCAAAAATAGAAGTACCACCTAAATCTGTGTAACAGGTTGGACTCAAATTAAAAAGGTCGTTTTCCTCAAGTCTATCTCCTACCCGTTTCCAACGACGCATACACAAGTAGAACCGCTAGTGGTAACCAAAAAAATTGTGCACATGCAAATGCCGGGGTTCACTAATTTATATAAGCTTGGGTTACCTTTAGCAATATATACCCACAATCAGAGGTGGTCATTGGTATGAGGCTAAGGTTTGTGGTTTTTCGGATGATAACGCACAGAGGGTTCACCATACTAAACCACGTGGTTTCCTAAAATCGGTGCCAAACGAAAATGCAATTGGTGTGTGCACGTGTTTTTTTTTTCTAATAAAATAACAAAAATATTTACAAAATAAAATAATTATGTACAAATAAAAAGCCAACAAAAAAAACTACCTTATTTACAAAAATAAAATCTTGAGTATGCTACTTACCTCTCTGGTGGGCAAGTCCACAATAAATGCGAAATATAACCTGCACAACAAAGACAAGACTATACCCAAAGTAAAATCAAATAAATAAAAAAAAAAAAACTAAAACATAAACTAAATAAAAATAAAAATAAAAATCTAAAACCTAACCTAACCTAAAGGCAAGTACGCGGCGGCGCCAAAAACTGATTTAGTTTTTACAATGATAAGTAGGGAATTCGTTTCTCGGACTTGGGAAGTTATTGATTTTAGACTTAATAAAAGAAAATATTGAAACTAGCAAAAATATGTAAACAAAGGTAACAAGATTAAGAGCTCCTGAGACTTAGGATTTCACTGTTTTTCATACTCATGTGGTTCAGAAATTAATCCTATAATAATTCTGACTCAAATAAAATTTATTAACTCTTAATATTTGCCAAGATATATTTTTTAAAAGCAATGAATGTAAATCTAAAGCATAGGACATCAAATTATTTAAGCTAAGCATGACCCATCAATTGAAATAACAATCATTCAATAAAAATCATAAGACAATTAATAAACAATGCAAGAAGTAAATAAGAATTATTTCATGTTACCGCATAGATGAAATCCAGCTTCCTACTTTGTCCCAGTGATGGGGTTTATCTCATCATGATATAAACTCACTCAAAACAATATTCCATAGCTCTAAAAGGTGTTTTATTATAGAAAGTGCTAATATAGAAATTCGCAAGCGTTTATAAGTGTTGCAATTGAACAGCTTACAAAAAACGACAAAAGATAAGTGAGGTAGAATGAGCGACTATTTCTGGGTGTAGTATGTTCTTCGTGTTCTTCTTCTACACCAGCAGAAACTCGATTCCTGCAACTTCAATTTCTCAGCTCTGCCTTATTCCTAACTTTCCCAAACTCTCGATAGCCCTTCTAGTATTCCCCAGAAACTTATTTATACCCATAGCGACTCCAAATCTCTCAAGTAAATGCACAATATTTTTGATTATTCTCCATGCAAGGTACGGGTATTTTCTTCCTTTTTTTATCTCCTCACGCGCTCTGCTGGTATTGACATGTTCCAATTACTTTGATACACGACTCTTGAATAAATTATACTCTATCCAGCCACATGCTACCTCCAAAAATATCTCAACAAAATACCAAAAATATCTCTCGGGTATATTCTTTCCCTGTTTCAACCAATCTCCACGTTGCAGCCATATTTAATCAATTCCAACACACGTATCTTCCCTATATGAATGAAATAGGTCATTCGACAACCAATTCCGACCAGAAGTCCGATTAAATTTCAGCCAAATCACTTCCACAAATACACGCAGATACAGCCAAACCCGTGAACCATGTTTGCTTTGAATCCAACTATCCAGACAACCTGGATCGATTCTAAGACCCTTATCGGCCCTGTTTCACTCAATGGAGTTATCCCAAACAAGTACATCCATTCAATCTCACTACAAACCTTCGAATTCTCATACCCTAATTCTGGTCTGTGAAGAACAACTTTCCCGCCAAAACTGTGTTGCTTCAAATCCATGATTCTAGCCAATTCCAATCGAAACAGAGGATATTACCAGCCTTGTTTATTCCATTTGAACTCAGCGCTTTAGTTTCTTCCTAACGCCTTCAAATCTTTAACCCTAATTCTGCACCCATTTTCCCGCCAAAATTTGAAATTCAAACGAAGAAGATGACTGCCCCTTAACCAGATCCGGTGCCTTTTAGTAGTTGTCCTGTGTTGCCTTTACTAAACTGTTGGGTGCCCTTAGTAATTTTGGTGTACATTTCTGGGGCATTTTCTACACACTTCTAGGGGTGCCCTTAGCCAAAGTTGGGTTCATGTAGTACTTTTCTCCGGAGGTTTAAATGCCACTTTTAGAGTCAATTTCTTCGCAAAAGCTTATTTCTTCAAAAGCACCTAGAAAAATATAAAAACAAGTTTATTAGAAAAAAAAGGAGTCCTAGCTAATGTAATTATGGGTGAAAAAGCGTCGCACATACGTGCTTATCAGCCAGGTGCCGAGGGTCGCGGAACAACAATGGATTTTAACGGTAGATTGATAATGACTAATTGAATCAGTCGTAGAGATAGATTTTAATATAAAAAATAAATTCAGAATTGGCTAAATGCCTGAATCTGTCTGGTCTGAAATAATTTGACTGTAACTCAAATAAAACTGAATTCAAAATTGAAATGAAATTAGAATAAACTTGCACCGAAACTGAAACTCGTAAATTCAAAATAAGCTTTTTCATTAGGTTCAAAATTACATTCATTGTATTCATTAGATTCAAAATTACACAAATGAATCTAAATCCCGAGTTCAGACCAATAGTCCTAGCCAAAACAAGTGAATAAAAAGCCTTTAGAGCGCCAGTCATCTCACTGTAGTATATGCCCCAAACCTACGCAAGACTTCCAGAGGACCTACATAAGCAAAAATTCAAGGATAAGTAATAATATAGTAAAAAAAAAATTATCGACAGTAAAAAAAAATCTAATCGACAAATTTTTTTCATTTGAACTTGATGAAATATATAGAAGGAGAAAAAAATTGATACATTACCAATGGGTTAGATTTAATTAGAATTGACAAGGGTAATTTTGTAACTTTACTCTTTTTGATCACCCCTTATCCAAGGCTCTAGGTCCATTTAAATTTTGGTATACCAATTAATCTGGGTATACTCCAATTCCGTCAGGCTCCAAAGGCTTAAAAAAACAAATAGAAATCTATAAGATTTTTAGTCTTGTTAGTTTGGGGGTAGTTGTATATGATTTTTAGCCCGGTTAATTTGTGGGTAGTTGTATAAGATTTTTAGCCCGGTTAGTTTGGGGGTAGTTGAATTATTTGGGGACTATGACTAGAAAACTAATTAAATATGATATACTGAAATTATTCTAAAAATACCTTAACCAACGATTCATGTTAATGGCTAATATGCTCGTATCCATTAGTTATGATTAATGTTAGTGTTTAGATTTGATTATAGTTTTAGACTTAAGAGTAGAAACTTATTTCCTCTTCTAAATTTGGAAAAGAAATAGAAGTAGAGGAAAAAAAAAACAATAACTAGGGTTTGTGATTTGTTTGCAAAAATAAAACTTTATAATGACGATGAAGATTTTAGTAGTGATGAAAAAGCGGATGCATCAGACTATCCTGATTTTGATTCTACCGATTTGGATTTTTTTGTTAAATGAACAAGACCGTGTAAACTAAATGATTGAGGATATTATTGTAGCATAAGAAGAATATTGCAGGGAAGAAAAAGGTGATAATGCTTCCAATGGGCAGGTATGCTTTTATAATCACAAAAACCTGATAAAATTTTAAAATTTTCATTTTTTATTTTTTTTTTCTGTCAACTGAAACCCAGAATCGATATATTTTTTGCAGTCGCAGATACCGATAGTGAATTTCTCCACATAATTGGAACCCCAATCGGTCCTTGTTTATCACTATAAAGACCGACTGTAGTACAATTTAGGTAGGAATTGGTAGGTGAGAAAATCGGCTTTTGTGGGTGATGTATATACACCGATTCTTTCACTCGGATATTTTTGAGAAAACAAAAAAACACAATTTGCATAATCGGGCTATGTAGGTTTACATGTAATATGGATTGTGAAGACAAAAGTTCACAGAAGAATGCATTTCCAACCCATACAGGAATCTGAGTGCATGTCACACAACATGTACCGATTGTAATAGTTTTCAGAGTAAATTCATTAAGTTCACAATCGGTTCCTAAACTAACTTCTAAAGACTGATTGTTAGCAATCGGTGAGCCCAACTGTTACTCATATACCAATTCCTTTTGCTTGGCTTGTTGATATATTTTGTAGATTATTGTAGCGATCATCGAAGACCAAACAGAACTTGTATCAAATGGGGATTGATACCTCTATTCACTATTACACTGATTTCGTATAGGAAAAGAGGGATAATGCGAAGAAATGGTTTGTGGACAAGGGCATAGAGATAAAATGTGCACTAGGTTTAGGACGTCATTCAAGTCGTGGTAGTTTAGAAAAAATTTGCAAGAGTAGTGGAAAGGAAGGAATTCGCCGATAAAAGGGCATACCATATGTTAAGAATACGACTAGGGTCGACATCACAAAATCAAAGAAGTTTGGATACCTGTTCAAGATTATAGTCAATAGACCCAATGGTGATGTATACATGCTTTATAAAGTGATAATTGGTTTTCATAATCATGATGAACTGGAATCTATCATTTGATACGTTGTCGTTTGTGGGTTAAAACCTCATCAACTCGAAACAGTAAAGTCGATGAAAGCATGTAAACCGAGTGACATCCTTATGAAGATTAGGGAGGATGATAAGAATGCAATATTAGAAGATTGAGGAGGAGGATTATGTTCTTCTTGTTGATCATCAACATCAGAATCCATGATCAAAGCTACTGTATTTTGAGATGGAATGAAACATCAGAAGAGAGGTTGATACGGAAATTAAGGCAGTAAGAAATATAAAAATGATAACACTAAACCCTAGGAGCAAGCACTATGTTTTAAGATGAAAGTTTAGAAACCGGGGAGGATAACTACATATTTCGGCGCTGGTTATTATAATAAGTTGAATTTAAAAATAGGAAAATAAAGTCGCAAAATAGAGAAACCCATATCCCCCCTCTCTTTATTCTCTTCAAAAAAATTAAACTCAAAACTTCTTTCATCTTCTTTGCTCAGATCTAGTCCATCATCATTATTGTTTTAAGATTGTTATTTTAAACTGTTCGATGTATATGATGCGAATGAATTTGTACTACCCTTTTTCCTCTTTAAATTCCTGCAAAAAAAAAATTAGTTATTAAATTTTATTTTTCTCATGAGGTTTTATTTTGCCTTCCTATGTAAAGTTCTTATCTTGCCTTAATTTGTCTTTTATTTCTGTGCGACGAGATCGCAGGCGGTCTTTACACCGTAATGTATTGACCCATTGATCTCGTCTTATCTTTTTCTTGTACTATTACCTCTTCAGGCTTTTATTGCATAAATATTACAAGTCTTAATACTCCCGTGAGTAAAAAGCCTCATGAAATTTACGTCTTTTGACACAATTCAGCTCCCTAATGGAGGGTGCCGTCCTTATCTTCCCCCTGGTGGCCCCTTCAAGGAAGCTTACCTCTACCGGGTTAAAGTTGGCTCCTCCCATCCAATAATACAACAACCAGTTGATTTCGCAGTCTCTTATCCCTCCACCGATTGGGTTTATGGTTACGAGAACGCACCCTAAGTGGGGTACCTTCGGACCGAGTGCATCATAGTAAGTTCTTGTCAAGAATGGTAAGGTAGGCTCCAACGCCCCCCGCACTCTTGACTCAACCGTGTACCTCGGCGCCCTGATTGAGTTTCTGCACTCCTTAGGAGAGACTTTCTCACCTTGGTCTTCCAATCTAAGATTATGAACTTAGACTGAAAATTTAAGGCACCTCTCCTGGATGGTCATTTTCGTTTTTCTCACCCCAAATCTCCATGACTCAAGTTCAAGGGTCGCTGTAGCTTTCCATTGAGTCATGCATGTATGCGAACTAGGTTGTCTCCGATTATGACGTGCGATAGGTATTACTTTTTTGCCTCTTGCATGTATGTGAACTAGGTTGCATGCCACATTTGGATTCCTAGTCTATCTGGTTAAAATTTTCATTTCTGGTGCCTTTTATTAAGGTCTTATCATAGTTGAAATTAGAATTTGTCATTCCATTCTCAATATGTGAGTTTATAAAAATCTAGTACATAAATTTCTTATTAATTTCTTTCTGATGAAGCAAAGACATGTATATTCTCCATACTACGCATTTGTCCCTTTCTCCTTCTGTATTTCCTTAATCTCGCAGATACTTTCCAGAACATTATTTCGCATAGCTCCTCCAATATCCTCTGAGCGAGCACCATTGCACCTTTCACTTTTATCTCGAGAACATAACTTCTGCTTCTGTATTCCTCCTCTTTCTGTAGAAGTGATATCTCTGGCTCGCTTAGTACTATTCGCAGAAGGTTCAGCCTCAGTATTCTTCTTATCTGTTTTTCCAACTTTATACACTTCGTCCACCATTAATCTCTCATCTCTTTGACTCTCTACAACATGCTTTTTCCAATTTCTTCGTTTACCTTCTCTTTCTTCTCACTTATCAATATCGATTTCTTGACAACTTCTACTTTCAACTGTATCTCCTATTATTATGCCAATACCTTGAGGTAAAGGAAATTTTATGCACTGATGAAATGTCGAAGCTACGCCCAAGATACTATGTAACCATGGCCTTCCAATTAGAGCATTATAAGGTGCTTCGACATCTAGGACACATAATACAATTTCCGTTGGTAGATTTTGAAGAAGAATTCTCATTGTCACCTCTCCTTTTGGCTTGTTCGTAGTTCTATTACCATAAATTTTATAGTTGAAGGAATTAATTCGTCATCCCTTCCACCCATAATTTTGTATGTAGGATAGAAAAGAATATCCACAGAACTTCCAGGATCTATAAGTATTCTATTTATTGCACGGGTATTTATTTCATCTTCTTCATCATCCTCTACTTTTGGTTTCGGATTAATTCCTAATCTCACTACTAATGGACATTCGTGCGATTTCCCTCCTCCTGGTGTTTCTTCCGCACTAAATGAAATAATCTGTTTTTGCCAGTCTTTTAATGGTGATACCTTCGCAAGGTTGATAATTTTCCTTCCATCAGCATCTCTCGCATACACCCTACTCAATATATTGTCATGGAAATCTTCTATGTTTTTGAATGAATGTATAATTGAATTACAATATAAGATTTTTTCTTTCGCACCTACTTCAATTACATATGTATTCTTTCCTTTCTCCGTTCCATACGTGTTTCCTCCCGGTAGTGGTGGTGGTAAATTCTTTGGTTGTTGTGCTAAGAAATGGTCCAGCTTCCCTTGTTCTATCATTCGCAATATGATTTTCCTTACATTTCTGCAATTATTTGTTGTGTGACCATGAAAGCGATGATATACACAAAAGTATTTACTCCTCCTTCCTGGTGGTGGCTCATCTCCTACATTGTGTGGTTCAGGAATTTCTTCCATTAGGATGGAAGCTTCCATTAGGATGGAAGCTTCCATACTTTATCTACTGTAGTGTTCAATTTTGGAAAATTTATTTGTTCCCATACTATCCTTCCAATTCCTTGCCTCTTATTATGATATGGTTGCTGACCTCCAGAGCCTTCTGGTGGATTGTCCATTATCTGAATCTTATTATTACCTCCATGATTTTGAAGTTGTTTTTATCTATATTCCTTTTCAAACTCTTCTTGATCTGCACTACCCATGGCTATTAGCTTTTTTTCCCTCTCTATAATGTTCTTTCCTTGATTCCCCTACGAGGTACTCGCAACAAGATTTGTCATTCTTGGGAGTAAGCTTTCATTTCCGCTCTTCGCATCAGGTACCACCATTGGATAGGACTCCATATCTCTTTGTTTCTCTTCCGATGTTATGTATTCCTCTTGGAATTTGCGCAACTCTGACATTGTTATTGTATCCTTTATTCTGAAGATTTGTGTATATAATAATTCTGTAGGGAAAAGAGCATTGACAAATGCAAGAATAAGGTGTCGCTCATCCACTCGTCTTTCCATTTCACTACACATGGTTCTCCAGTATGTTGTTAGATGACGTAAACTCTCATTTACTCTTCTGCGAAGTCCGAATGCCATTTCAATTCCTGGTCTTGACATATTATTGCTGATGTATTGTCCTAAAAAGACGTTCTGTAAATGATGAAACGATCCAATGGTTTCTATTGGTAGCCCTTCAAACTATTTCAGAGCTTCCCCTGCTAAGCTCGCAGCAAAATATTTACACATCACTGCATCATTCTTTTCCCACTGTAATAATGATCGAGTGTAAGCTTTCACATGTTGTATGGCACATGCACTCCCATCAAATATGCTAGTGAACATTGGCAAATTTCACTTGGGAGGTATCACTGTCATTTGAATTTGCCTTGTAAAGGGAGTTTTCCCAGCTTCGTCCACTGCTTCTTCTAGTTGTCTCCTTCCACTATTTCTTTTCGCAGATATCATTTCTCTTATTTCCGCCATTTCTTTAAGAATTTCTTCACTTAAAGTTGGATCTAAATACTCTCTCATAGGTCTTTTTAATCTTGCTTGACTCAATCTATTCTCATGATTATTCTGGTGTACTGCCTCTTGTATCTCATTTTCTTCAGCTTCTTCTATTCTTCTCATACGCCTTTCAATGTTCACATCAATCTCTACTCTATTATACCTTTCCTCTTCATCTGTGCGATTATGTCGATGTCTTAACATTTCTCTTTCTTGTGGTGTAGCCCATCCTTGTTCTGTATTATCCATGCGATAACGTTCGCGCTTCCATACTCGATTATCATGATTTTTTTGACGCAATGCTTCTTGCAATTCTCTCTCTTCAATTTCTTCTCTTCTTCTTTGTCTACCTCTTTCATCTCTCGCACGTGTAATTTCCCTTTCACGCTCGTATTCTTATCTCAACATTTCTCTTCCATGTAATATCATTTGTGCTTGCCTTTGGTCTTCTTCTTCTCTTTCAAAATGATAATGTGTGCGACGAAGAAGTTCACTCGGATGTTCATATCGGTTAGTTTCCAGATTTTGAGCTACACGCCGTCTCTATTGTTGATCTTGTAAATTGTCATCTACTTGCAGGTTTTCTTCGATGGTTTCCATGCATTATCTTCGCCTAGCATTTTCTCGATTAGATTGACTTTGTTTTGCTGAACTCCTGCTTGATTTTGACCTTTATCGTGTAGCGCTTCTTGACCTCTGTTCTTGCAATCTAAGATTCTCTTCTCTTAAATCATCATTCTGACGTACTAAATTCGCACGTTCTTCTTCCTCTCTCCTTCGTTCTGCTAGTAATCTTTGCCTGAGTTCTTCAATTGTCATATTCTCTTTGTTTTCTTCAATTAATCTTGCATTCTCAGTCCGTTGTTGCTCTTATTCAGTAGAATTTGTTTGTGTAGTATGAATACTCACTCTATCATAATCAATATCATTGTTTTGCTCTTGTTCATGTTGAGGTCCAAGTAGTTGATTTTCTCTTATTCTTTTTTCTTGTTGCTCCGGGTTTGTACCGCTTCTTCTTTCAGCAATTCTATTACTCCTTCTAGTTGCTGTTCCTTGTTTGACAATAGATCCAAGTCTCACCATCTTCAACTTCTTATATTGTAAAGGATTTAGAAAGATTATTCCAAAATTTTCAGATCTACTTTTTTTTTTAAGATTCGGTAAACTCACTAACAGGATTTATCACCCAAAGCTGTTTTCTAGCGCCAAAAATGTAGTTGCAGGAAATCATACAACCACATCCCAATATATCTAAACGAGACTCTAAGTGATCATAATAGAATTCTTTATTGATTATTAAGATTCAAGTTGGTTACAAGATATTACAATGACTTAACTTGCTCTCCAAATAAATTAACTTTCTCTCTCCTAGTTTCTTGTCTAACACACACTAAAAGATCCCTCTCTCGGTGTGATAACTCTTTCCCCTTATACAGGGTTCTACATAGTATACTTAGCTAAGAGATCCACTATTTTCGGAATCACTGTGCGTTACATTCGCTCATATACACTTACTCATTCTCGCACAGTTTATACTTCGCATAGACCATCACACTATACTCGTGACTTTGCTGACATCATCCATTACGTCACCTTGATTATACTATGTGCGATAGTCCTCGCTTACATTAGATAGTCTTCATTTCTCACACTCATTATATGTGCGATATTCCATTCCTACACCGTTTGCATCAAATCAATTTATATCGATAAATCTCGTTTGCATCAAATCAATAACAATCTGTGGCGCCAGAGAAGGGTTCCATTGACCGGAGTTGGGGAAGAAATAGAGAAACGTGGCAATCCAGGATTGGGAGGAACTAATAAACAATCTAGAGGGGAATTTTTTTTCTCTCGCACTGCTAGATCAAACATGATCTAGCAGCACCGTATCCGAGCATGTGTCATTTTATGATGTCATTTAACCTCTTGTTTAACCCCGGTTATCAGTACCGAGTTTTTAGGAGATAAAAACATTCAGCCGTATTTTAATCAAAATCCCCGGAAAATACTTTTAGGAGAGAATAATTTTTGAAATCTTACAAAGAGGATCAAACAGATGAAACAAACCTGGGTGGAACAAGTATCCAATCGTCATTAGAAAAAGGTCCGCAAGAAGCGTCCGAGCAAATCAACAACTTAAAAAGAAAATGTAGCAAAGGTTCCCATTAAAACCAAACCGGCAGAGGAGAAATCCCCCAAAACTAAACTGCCAACTCAACTGGGAAAATGAAAATGTACGGAGATTTTAAGACAATTAGTAGCTATGGCAATTCAGTTGTGAGGCTTGCAGCTGCGGTCCTGTGGTATGATATAGAACACATACATCGTTCTTACTTTTGATATTTACATCTTTTGATTGGATTTCCGCTTTTCACTTGTAGACTCCAACTTCTACAATTCTGGTGAAGGGGTTGCCAAAAGAGACGACCGAGGAAATGATTCATCAGATCCTAGTAACATACTCCCTCCGTCTCTAAAAGATAGGCAGGTTTGTGTGTAAATTATAAACTTAACTCTGAGTTTTCTTTTCAGATAGGGATATTTCTTTTGTTTTTTCTCTGAAGGTAAAAGTTTTGCTTTGATTGTTTACCTTTAAATTTGAATTGCCTTTGTTCATAGGCAGAATGGAGGCCCCTTCGTAATGTTCGAGTCATGATGAAAAAGAATTCTAGTGTTTGCCGTGGAATTGCATTTGTTGATTTTCCGTCTGTGGTAGCGGCTCGAAAGATGATGGATGAAATTGGAGATTGTGGCCTCGATGTTAATGGGCGAAAACTGTTTTTTGAGTACAGGTATATGTTCTGAAGAAAAGCTCTTAATTCCCGAATTGGTTATAAAGAATCTCAACATGTACAAGTCACAATAGCTTTAGAATATGTGGTCTGCCTTGAACTTAATCTCTTTCTATATGTGTATTTGCATTGTAAATTCCCGAATGATCTAAGAAAGTCTGTGTTATATATTGTTTACAGACTAGCTGAATCTGCATTGGCTAGTGAAGATCTGATTGTAAATGCTGGTGTACCAGATTCTTGCCCCCCTGAATAATTACGTATTGCAAAGGTCAGTTTGAGTTTCTTATGCTTCTTTGAATTCATGAATTCTTTTCGATTGAATTTTATAAGCTGAGGAGGTAAAAGGGGATGATTTATCATGATTCATGAGACAAATCCAATCTAGAAAGTTGAGTTCAAACAAACGTGTAACTAGGGGGGAAGAATAAAAAATGTAAACAGTTTTAGAATCATTATCATCTCTTGAGTTCCAAATCATTCTAGTTAGTACAAGCTGCAGCAAATACCTTGCTCTTTCCTAGTCAGTATACAACCGAAGTAGCTGCCGTAGAACACAAACCCACTGAAGTGAGAGAGCATATTTGCAAGGTAGCATCTGTAAATCTTTTATCAAACATATCTGGACAATTTGTCGACATTCTATCATTAGTGTCAGTGCAAATTCCGTTAAGAATAATTTGCTATGTTCTGTTCAGGTTAGTCAGATATGTATTTTGAAACATCCCTAGAAACTCAAAATCGTTCATTACCACCTGAATAAGATGTTACAGATACTCATTGCCTTTTTTATTTATTTCCTCATAGGTGTTCAAGGAACACAAAATTAACGGATCAATTCTGTGCAGGTTGGGGCCCAACCATATGAATCTCATTCAACCGAGAACAATTGTGTTTTATTTTCCCTTGTAAGGAGTGCCAAGGTTGGTTAAGCAAATGACTCATATGTTCTTAAATGAATATCAAAAGTCAGTCCTACGTTTATGTATTTACTTGTACTCTTAAATGAATTCATAGGCACTCGAAGACACCTTCAATAGCTTAGAGGGCGTAACGTGCGAGAAAGCTGACCAAGGATTGTATTTGTTCCCTCGTATCCAATTTCCTCAAAAAGCAATCAAAGCTGCTGATGCTGCAAATACCGCCCCGGATGCGTTTTATGCTAAGCGCCTCGTGGAAGCTACTGGTATTGTTGTATTACCTGGATCCGACTTCGGGCAGGTGAGACTTTTCACCTGTCTAATTTACTTTGTTATTCATAGCAACTTTACACATACTTGGTTTCTCAATTGGGCATATATCATATATGTGAGTTGATTCTTTTCTATGTACAAATAGGTTCCTGGCATTTGGTGTATTGGATTGCCAATTCTACTTCAAAAGATGGAGATCCCAGCAATCATAATGGGCTTGACAGACTTCCACCAAGCTTTCATGGCTGAGTTTCATGATTGAGGATCAAAATATTGGCTATCATCGGTCTTTAGAAAATGAAACCAATCCATTATATATATATTTATACAAATGGAACTTTTTGTAAGAAGAGTGGAATGGGTTAGAACCATTCAGTACTTATTTGGGGGGTTCCAATTCCAATTGGTAAAAGTTTGGTCAATTTTTGAATCTATCTGCTGTTTGTAATGGTATTTCCGGTTATTAATGCATACAAGTCCCCCTTGTAAGTAAGTACTTGTGTACTTAAAAGCAGCAGAAATAATGGTACAATGCAATGGAAACTGAGCAAGAGTACTACGAGCCACACTGGCTCCTTCCAAGTTGGGCTTCACATAATCTGCACTGCAGCAGCAGGTATCCAGATGGGGGTGGTGGTGTGAGGTAAAATGTGCGCTTCTCTTTACAATCTTAAAAATCAAGGCTGTAGTGTAGTGGTCTAAGACTTGTGAAGAATTCCATGAATGGCAGAGTTTAAAAACTTTAAATCCTCAAAAATCGAGAGACACAAAGTTATGAATGGCTAGAAGATTTGCAAACCAACGAAGGGCAGAAAACCAACAATCAAAACACACCAACCAAGAACAGGAAACCAAATTGAGGTGCATGCTAAACAAGTCAACCCATTACCAGCGACCAAGCGAGCTGTGCTAGAGAGGAAGCTCAACAACCTCGTAGTTGTAGTTGTACCCGTCCTCGCCCTTAAAAAGGCCATCATTCTTTGTGGAAACTCTTATATTCCCATTCGTTAGAACGTCCCGCTGAGTGTACGAGAAGGGTATGTCGTACGAACACCGCGTCGCCATTAGACTCGTCTTCACTCTACTCTTAGGCGGCACACTCACGGTTCGCACAGACCCAACTTCAATGCTTTCCGTATCCGTTGTTCCCGGATTCCAAGATTGTGTAGTCTCACTGGAAACGGAAACCTTAAGGGAACCAGAATTTATTTCTGGAACACCAAGGGTACTAGTCATCTTGAAACCTTGTTTCATCGACACACTGGTACTCCAATTTTTCGATCGGTAACCGTCTGTCTTAAGATTTATTTGTGACGTCTGGGGAAGGTGAGTTTCGTTTCTTGAATCGTCGGTGATAAGGGCAAGAATTCTCTCATTGTAAATCCTTGCACTAGTAAGTTGATATCTGACATTAGAGATCGTCCTTGTTAAAACAGGCTCCTCAATCTCCATGTGGCACAACTCATCGGGATACTTATAAATTGCGGTGAGGCAGCTCTTGGTAAAATATTCACTTCTCCAGTTGCTTCCATCGTATCTCCTGCAAAATTTCCCGGTCTCCAAACTTCGTAAGAGGATGCGGTTGCCATCAACTTTCACGGGTAGAAAGGTGGTGTTGGTCGCAAGCTTGGGGTCATCGTTCTGTAAAACCACAAAAGCAACGGTATCCCTCCAAACAAAATTTATATCCGCCCAGTAGGTTCCAAACTGAGCACTCTTCAGGCGTATGCCTCCGTCGCGACTTGGAAACACCTCATAGTCATACTTTGAGCCTGAGGAATCATCGGGTTTGCTTCCGAATTTCATTAACGCTTTGTTAAAGCCATAGACCCTCAAGTGGTTTCCATTGTATTCCTTGATCCTGATAACGTCGGGCAACATAACGACAGATTCCCAGTCGATGAAGGTGCACGCATCCGTGTTGTCGTCGTCTGGTTGCAGTTTAGGCCGTAAAGTCAAGCAGCCGTTATAATCATTGGTATCATTATGCATCCCGACGAACTTGCCGGTATTTGCATGCCGGAGCTTAACGACATGGTGGTTGTAGTCGTTGAGTTTCAAGAAAACAGGCTGGAAGAGCGTGCAATGTTGGTCGGACATATCCTCTTCAGGTTTGACGGCAGAAGCAGTGACCCAATCACCGGAATTTTCCCAATACCTGTTGTTCTGCAAATAACGGATATGGACGAATCCACCGGTTGCAGCGGTGGTAGCAGGGACTAGCTCGAATCTGGTTTCGAGCCCGAAACTGTACTCTCCCTCAAACCGGAGGGCATTAGGTAATGACTGATTCTCGCTGTCGAGGCGCGCGTATCTATTGTTATCGGACATAGTTGGGGAGTGTTTTTGCCATGGGGTGATAACAGTAATGGAGTTTTTTCTGATGCTGCTGCTTCTTCAATTTCTCTCACGACTCTCAAATATTTTATTTCTAATTTTTTATTTCTGATAGATTTACGAAATCATCATTTCTTTAATTCAAGTAGTCCCGAACAAGAATTAATTGCTGCTCAAGTATACCTATATTGAAATGATCAAACCAAAATGAAAGTTCTCTGAAAGAAAAAATCAACACGCACTCAAGGAAGAGCCACATGCCCACTTGCACCTGCAAATTGCCTAGCTCGTAATCAACAATAAATAATCAAACAAAATAAAATTTCTTGATTATTATCTCAGGAAGAAAATATCAAAAGTCAAAAGCGCGTGCGACATGCCCAGTAGCTACCTAATTGCCCAGCTCATCCATAATAAACAGTGTTATCTCATGGAAGAACAAGAGGAGACGAGGAGAAACTCAAAGGATCCAACCTCATACTTGAAACTATTTTGAGATTATTTTAACCGTCCACATACATATCTATCTGACGGCCAAGATGAGCATGCCAAGTCCTTTGTGTACTGAGCACATAGACCGATTTGAAACTCGCAAGATAAAAGAAATCTCCAATGGTGTTGTGTGTGACTTTTTATGGATTTATTGTAAATTTTATTTTTAGCAATTTTTATTAGAGCTAAAAATGGTTATTTAATATATTAGAATTAATTAAGGTAAATCTTGACAATGTCTAATAAAAATTAAGCCATGTCATCTTCACATTGATTTAAGAAGTTGGAGTTGGGGAAGGATTTTAAGAAAAATGAATGTATACCCTATGTGGACTTATACATTTATCTTCACATACATTCCATTAGAGAGATAGCGGTATTTGAAGTATAAACACAATACGAGAGCTTCTCAAATGGTGAATGTGGATATTTACTATGTGACATCACTTTTAAGACATCCTCTACGTGAAAAATCCTAAATATTATGAGAAAATAAATTTAATCTTCCTTTTATTTTTTTGTAGGTATATAAACACAATAAAGATTACACAAAGCTTTTTGTTGGTAGCCTAGCAACAAAGCTTTTTTCTTCACATACATTCCATTGGAGAAGCTCTGACACTTTGAAACCACCAGTTTCAAATGCCAACATTCACTACACCAAATTTAGCGAATAACAACAGTAACTGGCAGTTGCAAAGTGGGGTCGCAACAGCTGTGCTCTGTTAAGAAAGTCGATGTTGCATTTTTTCGCAACGGCCACATTACCGTTGCAAATTTTTGGTCGCAACAGTTTTGAACTTTTGCAACGCCTAAAAGTCGCAACTGTTTGAAACCTTTGCGAAATTAGGTGGACGCAACTGTTTGAAGCAGTTGCGAATTTTTTGTATAGTAAAAAAACTATTGGATTTGGCTGGTCAAAACTGATTTTGATCGGTCAAAAGTAGTGGCTTTGACCGTACCAAAATTATAGCTCCCTGTAACAAAAACAAGTTGCCCCCATTCATTTAAAAATCAAATTAATCCAACAAAATCAAGATACCTCTGTTCTAGAACCAAATTTAGTTAAACAATGTACTTCACAAAAATTGTTGAACAAAAAAATAAAACTAGAAATGAAAAGGACTAAGACATTTCTATGTTTTGCAAGTGCAGCAATGCAAGAAAATAGGACACTTCGCCCAAAAACTGAAGAGGAAAGAGTACACAAATTTGGGAATGAACTTGTTTCGTGCCTGATACTTACTTTACGAAAATGATGTACTAATTACGACAATATTTTGGAATCCTTTCATAAAAGTCCAAATTCTTACCTAAAGTTTAGTAGTGAGGAGGCATCTGCCATACTAATTAACAACATATATGTATTTGTTTACTGTGATTAAGTGACAACCGACGATATTTATAATTGACAACCTACCTTTTTTTTTTTGTAGACATAAGTTGTAAGGGACTACAAACTGAAATCATTGAATCAAATTGAATTTTTTTTTTTTGTATAAACTGTAATCTGTCACCCTTATAATTAATCAATAATCATTTTACAAGTAGTTTAAATTTCAAACTAAAATTGAATCCGCAAGAAGAAATGTAAAAAAAAATTGGGCACGACATGCGAGTATTATTCTTCTCATATGCAATACGCTCTCAATTGCTAGCAAAACCATGTAGTTCACTTTGCAATAGCCCTTGAACTTCCAGCAACACACTTTTCATTGCGCTCAACAACCTGCAGTCTAGGGTCAACGTACTCTTCAACAGGAATATCCTCTTCCTCTATGTGCTGGACCGAACCTTTTTTTCTTCACTATACTGAAGTAAGAATTGATCTCTTACGGTGACCTACATTCATCTGCAGAACACATGAAAAATAGGTTTCCAATTATATTTTTGGATGCAACCAAAATTGGTGTCAACATATTTTCAGATCAAAAAAGTGCATCCAAACAATGAATCATTGCTGCCTTTACCTGCGAAAAAACTTCTGATTGAAGATTATCAAAAAGTTTGAACACTGGGGTACACATCCAACCCATCCTTTCTTTCAGTGATGTCAGGTGCCTCCTCACATAAATGATGCAACGAGCACCTATAGGGTTCTTGAAGTCTTTTTTTCTCTGTTGTGAAACAAAATGTAAACCATAAGCGAATAATAAATAAAAATTGATGAAACCAAATTTTCAGTTAAAATGATGAAACCAATTTTTGTTTCATCAGAAAAACCGTTGACAAAAATCACCAATCATAGAGTTAAGCGAATCATAGATGAAAATGATGAAGCGAATCACAAATGATGTAAAGAGCACCTATACGGCTTTGTTTCTTTTTTTTTTCCCTGTAACAAGTGAAACCATAATCATAACTGAAAAAATGATGAAACCAATTTTTTCCCTGTAACAATTTTGGTTTCATCTTTAAAACCTATTCATTACGATTACAAGTGACAAATCTTAAAAAAAAAATGACATTAGAAGTAAACCAATAACTGAAAATGATGTAACCAGATTTGGTTTCATCAAACAAACAACAAAAGAAATCTTGCTTCATCTAAAAAAAAAACAAATCTGGTTACATCAAAAAACAACAACCGAAATCTGTTACATCAAAAAACAATAACTGAAAATGATGTAACCATATTTGGTTTCATCAAAAATAACTAGAAATAAACACACCCAAAATTGAACCGTGAATTTTTTGAAAATACAACCATGAATTAGTTTTCAATTGAAATCAAATGAAAACTTAACCAAACAAATGAAACCTAAAAGCAAACAGAAAACCAAAAAAAATCAAATGAAACCTAAACCTAATCATTTGGTTCACATTCAATTGAAAAAAAAAGAAACATAAACCGTTGAAAAATAAGAATTGATACGATTTATTACCTTTTGGAGTTGGTTTCAAAATTTTCTTTAGCTTTTCATCTTTCATTTTCTCCTGTTAACTTCGTTTCTTCACCAATTTTGTTGTTTTAGACAAATTAAGTCAGAAAATTGAAGCGAGTTAGGTAAGAATTTGCTTCAATAGTTGAAGTAAGTAACCATTGAAGAAGAGAAGAAGGGAAATCGAGAATCAGAGGTTTTGTCTACGGGATGAATACAGATCTGATATTTCTGGGTTTTGAGAGAGTTAGAGCAGAGGTTTTTAATTCAGTTTTTGTCCGTTATGGAGGAAGGTGCACGTTGAAAAGCAATAAATACGCGAGCGTTTTTTTTTCCAGTTTCTTTTGGGCTGAATTAGGAGAGGGGTAGTTTAGACTGTTAACAATATTTGAGGTTTTTATGTCACTTTTGTTTGGTTGAGTTTTTTGTGGATGAATAGTGACACCTTTGGGGTTATAACTCGCTGCCCGTTTACAGATAAGCATGAGGGAGGCGGATCCCATTGACATGAGCTTTTCTCAAAGGATTTGGCAGGCTCATCATGTCCATATATAGAGATGTAAATAGAATAGGTTGACAATTTAGATTTTCTCAAAATTGTTTGAAGTATATTGATCCTTTTGATTTGTTTCTCCTTCTCTCTTGTGCTTCCATGAGATAACACAGACATCTCCGATTTGTTTCAACAATGCATTAATAACTAATACCACCTCCGTTTCTAAAAAAAGAGATATTATTTTTTTCCAAGGAACGAAGGGAATAACAATAAATCACAATTATTATGGATGAGCAGGGCAATTAGCTAGCTAGTGAACATGTCCCACGACCTTTTGACTCCATATTGCTTTGAAGTTTCCTTTCGGAAATAATGAACAAGTTTTGTTTTGTTTGATCATTTCAATTAATTAGGTAGAATGTCATATATATATATAGAATAGAAAGGCATCCCCAAATTTTGTTCATATCTATTAAGCTAGTTGGTGAAGATTAATTATTGTTGATGACGAGCTAGGCAGTTTGCAAGTGGGCATGTGGTTCGTCCTTTAGACTCTGCATTAGTGTTGATTTTTTCTTTTAGAACAAGGAAGAACTTTCATTTGGTTTGGTCATTTCAATTAGTTTTCATAGGTATAGTTGAGATTAGATATAGAAATTCTTGTTTAGAACTAGCTACTTGAATTAAAGAAATGATTTTTTTATTCAACGGACCTCCATGTTGGAAAAGTTACAAAACGCGCGTATGTTTGAAACATATATACAAGCCGGAAAACAAAAACAAAGGAAGAAGATATATTACCTGAGAGTCATAAGAGAAATTGAAGAAGCAGCAGCAGAAAAAAAAACTCATATCACTATCAAAACCGTCATGGCAAAAACACTCCCCCAGCATGTCATCATCCAATCGAGCGATAACAACAGATACGCGCGCTTCGACAGTGAGAATCAATTATTACCTAATGCCCTCCGGTTTGAGGGAGAGTATAGTTTCGGGATCGAAACAAGATTCGAGCTAGTCCCTGCTACCACCGCTGCAACTGGATTCGTCCATATCCGGTGTTTGCAGAACAACAAGTACTGGGAAAATTCCGGTTATTGGGTAACTGCTACGGCCGTCAAACCTGAAGAGGATACGTCCAACAAAAATTGCACGCTCTTCCAGCCTGTTTTCTTGAAACTCAACAACAACAACCACCATATCGCTAAGCTCCGGCATGCAAATACAGGCGAGTTCGTCAGGAGGCATACTGATAACAATGATTATAACGGCTGCTTGACTTTACGGCCTAAACTGCAACCAGACAACAACGCTGATGTGTGCACCTTCATCGACTGGGAGTCTGTCGTCATGTTGCCCGACGTTATCCGTATCAAGGGTGGTAACGGAAACCACTTAAGGGCATATGCCAATGGGTTTATGGACTTCCAAAGCAAAGCCGATAATTCCTCAATGTATGACTATGAGGTGTCTCCAACTCGTGACGGAGGCATACGCCTGAAGAATACTCACTTTGGCACCTACTGGATGCATATGGATCCTGTTTGTTTTGTACGGTTACAGCAGGCTGACCCCAAAGACCTTGATACAAATACCATCTTTTTACCCGTCAAAGTTGATGGCAACCGCATCCTCATACGAAGTTTCAAGGACGGGAATTTTTGCAAGAGATACGATGGAAGCAACTGGAGTTTTTCTAGCAAGAGCTGCCTCGCCACAAATTGTAAGTATCCTGAGAAGTTGTGCCACATGGAGATTGAGGAGCCTGTTTTAACGAGGACGATCTCTAATGTCAGATATCAACTTACTAGTGCAAGGATTGACAATGAGAGAACTCTTGCGATTATCAACGACGACTCGAGAAACAGAAGTCAGAATCCCCAGACGTCAGAAATAAATCTTAAGACTACAGTTACCAATACAACGAAGTGGAATACCAGTGTGTCGATCAAACAAGGTGTCAAGACGACTGGTACCTATGGTGTTCCAAAGATAAACTCTGGTTCCCTTGAGATTTCCAGTGAGTCTACAAAATCTTGGAATAGGGGGGAAACGGAGACAGAAAGCATCGAAGTTGGGTGTGTGCGAACTGTCACTGTACCACCTATGAGTAGAGTGAAGACGAGTCTAATGGCGACACGGTGTTCGTATGACATACCCTACTCGTACACTCAGCGTGACGTTCTAATGAATGGGAATACAAAAGTTTCTGCAAAGAATGATGGCCTTTTTAGTGGCGAGAGTGGGTACAACTATAACTACGAGATGGTTGAGCTTTCTCTCTAGTTCTAGTAGAGCTCGCTTGGTCGATGGTAATGGGTTGACTCACTTACCTAATTGCAAGCATGCATGCACCTCAATTTGCATGCAATTACTTTAATTTGCTTGTTTGGTTCTCTGTTCTTCGTCGCTGTGGTGTGTAACGTGTGTTGTGTTTTTCAGTTCGAAACCCAGCACATGAATTAATGTCCCTTGTTTTTGTTTTGATTGTTTATAATGTTGGAAGTTGATGAAAAATGTTTGTCGAGAAATAATGACTACCCGATCATAAAAGCAGATATGAGACCAAAGTGCATGTCACTACCCAAAGGGTTTTGGCTCAGTAACTTCCTCATGGAGTTTCAAAACCCTACTCACTTGTTCAATCACTGCTTGCGTTTCCTTTTCTAGGTATCTAAAATCAGAAACAACGGGTTTCAACTCACCCAGCTGGGATAAAACAAGCATGTAAAAAGAGTTGACTCATTGGAAGAACCCGATCGAGGTGCTAGTAATCTTATATGGTTGCGTAAGTTAGTACCATATCAGAAAACAAGTCTAGTTCTCACAACATCAGCAATGTAGATGTAGAAAATCCTACCACTACATCCAATGAATCTCAAAACATGCATAGAGGAAATAAACAAAGAAGAGAGGTAGAAGAACACGAGATATACGTGGTTCGGTATGATTACCTACGTCCACGGGGGTTAAAGGATGATCTTATTGTATAACTCAAGATTACAAGACGAATGTTTCTCTCTCAATGCTCTATGTATGCTCTCTTTCCTTACTTCTTACTTGCCCCTCTAGCCTTATACATGATTCATATTTATAGTTGTGGAATGGTGATACAACGATATTACAGTGTTGAGCCTAATACATCTTCCTTGATGTTCTCCTCGGGTATCTTCCTGATGCTTCACCCGATCTTCCCTTCCGCCCGAGTTGAAGTACCCGGCCGAGTGGCAGCTCCACCCGATGTTGCTCGTTAAATGCTGTTGGCCGACGTCGCCTTTTAGGTTCCTAGCCGAGTTTTACTTTGACCGAGTCTTTCCTGCACTTCACCTACTTTGTCAGAGCATTTATTGTCTTCGGACCCGAGGGTCGTCACATCAGAGCTTTTTCTCCCCTTTCCCATCGACCTCTCGACCTGTCTTCATTCCTTATTTCTTGTGCCCTGATCCAGTGGGGTTGATTTGGTGCTTCTCGATACTTCGCTTCCTTCGGTACTCTCTCGACTGGGATGGCTCCACCTGTCCCTGTGGATTATTCACACCTACATTTATGCCCCTTCTTCCACTCGTGTAAACGACAAGTGGGGAAGAAACCGCCTCGTCTTCCCACGTCTTCGGTCATGCCGGGTTTCACGCCATGATGTTCCCCACCTTCTTCAGCTACTGTAACCGGTTTACCTCCCTCGACGGTTATCATAGGCGATGTTTATAAGTTCGTCCCCTAAACCTTATTTTCTTTCCACACTTTCTTCTGCTAACTTTGTTCTCTCTTCTCTCTTCCTTCCCGATTTCCTCCCTCCTCCTGTCATTAACTATCTTCTCACCGGGTTTTCCCCTTCCTTTCTCCACTATCCGGCGCCCCCTCTGTCCCTGCTACCGCTGCAACTTCCGGTTCCGGCCGTATCTCACCCCTCCTACCGCTTCTCCTGCTTGTTTTCATGGCGTCTTCAACCCCTTCAATGACGGAAAGAAGGTGTGTGAGTTATGTGTTTTCTGATGAAGACGGCGTATCACTCGATTCCCTGTTTGTTGTAGAGAGCCCTTCCAAGTATGATTCCCTGTTTTATGATGAAGACGGCGTATCACTAGATTCTATCTTTCCTGATTATCCTTCTTCGTTTTCTTGTAGGGCTGACAAGAGGGCTGTTAAGGATTTGTCGGACGAGCAATACGTTCAGCAGCTGAAAGATGAGTTCGATCTTCATGGATATGACGTCAGGCTCTTGTCAGGCCAGAAGGGTATTTTGAGGAAAGATGATGTTCTGGGATTTCCTCATTCGGCCGAGGCGACCATCGTCACTAGGGGCCAGCTAGAGCTCGGGCTGCGTTTCCCTCTTTATGATCCTAGACGCCCGTTCTGGTACGAGGCCCTTTCTAAGATTCGCCCGTGTCGCGCCTTGGCTCAGTGGAATGGCAACACCTTCCGTATCCTGTCCGAGTGGGAGAGGCGTAGCCGAGGCGAGTGTGCTCCTACTACTTGGTCTACTTACGATCCTTCCCAGGCGAGTGATTATACTCCGCCGGCCTTCGCCGATAATTATCGGAGCGGGACCACTACCAATGGCGATCTCGCCGGGTTTGCTGCTAGTCCTCATCGCCATAAGACTCTTTCCGAAGGCGTTAGGAGACTTCTTCTGGACTAGGATCCTGAGGGAAAGGGTTCCAATAGGCATGCTCGTAACACCAATGATATGGCTTGGGATCGGGTTCCGTTGGTTATTTCCGGTCCTCTTTTGAGCGGCAAGTTTCCTCCTCCGGCCGAGTTTTATCCTTTCTGGGTAGTCAATGTTGATCGGGTAAGTGTATTTCCTTGTCCTTTTAGCTTGATTGATCGACTCGTGGGGTGATGTTTTAGTTTTGGTATTTTTTAGACTAAGACCCAGGGTGTTCCTACTGGGTCTCTTGTTCATCGGAAGAGAGATAGAATCGCAGGAGCCGATGAGGAGACAGGGAAGGTAACAAATATACTTATTCGTTTTTTTTTTTCTTTGACGTACATGTACGTGCCCCTATTTGTTGCCTTGCATGGTTCTGACGTCGGCTCATGCACAGAAGCTGAGGGTTGACAAGGCTGGTGGCACTTCGGCGAAGGATGGTGAGGATCCCGATGATCGGCTACCTTTATCACACTTCCTGAGGAAGTCTCCTCAGAAGCCTTCTGATGTTTCAACTACCCTTGTAGGTGAGAAGCCCAAGGGGAAGGGTAAGGAACCCAAGGAGAATGTGCCCTTTGGAAACTGTGCCGGGAAGTAGCTGATGAAGGGATTGTTCTCACCGATGGCGTTGTGTATGTTATGTCTGATGGTGATGATGATGAAGGTCTTTTTGATGAAGAGGATGATACCCTCGGTAATGAGGAGGAGTCGGGACGAGCGGAGAAGTCGGGTGGTGGTGATGCAAAGAATGTTGCTGTCGGAGGTGGATTGTCGGAGCCTCCTTCATACGTGGTTCCTAATTCCGGCAGCAATACCTCCTTCACTATCTCGGGTCCTATGTGCAATTCTCTTGGGGCCCTTATTTCTCCGGACTTCGCCTCTCTTTCCGATGAGGAGAAGATCAATGCCGTTTCCTTGTATGAAGCTGGGCTGAAAAGTACCTTCGATCTGCTGGTGAGTTGAGTTGTTTGTGTGATGCCTTCTTGTTTCGAGGTGTGTTCGACCACGACGATGTGTGTAGGATATCAACCGTTCGTTGCTAAATGCCGCCCTCCGGTAGCAGTAGGAGGTCGCCGAGAGAGAGGGTCTCCGTCTCATGTTGCAGCAAGAACGCGAGCGATCTCGGAAGTTGGAGAAGGAGTTGGCCGAAACCCAAGGTATTTATTTTACGTTTGATTAGTTATGATTGATCTTGTGGTTCCAATATCCTGAGATTAGTACTCCCTGCCTAGCCGAGTTTTCTAGTGCGGAGGCCGATGCTGCCAAAAGGTGTCGTTTGTTGAAGAGGGAAGCGAACATAGAACGGGATCATGTTTCGAACTTGCAACAGAGAATAGTTAATAAGGATGCCAAGATTGACCGTTTAGAGACCGATATTGAGGATCTTCGGTCCAAGCTGCATCGGTACGAGACTTTTGAGTATGTCCCCGAGGAAATTGATAATCTTAGGGCGGACTTAGCTCAGTTCCAAGGCATAGCCGCCGATAAAAAATTGTTAGCTGACAACCTAGAGAGTCGATGTGGTCAATTGAGACTTCAGGTTCGAGATTTGCATGCAGATCGTCTCCGGATCTTGGGAGAGAGGGATGCTGCCGAGAAACGTAGCCGAGAAGCCTTTGAGAAACTTAATGAGTTCAAAAAGGTTTCTGAGGAGTTGGAGTGGGTTTGCTCTCAATTGTCAGGTTTACAAATAGCCCATTCCCGGCAGAGGGCCGAATGGAGCGATCACAAGAAGTACTGCCCCACTAATGAGTTTAACGAACAACGATATTTAGAACTTTCTTCAAGGATATCTTCTCTCGAGTGTAGCCTTTCTGAGTCTGAAGAGACCATTAGGGTAGTTGCCCCTTTGCTGGAAGGTGGTGTGCCTCGTATTGTGCTTTCCGCGTTGTTGCCTTATTTCTGTAGTTGTGTGACTGACTATTTTTGTTGTCTTGGCAGCCGAACAGAAGAAGGCGGCGTCATTGGAGAAAGAGAATGCCCGATTGAAAGGGAGGGAGGCTGAGTTGCTCGAGCGGGTGGCCACTGCCGAGGCGGCCTCGAAGTAGCTGGCACAAAACCTTACTGCCGAGAAGGCGAAATTTAATGACGAGCTTGTCTCGAAGGTGAAAGCCGGTGTAAAGGCAGTGCTGGACAAGAAGCGGGCCGATGCTGCTGCTAAGAAGGCGACTCCGGGGTCCGGTCCTTCTAAGGAGTGAACATGTATTTTGTAGCGCTGCGTCGCTTTCTTGCCCTTTCCCTTTGGGTTGTAATCCGTTCGAACACCTTTATTTTCTCGTAAACTTTTTATGGGGTGCTGCGTCGCCGATTTGGTTGTTTTTCTCGCTATCGACACTGTTATGTTTGTTACTGTTCTTTTTTTATGCTGAGTTGATCGGTTTACTTTTGCGACTTTGTTACATATGCCTGCATGGATGAGTAGGTTAGTCACAAATGCCATTTCTGTCGAACACGCTCAACAAGGAGGATCATTGGGCCCAATGCCATGTCCCGATTGAGGTATCTCATCACCGTCTTTCGAGATCTGGTGGAGGGCAGTTGGTCTTTCCTAATTTCTATGGGATCGATATCCCAAGAAGTTATCAATTAACTTTCTTGGGCAAGTGATTTCGGCCACTTGTGAGGGGAGCAATGTTGACTGCTCGATTGCGGAGTACTCATGCCTCTACAATCGGCCACTGGTTTCCAACCGCCAGGGCCCTTGGACTACCTCGGCACTTGCACACTGCCATCGCCCCGAGTTCGAATAGTCCGTCTTAGTGTAAGTCGCCCCATCACTTGCACAATGCCATCGCCCCGGGTTCGAAACGACCATTCAGACGCACTTGTCATATTTCCAACCCCACGTGGCTTTTTATGGAAATAAATGGCAAGATATCTTACCTGGTTTCATGGATGATATAGTTTTAGTCGTGTAGCATTCCACGGTCGTGGTTCAGGTGTTCCATCCGGTTTCAATATCTTGTACGCCCCCTCTCCAACCTTTTCAACAATGGTGTAGGGTCTTCCCCATCGTGGTGCTAGTTTTCCGCCCTTTTTATCACGCTCATAACTGGGCAGGTGCTTCAGTACCAATTGCCCTGGCTGAAAATCTCTGGGTCGAACCCGTTTGTTGTATTCTCGCTGGATTCTTCGTTGATAATTTTCCATTTTTTGTAGGGCAATTTCTCTTGTCTCTTCTAGATCGTCGAGCTTAGCCAGGATGAGGTCTGCTGAGATGTTTTGCCTCCATGCTTCTGTTCTGGTGGTGGGTATCATCGCCTCGGTGGGAAGGATGGCTTCGGTCTCGTATGTCAACATGAAAGGTGATAGTCCGGTCGCCTCTCTGCGGGTTGTCCTATATGCCCATAAAACGTTGTAGAGTTCTTCGCACCATTCTCCATATTCCCCATCGAGCTTCTTCTTCATGTTATCGGCGATAGTCTTGTTTGTGATCTCGGCCTGCCCATTGCTTTGGGGATACAAGGGCGTGGACTTGCTTTTTCGGATGTTGTAGGTGTTAAATAACAGGTCGATATTTTTGCCCTGTAGTTGTTTCCCATTATCAGAGACGATTGCCGCCGGTACTCTAAAGCGACATATGATGTGTTCCCAGATGAACCGGAAAACATCTTTGTCCCGTATGTGTTTCAACGGAGCGGCCTCAACCCACTTAGTGAAGTAGTCGGTGGCTACAATTAAGTACTTCCTTTGCCCCGAACCTACATGCAATGGTCCCACGATGTCGATTTCCCACTTTGCAAAAGGCCAAGGGCTGATAACGGAGTTTAATGTAACTGCCGGTGCATGTATCTTCTTTCCAAATTTTTGGCATTCGTCGCATATGAGGGCCATATGTCTTGCGTCCTCATTCATGTACGGCCAGAAGTATCCCATGGTCTTAGCTCTCGCTGCTAGGCTTCGGCCTGAGCTGTGGTTTCCCGCAGCCCCATAGTGCAACTCGTTGAGGATCGTATGCCCTTCCTCTTTACTTAGGCATCTTAGTAACTGATGAGTGCCAAATAGTGCATATTTATACACCTTTTTATTGGCATTTTACTCATCTTTTGCGCTTAGAAATCGAGATATTATCCCATTCTCGTGTTTTCTTTGTTTTCAAGAATAAATATTTGTATTAATTAATTTTGTGTTTTTAGGTAATAAATAAAGATCGGAGAAACTGAGAAGCCCAAAGAGCGAAGAATTGGAGTCGAGCATCTATGGAGCAGAAAGCCGAAGCCCGCGCGCGCAACAGTTGCAACCCAACAAGTAGCAACTCGGCTACAAGACATGGGCTTGAGCTAGACCCGACCCGTGACCCGGATCCGAGCCCGCTCACCCTGAGCCATTGAGATCTCCCTCAGCTACATCCAACGGTCGCTCCGCCTAGCACATCAACGATTGATGCTCCAGACTCAACACCGGATTTACTCGAGCCTTCCTCGGCCCGTTCATATCATAGCTGCTACATCCTACGCTCGCTGAGGCCTTCTCATCAACTTTTGCTATCCCTGCCTCACAACGAAGCGACCCATACACCTATACCCCCTATCGAGCAACCCCATTCCTTTCTTATTCTTCCTCTCCCGTCTCCATCACGAGCAGCAGCTCGCTCCTCCACCTTCTTCACCCATACCACCACCAGAGCCTCCTTCGCCACCAACTCCATCATCTCCCCGACAACCCAACAACCGCACCACCTTACCTAAGCGCTTTCTAGTTCATTCGTAGCTTCTTTCCTAGGAGCTAAGAGAGAAATAGACAGAGTTAGGTTAGGGTTTCATTGATAAATCAAAGGAAAATCGTATGGTGTTCTCAGAGCCGCACGAAAAGAGGAGAGGCGAATCAGAGTATGGTGAGAGTGGTTGCAGTTTATTTTAATTTTGATTTCGATTTTTGAGAATTAGGGTTTTAGGGTTTGCTGTGCATGTATAAATAACAGTGAAGGGGGTTGATAGAAGGCATGCCTGGATTAGCCAGAGCATCCTTGTAGATTTAATTTCTGTTATTTGTCATTTTTTTGAGTTGCTAGGGTTTCAATGAAACCCTAACTCCATGTTATGTTTTTAAACTCTGTTGAGTGTTCTTGAGTGTTTAATGTATTAGATACTTTCAATTCTAGCACCCAACGCCTTTCTTTCACAATGCATGCCAAGTATGCATTGTAGTCAGAGTATAAATGTGTTGTGTGTGCTCTGACTTAATCCTTAGAGTTAAAATGCTAATTCTTTTGACTAGTTGTGCTTAATTAGACAACTAGTGCTCTAGGTTAGTGCCTTAGGCGATAATTGAATTATCATTAGGTGAAACTCCTTAGCTAGGTGAAGGAATTGACACGCCTCACTTGTCTACCATAGGAACAAGAAACTCAACATTAGTTAAACACATGATAGGAATTAGTGGTGGAATTGAAGACCTTAGCATCCCTTTGTCACTGTTTTATACCTTAGTTTAGGTTCACACCATTACAACTCAGCCGTATCGGCACAAAACCCCTTTTGTTACTCTGTCACCCTTGAAACTCAGTCTAGAGCAAGCCTTAGATCATACAAGAGCACCACAAGTCTCTGTGGATCGACCCGTACTTTCCGCGTCTCCGATAGACGCCGTGCACTTGCGGTTATCTCCGTAGGCCATAAAATATACACATTCCGAGGCCTACCAAGTTTTTGGCGCCGTTGCCGGGGACTTGGCGCGTGCCCTGTTGTTCATTGGCCTGACTTCATTGAGTTTCATCTCACCTTGTACATACTCACTTTATAGTTTTGCTTTTAGCCCTGTATTTTTGTAATTTAGTTAAAGTTTTTTCTAATTTTTCATTTACTCTTCTCTCTTTACTTGCATTTTCATTGAATATTCCTTGCATCTTCATTGCATCTTCATTGCACTTATATGTTGCATCTTCATTATAGCTTAACTGTTGGCATCTTCATTGCACGTAGTTATAGCTTCATCTCGCTCCGATAACTTAGCCGCAATATTCAAAGAGTTTCCGTAACTTGTAGCTCATTTTGAGCTTTGTCTTTAGTTTACAAGGAAACTAAGTAGCCTTGCATCTAGTGTCACTTGTAACTTTTTCCCCTGTGTCAGTCCAAGATACTCTTAGTGGTATATGCTAGTGTTCATTTCTTGCAAGTCGGTTGCATATTCCAAAGACAAAGAATTTTGCTATAACTACCACACTCCCGGAAACTAAAATTCTCTCTTGAGCTAGCAGTGCCATGTGGTAAGGCCGAGCCAACCCAAGGAAACCAAGGAAAAGCCCGTGAGCTTGCTTGTGCTCTTGGGCTGCTAAAATCTTTGTCTTCTTTGTACAACTCAGCAAGGAAGGATAAAGGCACATGACAGTGTGGAATTGGTATCATCCTCTAACTATGCTCTGTGATTGATGAATGTATGGGAGACAATCCATGAATGCATGCTAAACATATTTGCTAGCTGATAGCTATGTCTTTGAGCATGACCTGTAACCCATGTTAGGCTAGCATCTACACCTGAGTTGTATGAATATAAACAAATTGTATGAGCTTGACCTGAGGTAATCATTCACATGAGTTGTATGAGTTTGTTTGCGCACCTGTGTGCCTTGTGTGAGACATCTGCACCCTAATGTGACCTGTTGAGCCTGGTGATAGACCTGTGAATTTTTGTAACTTGTTGAGCCAACCTGAGCATGACCTGTGAACCATGTTAGGCTAGCATCTATGAATGGTGACCTTGCATGCTAGACCTGTTGAGCCAGTTACCTTGCGTGCTAAACCTGCAATCTGTGGTGCCTAAAATTGTGAGCATTGAAGTCATATTTATGACCCTGCTGCTGCTCAACCCTGAACTGCAAGTTCTGTGCATACATCTATGAACTATAATGAGCATTATTCGTGGCACATCATGACCGCTTTGATAAGTTAGTCTACCACTGTATTGCCCTGTGTTCACCACCTTGCTAGCCCCCCGAAGCTGCAAGTGTTGGGTCACAACTTGGAAAGACAAGTTAATTTGAGCATAACCCTTGCATACCCCGAGCAATCCTCGCAAATCAAGTGAGTGACTCGGTGATTTGTGAATTGGACACATGTTAGTGAATATCTTTTGTGTCTGTGTCTTTGAATTGTATGGGTGTATGCATGAGTCGCCATCACATCTTTGAGCTTTGTGTCAAAACCGACCGTGCATCACCGAATAAGTTGCTAAGCATCTATTAATGTGCATTTGTGAATCTGTGCTCATCTACTATCAGCCCCTAGCCTGTGATTTTGAGCCATTGTCCGCCTGTGCTTATATGAAACCTGAAACTAGCCTGTGAATGAGCTGTGAGTTTCTTTGTGTGCACAAGCCATTATCACCTGAGCTGAGTTACCCTTTCGTCACATCCGTATGCTTGCCGAGAGTTGGAATCCTTGTATATCTCTGTTGTGACTTTGACTTGTGTATGACCCGTGATATCACTGAACTTTGTATTGCCCCGAGCATACCACAACTTCTTGTGTGAGTTTGTACTTGTGTGTTTGTTGATAACCCGTGTGATACCCCGCAACCTCTTGAAAACCCCGAGCTTGACTCCGTGAAGTATTGAGCTCCATTACAAACCGTGAGTTTAACCTCAAACTTCACCGTCCAACATCGATTATTTCCGCTGTTTGCTTGCATCAATGATCGATCTCGAAATTTTGAGAGCTTCATACATGACTTGCATAGTCTAGATACCATTCCACATAAGACCCTGCTCCGCACATTCTTTGTTTGCTCGATTAAACACAACTTTTTGTGTCTCAGTGTGCACACTTCTGTATTTTTACCATCTCGCCGAGCTCGGCTCCTTGGTTTGTTCACCTTTTGAATCGTGGTGTAGTCAGAACATAAACCAGCCCAAGTTGTGACTTACCCATTACGTAATTATCTATGTGCTTTGTGGTATTTTGTGCCTCCTGCGTTGATTTCAATAAGCTAAACCGACTTGCAATACACATAACTTGAGTGCATAAGCCGAGTTGCACTTAGTCATAAGCTAACTGTGACTAGAACTTTGCACTTGCATCCCGAGCTATTTGTTCCTACACATGCTTTACTCGGCCTCATCTGTGCATTTGTTGTGCTTTCATGATCTCAGGTCTTTGTCTTTTTTTCTCGAGTTTGCAATGCCCTGTCTTTGTCTTGAGTACAATTTGTACTTAAAATGCCAACCTCTACATACGTAGCCGTGCATTAGCCGCACCGGTTTCCTAGTGATTTCCTTGTTAGTGCACACAAACTAAAGCACAGCCATTGAGCTCTGCTCACATGACCTGAGCTCTACTCAAACTTGGGCCGCACATAACCAGTGCACACAACTGAAGCCTGCACAACTGGGCTAACCCACATCCTCCGAAAGGCTGGTTGCAAGTGCCTTGTAATGAACCCCACAACTTGGCTGCACAAACGAAACCAGTTCACTGGGTTTGTCCCTTTACACTTAAGTTGTAGCCCACTCACTATGCGACCATTGAGGCTCTTTGGGCTCTGCACAACCTAGGCTTTGCACAACCATTGAAGCCCACAGTTCCACTGGGCTGTACATTCCAAACAAACCAAATCCCAACAAAAACCAAACTACAAGCCCACAAAACCAAATCTGAAGCCCAAATACTGGGCTGCTCACAACCAAACCAAAACCCAATAAACCAAATTCCCAGATAAACCAAAGCCCATTCTTATGTTATATTTGTAAGAATGTTAATGTTTGTACATTATCTTTTGGGTTGACTGCAACTCTTTAGATTGTTAGTGTATGGTGAATTTTTGTATATAATCCCGAAGGACTTTTTAATTTTTCTTTCTTGATTCGGTTGAGTCTTCTTGCGCATATATGATGCTAATCCGATATGATATGTTGGATTCTAGCCTTAACGAATGAAGCTCTAACCGTGCTCCGCCGACATCCGGTAATCTCTTCCCTTTTCTCTTATCAACATAGTTCTCTCGGTATGTGACTGTTTAAAATTTTTTCTATCTGTCGACACATTAAGGACAATGTTTGATTTAGGTTTGGGGGTGCATTTGCATATAGAGTTTTTAGTCTTTTTAATCTTTTATTTTCAAAAAAAAAAAAAAAAAAAAAAAAAAAAAAAAATTAAAACTCTTTTTGTAAAAACCTCCAACTTTTATAGATTTTAGAGTCACTAGCATGCTTCTAGCTATGTTTACATAGAGAATCTGACCGAAATAACAAAAGTTAGAAATCTAGGAGAACGCAATCGGGTTTCTTAGTTGATTAGAGCGTTAAAGTCGGATTTAACCATACCGGAGGGCGAATTAGGTGCTGTTAGATATTCGGTAGTAGAATTGTGATCACCCATAGTGGAGACTACCCAATTTACATCAAGTGAGGCACCAACCTTCAATTTTTTGCAACTTTAGATTGTTAGTGTATGGTGAATTTTTGTATATAATCCCGAAGGACTTTTTAATTTTTCTTTCTTGATTGATTGAGTCTTCTTGCATATATGATGCTAATCCGATATGATATGTTGGATTCTAGCCTTAACGAATGAAGCTCTAACCGTGCTCCGCCGACATCCGGTAATCTCTTCCCTTTTCTCTTATCAACATAGTTCTCTCGGTATGTGATTTGTTTAAAATTTTTTCTATCATCGACACATTAAGGACAATGTTTGATTTAGGTTTGGGGTGCATTTGCATATAGAGTTTTTAGTCTTTTTAATCTTTTTTTTTAAAAAAAAAAAAAAAAAAAAAAAAAAAAAAAAAAAAAATTAAAACTCTTTTTGTAAAAACCTCCAACTTTTAGAGATTTTAGAGTCACTAGCATGCTTCTAGCTATGTTTACATAGAGAATCGACCGAAATAACAAAAGTTAGAAGTCTGGGAGAACGCAATCGGGTTTCTTAGTTGATTAGAGCGTTAAAGTCGGATTTAACCATCTTAGGAGGGCGAATTAGGTGTCATTAGATATTCGGTAGTAGAATTGTGATCACCCATAGTGGAGACTACCCAATTTACATCAAGTGAGGCACCAACCTTCAATTTTTGCAACTTTCTAGAAAAGTTGTTAGAGTGTGTGTCACCGTACGTCAATTCCGGGTAGGAATGGTGAGCTACCCAACCGCACCATTTTCAAGACTACTTTTGATCTCTTGAGTGCTAGTTTTTATCAATCATGAGGGTGACGTCTAAAGATGAAAACTCCTTCTAAATATCGATTTGCGATTAGCATCACTCTCTCTCTCAATCTGACAAGACCCATAGAAACACATCATCATCAACAAACGGAGCATCATCAGAATATTGAAAGAAAAGTTGATACAGTCCAAGGTTTACGTGCAACAAAGAAAAGAAAAGAAAATAGGATGAGAATTAATGAAGTTTGTGAAAAAAAGTGTGTGTTGTATTATTATTATTTTCATTTCATGTACTTAAAAAAAAAAAAAAAAAAAAAAAAAAAAAAAAATTCAAGTTTTTGTAAAGTTGAAGTTCGTCATCAGGTTGAAAGACCGAAGACCGAAGATTAAAGACGTTTCTATGGTTTCTTATGAGAGAGTGATATTAATTGTCGATCGGGTGAGAAGGTAAGTGAGTACTCCCACCATTGCTAATGGTTGATTTCCTTTCTTAGAGATCATCGAAAAAGATTCTTTTTGTCCACACTTCGTGGAGTCTCCGAAATTATTTAGGAAGGTTATCCTTCTTACCTACAACGTGTGCGGGATTTCTCTCTTTATTCCTGCTGCACACATGAGAGACTAAAAAGCGATCTTTTTGAGTGCAATTATCATAAAACCTAATGGTGAGGCGGAATTCGAGGCTTATGATCACAATCGAATCGAATTCTTTCATATGGTATGGTTACTTCTCGCTCAAAGCACTTAAGGATGAGAATGCGTTCTTTGGTAGTTCCAACCCACATTACTAGCATGCGAAACTCTATGTCCTCATAGCTCCTTGGATGCTTGAGACTCTTTTACACTCGAAGTTGGAGAAGGTTTTGTGGGTACACCTGCAGTAAACCCTCAAGAGACTACAACTCGTCCACTAGGGACACCTAGGGGTTTAAAGGCTTAGTGCATACGCTAAATGCATTCGAGAGACTGCGACAGGGGTATAGTTAGGATTTCTTCATTTTTGTTTCACTTGAGGACAAGTAAAATTCAAGTTTAGGGGTATTTGATGAGTGCCAAATAGTGCATATTTATACACCTTTTATTGGCATTTTACTCATCTTTTGCGCTTAGAAATCGGATATTATCCCAGTTCTGTGTTTTCTTTGTTTTCAAGAATAAATATTTGTATTAATTAATTTTGTGTTTTTAGGTAATAAATAAAGCTCGGAAGCGAGAGCCCAAAGAGCGAAGGTGGAGTCGAGCATCTATGGAGCGAAGCCGAAGCCGCGCGCTGGCGACGGTTGCAACCCAACAAGTAGCAACTCGGCTACAAGACATGGGCTTGAGCTAGACCCGACCCGTGACACGTATCCGAGCCCGCTCACTCGAGCCATTGAGATCTCCCTCGGCTACATCCAACGGTCGCTCCGCCTAGCACATCAACGATTGATACTCGTTCAACACCGGTTTACTCCGAGCCTTCCCTCGCCCGGTTCGGATCATATTTGCTACATCCTACGCTCAACGAGGCCTTCTCATCAACTTTTCTTTGTCCCTTCCTCACAACGAAGCGACCCATACACCTATACCCCCTATCGAGCAACCCCATTCCTTTCTTCTTCTTTCTCTTTCTTCCTCTCCCCGTCTCCATCACGAAAGTAGAGCTCTGCTCCTCCACCTTCTTCACCCATACCACCACCAAAGCCTCCTTCGCCACCAACTCCATAATCTCCCCGACAACCCAACGGCCGCACCACCTTACCTAAGCGCTTTCTAGTTCTTTCGTTGCTTCTTTCCTAGGAGCTAAGAGAGAAATAGACGAGTTAGGTTAGGGTTTCATTGATAAATCAAAGGAAAATCGGTATGGTGTTCTCGAGCCGCACGACAAGAGGAGGCGAATCGAGTATGGTGAGAGTGGTTGCGGTTTATTTTAATTTTGATTTCGATTTTTGAGAATTAGGGTTTTAGGGTTTCTTGTGCATGTATAAATAGCGAGTGAAGGGGGTTGATAGAAGGCATGCTGGATTAGCGAGCATCCTTGTAGATTTAATTTTCGTTATTTGTCATTTTTTTGAGTTGCTAGGGTTTCAATGAAACCCTAACTCCATGTTATGTGTTTAAACTCCGTTGAGTGTTCTTGAGTGTTTAATGTATTCACTACGGGAAAATTAGTAATCTACAACTGTAGATTGACAACTCGTAAATTAAAAGTTGTAAAATGTAGTATGTTTTACAACTTTTTCCAACAAAAGCGTTGTCAAAGTAAAATATGTCCAACTCTTAGGACCAACGAGTTCCTAAGAGTAGTGACGAGAATCGAGAACCACAACTTGTTGTGTGAAAAGGGTTGCAGAGAGAAGTGACCACCTTTAGAATTTACAACTCACATCCTAAAGGTAGTGAATGATTTTAAAACAACACTAATAAGAGTCGTTGAAGATAGGAAAAAAAAAAATTTGAAAAATGTTCTTATAGAGAATCGAACCCAAGCTTACTAGGTGTTAGTACAAGGCGTCAACCATCTGCCAGATTCATAATCTTTGGTAGATTTGTGCTTTTTCTTTTAATCAACATTCGCATGACCTTTATAAGGGTTGTAAAATGAAAATTTACTAGGAAAAAAATTAGGCTAGGGTGAGATTCGAACTCGAGCCTCCTCTGTGTAGGATTGGGATTCTAACCACCATTCCACGATTACATGTATGATTATCAAAGGACATCTACGTTAATATTTAACAATAATTTCAATGAGCCTTAAAAAAATGGCGGCAAGTGCGCCATTTTGCACAGAAACATACAAGGCTTTCTCTGAATTATACAAGGACGATTTGCAATCTCATTTCAATCAACACTCACAAGACCAAAGTTGTATATTTGAAAATGTAAATGAATGAAACACGTGGAGGTGTATATTTATATGCTCAAAGTAGCGGATTCATGCAAATTTTGGTAAAGCAAACACATGATCATGAAGAAGCTGCAAATGCTAAAAATTTCGAGATATTATAGGAATGTGTTACTGTTTTTCTCGCCAATTTCGCTGAATTAGAGACCAACTCAATAAATCCCCTTTTCTCTCCTCCTTTATCAGGGCTTGAGACCTGCAATGAAATTATTCAATGGCGGAGTTAAAAGGGGGTTCTTATGAATAGAAAAATTCAATTTATCATACAAACAATATTATAATTCATCAACATAGCATAATTTTAATTATAAAACAATTCCAGACCAATTCATACTACACATAAAATGAAATCTTATTACATATGACTTTTCCTAGATTTGTAATTAGATCGGCTATTTGATTTAGAAACTCTAAATTTTTCCTTTGCAAGCAATGAAGATAGCATCGAGGCCCATGTAAAATCTCCACATTCTTCACATACCGGGTAAGCTATGTGCTTATTGTGTTGATTGTTGCATATTTTTAGGTTGAGTTTGTTATTGCGGGTTGAAGAGAAGCACAACCGACTGTTTAGCGGACAATTTTTAAAAGAGTGATCATCTTCTCCACAAGCATCATGACTTTTCACCGATGGTAACAACAACAACTTGGCTTTGCAAGGGTCGAAGCATCGGTAAACCATTCAAAATAGGTGCGGTAGGTATGGTGCACTTGAAAAACATTTTTCCATAGGTTTCAGTTGTTTTAGATTGCGAAATGCCCTCACACCATTACAAGGAACATGCTTACACCTAGAATAGAGCCAAGGACACACTTTTGTCTCATGAAACCCTTGTTCACACATAGCACACTCTCGAGTTAGGTTTTTTCATTCTCATGTTACCGTTGCTGCTACTCTCTGCTACGGAGAATCTTTCACACCTCCACCCATGACTAATTCGGTGTTTTTAAAGCCTAATTGAAGAAAATTTCTCCACAGGCCTAATTTCGAAAATTTATGAACCCTAAGTGTTTTTAAAGCCTAATTCGGTGATGGCTAATTTACACATGATTGATTAGTGTTGATTAATAGATATATTGAAGCTAGGACTAATTTTAACTGTATCATCACTCTCGGATCAATATGATTAAATGAACAGGAAATCAAAAAAATAATAAAACCCTAAAATGGGTTATAGAATCAAACCTTTTTTTCCTTAACACATATCGAGAAGGTGTTGGTGGTGAAGAAATCTTGACTCAATCTATTGATGGGTTTTAAATTTTCGTAGTTAAGGAGATGAAGGAGGAGGTTCTCGGGAGATGGAGGAGAAAAAGAAAAACGACGGAAAAGAAGATAAGTGGAGGAGAATAAGTGATGGGGAGATTGAATAGATAAGAAGAAAAAGATAAATAGATCTTACGCAACCCTTAGAAGAGTTGTAAAATGAAAAATAACTATGAAAAAAAAAGCACTGGTGAGAGTCGAACATGAGTCTCCATTGGCCAATATGACATTCAACCATCACCACATTTATACATGTAATTATATTTACATTCTTTTATATATTAGACCAAATTTTTAAATTAGCCTTAAAAAAAAATGCCAGCAAATGCACCATTTTTCCCTGAAGCATATAAGGAAGTCTCGTCCAATGCACTGCAATCACATTTCAATCAACAATCACAGTATTTGATTCATGGAAGTTTTAGTGAATTGTACAAGGCCTGCAATCACATTTCAAATTCCATTAAGAAGCTGCAAATGCTTAAAGTTGTGAAGTATATTAAGCTGGAATAAAGTAAGACATTGATTTGCAAAATAAGTAAAGACATTCGGAAAAGCAAGCGCAACATCGGATACCGGCACATGATTATATGTAACCAATTTGAGAAAATCTGCATTTAGAACTCAATAAATCCCATTTTCTCTCCTCCTTTACCGGGCTTGAGACCGGCATTGAAATGATGGCGGAGTTAAAAGGGGATTTCATCTCCGAGAAAGCAGATAGCATATCATACCAACAGTATTTCAAGTCATAATTAAAGAGAAATAAATAGCATGTCATTTTAAAAGCAAAAATACAATCGAAGCAAAATGAAAGAAACAAAATAGGTTGAGCATCCATGGAAATGAAAAGAGTAATTAAACCCACCATCAGCGGCACTTCTTTTTCTTTTTCTTATTCTTCTTGTTTTTCTTCTTTGTCGGAACCACTAAGATAGGTTCAAAGCATCAGTTCTTGCATAAATCTCGAGTATCATCATTCATTTGTAAGCCAAGAGTTGAAGGTTCCCTTTGGATGGCAACTTGTGTCTTCTGTTCATTGTATTCCTCTAATTCATGGAAACCCCTTGGTGGTGGTTTTAACATCACAAACCAATTCGATGTATCGACTCTCGAGAATAGAAAACTTGTCGGGCTTGTGACGCTAAAATGAATGGATCATTTTGATATTGGTTCTTATCTTTGACGTAAGTTGACCAATGTAAAACCTTTTTCTATCTTGACACCAAAATAGGTGTGAGCCCAGTCACATTTGAATAAGGGAATTTGAAACATATGTTGGTAGTCCAACACGAGAATTTGTTCTAAAACGCCATAGAAACCACTACTTATTTGTGATGATGCAACTAAAGATTTTGATTCAATTGAAACACCGGTGTTTTGCGTGACTCTTTGAATATCCTTAGTAACAAACCTTGACCCATTTATTTGCAAGCCTTTATATGATACACATTTTTCTAAAGGACCATGTGACAACCAAAATCTTGTATTTGATCTTGACATGCCTTGACCAATTTGCATTTTAACCTATCAATAAAATTTAGTTAGCGAACACAAGTGACCACGGTAATGGCGCAAGCTCTATGTTTTGGCTTGGTAAGATCTAATTAAGAAGTGAATGACAGATTCATCTCTAATTAAGCTCTATGGGTAATGCTAAAAAGAGGTACTACGTACTCAGGAAAAATGAATCTAATAAATTGAAAACATATATAACAAATAACCAAGTGGCGTTGCACGTACCTTTTGCTTTAACCAATCTGCAAATGTTTCCGAGTGTATGGAAAGGAGTTGGTCTTCACTGGAAGTATCGGAAGATCTTAACTCATCCATATGCATTCTAATAAGAAAAATTTTAATGTGGACAAGATTCGTAAAACACAAGTGCTTATACTGCTAACAATTTTAAATGAACATATAACAGTCATACTTACGTTATATATGGTTCAATTGCTGCCGTGTTAAAAAGCACATATCTATGAGCAATCTTTAGCATATCACTACCAATATACACTTGAACGCCTCTAGAAAGAGGACGCCCTGCCGGTGTGGAATCATGTTGAATGTCTTCATTATGGCTTTGATTTACTCCTCCTTCAGAATGTTTGTCCCCATGAACATCAAAATACCTGACGCACTCCATTCCCAGGTAACACTCTGCTATACATGCTTCAGGTTGTGCGTAATTATTTACGTATTCTTTGAATGTCTTCATATACCTGCGACAAACCAAACTTCTAATTATTAGCACCAAACTCCCATTTACACAGAACAAAACTATAACATTGTACTTAAAATAACTAAAAAATATTCATACTAATGAAACAATTACCTTTCAAATGGATACATCCAACGATATTGTACGGGTACACCTAACAGCACTTCTCGAGCTACGTGAATTGTCAAGTGTACCATCACATCAAAAAATGATGGAGGAAGTACATCTCCAACATACACAAAGTCTCAGCAATTTCATCTTCAAGTTCTAACAATCTAGTGAGATCAAGCGCCCTTTGGCATATTTCGTTAAAATAAGAACATAACCGATTTATGGCATTACTTGGCCCATCGGGTAAAAGTCCTTTCAAAGCTACAGTAATATTTGTTGCATCATAACATGGTAATCATGAGCCTTAAGGACACCCAAGCAACCATCTTTCG
The DNA here is from genome assembly GCA_023531295.1 of Papaver armeniacum. NCBI lineage: Eukaryota > Viridiplantae > Streptophyta > Magnoliopsida > Ranunculales > Papaveraceae > Papaver > Papaver armeniacum. Next base: position 293,964 of record JAJJWW010013512.1, read on the forward strand.
AGAAATGCCTCCTAAGATCGAACTATACCCATATGGAACCTTGATTTCTCATCCTATTATAGAATCTGACCTTTCCCTTATCGCTTAAGTTACATGGTGCTTTGGAGGAAGCCAAGTTTTGCCATTTTTGACTATTAAATGCAATTCTTCTTTGATTCCCATACTTTTCGGATCATTACGGGACTTTAAGCCATCTTTTGTTTTGTTCTTTATATTGATAGAGTACCAATGACACTCTCACAGACGTTTTTTCCGTATGCATAACATCAATATTGTGTCGTAGTAATAATTCCTAAGAAGGAAGGAATAACATAAAAAGTATGAGCAAGTCACTTGAGTTGTACATTTCATAAATGAGATTTAACATGCGAGATGGGAATGTAAGAACGAAAAGAAGATAATACGAGGTTATAAGTTACCTTCCCGTAAGGCAAGTCGAAAAATATTGACCGTTTGTTGAATATCGGATGGTCATCATCCGTGCACGAGAACTAGGACCAGCACTCATACCGGCATCGGTAGCAACTTGCCTTTTCCGCTTCCATGATTAGATTTACCGTCATTTGCACTGTTGCCGCACTACTCGACCCTTTTACGCTTCTTCTTATTCTTCTTCTTTTCCTCTTTCTCTTTCCTTTTCTCCACCTCGTTACGCTTCGCTTTTCCAAAGTCATTTACAATCTTTGCTACGACGTTCAAAAGCCTCGGCACTAGACATAGTAGGTGGCTTTTCCTTTGTCTCAATCTCTCCATTGAAACATGCTTTCTTCTTAGTCGATCGAAGAGGATGATTATGAGGTAGAAATCTCCTATGATTCATGTAAACAGTTTTACGACTAAATGGCAACCGAGGTTGAAAGAGTATTATCACCACACGAGGGCGGTGACTTCCCTTTATATGTACATCCAGATAGGTTACCATAAGCGGGAAAATCATTTATCGTCCACATTAATAATGCCTTCAAATTGAACATTGTCTTACTAAATGCATCATAAACCTCCACGCCGTTTTCCCATAACTTAATCGGATCATCAATCGGTGGTTGCAAGTATATATCGATGTCTCTACCTGGTTGTTTCTTTCTGGAATCGGCAAGCTTAAAATAATATTGTCGCCTTGCATACACCGTTGAGGGGAAGATTATATACCACAATCATCACCGGCCAACAAGCGTGGGTTGGGGAAAGATCGCCAAACGGATTAAATCCATCGGCAAGCCCAAGACGCAAATTACGCGATTAGAAGCAAACTCGGGGAACTTTGTGTCTATGTGCTTTCAAGCCAAAGAATCCGTTGGATGACGCATCTTACCATCTTTACTCTTATGAGTCGCGTGCCATATCAATCTGCTGCTGAGCTAGCTCTGTTGATTTATACATTCTCCTTAATCTCGGCACAATGGGGAAGTATCTAAGCACCTTCACTGGTATCTTCTTTTTGGGCTTGTCTACCATGTCAGCATCATCCATGTTAGATGTGTCTTCCTTCCACCTAGAATAGTGACATTTAGGACATTCATCCTCGTCTTTCAACTCATTTCTAAACAAACAACAATCATTCTGACATGCGTGTATTTTCTCATAAGTGAGTTGGAAAGCTTTCAGACAACTTCTTCACTTCATAAGTTGATTTAGGAAGACAATGACACAGGGCAACACGGAACCAATTGTCTTGAGAAGATCATCAAAAGCCCTTCGAGATAAACCATTTCTTGTCTTGTGCCTATACAACTCGGTAGTCATGCTTAGCTTTTGTGTGTAGTACAACCAGGGTATAAAGGGAAGTCGGCCTCTTGATCTCGTTTATCAGCAACTCTTCGTCGTGGTTTGGAAACCCTTCGTCCTGCCTAGGTTCACAAACCCCTTGCCTTGGTTCGACATCACCTTCAACATTAGCATCTGTCCACATCTGGTAGAAAGTACGTTGACGTGTTGCTCCCTCTTCATGAACATTATTAAAATTGCTAATCTTCTCTCCGTGAAGAACCCACTCGGTGTAAGTAGGATCCATACCCCGATTTAGCAAGTGCATATGTATTGTACCGGGAGGAAGTGGCGCGGCAAGATTCTTACAATCCACACAAGGACAACTAAACTTGGAAGGATTTCCAAGTTTCTCATGAGCCAACTCTACGAACTTCTTTCTGCATCTGGTATGGAACTTCCCCCCTACATTAAAACTCCAATGGTTAGACGTACTAAGATCGATTAATCTCATTATGAGACATATATACCCTGTAGAGACAGTTATGACTTGGCTTTACCTTGGCCAACGAACCCAATCCTTATTCATCATTTTACAAGTCAAGAGTCGATCTGGTTGCGAGTTCAATATGAATCTTTATTTCCTTCCCACTTTGTCAATGAAAAACATTCTCATATTAAAACATGTATAAACTTTTTCCTTTGTTATTTTCTTGCCGGGAAGGATTGAGCAATCTCGCAATTATTAGGCATCCGAATGACAACAAATGGACGCAAATGATGGTACAAACAATGACACAATTTTGCAGGATGCCCTATCAAAAATATAAGTCATAAAACCTATGCAGGCATCTCATTTTGGAGCCATCACCACCAATAACGAATAATTTTATCAAAGATTCAAAATGGGCACCAAGTTGACATTATCGGGACAGAAAACTATACCAAATTACACACATAAATATAATCTGCATAGTTGCGGGGTGGCATTTGGTCGAGAACGGTACATATAATGGCCAACTAGTGCGTACATACCATCGATTAGCTAGACTTATTTTCGCAAAATTTGTACTTCACCTGCTCCCCTATACGATTAATGAATCTGCAAAAATCAAACAACACCAAAAACTTAATTTCAACCATTTGCAGAATTGAATGCATCTAAACATGAATTAAATTCGAACAACACCCAAAAAAAAATTAATGTAACGGTTTGAAATGATTGAAATTAAATGCAACCCTAAAAAATTTGATCCAGGCCAATCATCAAAATTTAATGCTACCAAATCATCAAACAAATTAAATGCAATGATTGATTTTTTTTATTAAAACGAATTTAATGCAACCCAATCATGAAACCCTAAATTTAATGCAAATTGAGATGAAACTATTACAAAAAAAAAAAAATTAAAGCAATCAGTTACAGACCCAATTACAAGATCGATCGGTTGATGGAGAAGCTCGATTTGTTGATGGGAAGCTCGATTTGTTAACAGAGGTTAAGAAACTCGATGCGTTGATGGAGAAAAAAGCGATATGTTGATGAAAAAACTCCTTTTCATAGATCATTCGCTCGATTTGTTGATGATCTTGACTTGTAATGGTTTGATTGATTGTGTTTGGCAGATGAGGAGCTGGTTTTCGTGGTTCGAAGAAAGATAAAGAAGAAACGAAAGGCGAAAAAGAAAAGAAGTGGTGGAGGAAAGAAAAAACAAACGGATAAAAAGGAAAAAAATAAAAACAATGGACGGTTAGAGATCGATGTAAGGTTGAAATAGGCGGTTTGGAGATTGAAATGGAAGTTGTGATGCAGAAATTTTTTTCTTGGCCCTTTCACAAGCTGTTAGAAATAGTCGTCATAGGGGTTTTTCGTCTTTGAAACTTTTTAACTTACGCTAAATTTTTTCATACGCTAAGTTTTTTCACTTATAAAAGGTTTTTAACTTCGCAAAAATTTTTTAACTTCCGCTAAATTTTTCACTTCTTGAGCAATCTACAAAGAAATTTTACGGAATCGAGTATCTACATGGAATCTTACGGTCATACTGTTGGACTCGTCGTTCTTACGAAGGAATCTTATCTATATTGGCCCAGTTTTCGATCTCCGAGCAAGATTCTTTCTCGAACCTGGTGAAATCTAGGGTTTGGTTACGGTATCGGCGAGTATCTACATGGAATCTTACAGTCATACTGTTGGACTCGTCGTTCTTACGAAGGAATCTTATCTATATTGGCCCAGTTTTCGATCTCCGAGCAAGATTCTTTCTCGAACCTGGTGAAATCTAGGGTTTGGTTACGGTATCGGCGAGTATCTACATGGAATCTTACAGTCATACTGTTGGACTCGTCGTTCTTACGAAGGAATCTTATCTATATTGGCCCAGTTTTCGATCTCCGAGCAAGATTCTTTCTCGAACATAGTGAAATCTAGGGTTTGGTTACGGTATCGGCGAGTATCTACATGGAATCTTACAGTCATACTGTTGGACTCGTCGTTCTTACGAAGGAATCTTATCTATATTGGCCCAGTTTTCGATCTCAGAGCAAGATTCTTTCTCGAACCTGGTGAAATCTAGGGTTTGGTTACGGTATCGGCGAGTATCTACATGGAATCTTACAGTCATACTGTTGGACTCGTCGTTCTTACGAAGGAATCTTATCTATATTGGCCCAGTTTTCGATCTCCGAGCAAGATTCTTTCTCGAACCTGGTGAAATCTAGGGTTTGGTTACGGTATCGGCGAGTATCTACATGGAATCTTACAGTCATACTGTTGGACTCGTCGTTCTTACGAAGGAATCTTATCTATATTGGCCCAGTTTTCGATCTCCGAGCAAGATTCTTTCTCGAACTTTGATGAAATCTAGGGTTTGGTTACGGTATCGGCGAGTATCTACATGGAATCTTACGGTCATCTTGTTGGACTCGTCGTTCTTACGAAGGAATCTTATCTATATTGGCCCGAGTTTTCGATCTCCGAGCAAGATTCTTTCTCGAACTGGTGAAATCTAGGGTTTGGTTACGGTATCGGCGAGTATCTACATGGAATCTTACAGTCATACTGTTGGACTCGTCGTTCTTACGAAGGAATCTTATCTATATTGGCCCAGTTTTCGATCTCCGAGCAAGATTCTTTCTCGAACCTGGTGAAATCTAGGGTTTGGTTACGGTATCGGCGAGTATCTACATGGAATCTTACAGTCATACTGTTGGACTCGTCGTTCTTACGAAGGAATCTTATCTATATTGGCCCAGTTTTCGATCTCCGAGCAAGATTCTTTCTCGAACCTGGTGAAATCTAGGGTTTGGTTACGGTATCGGCGAGTATCTACATGGAATCTTACAGTCATACTGTTGGACTCGTCGTTCTTACGAAGGAATCTTATCTATATTGGCCCAGTTTTCGATCTCCGAGCAAGATTCTTTCTCGAACCTGGTGAAATCTAGGGTTTGGTTACGGTATCGGTCAGTATCTACATGGAATCTTACGGTCATCTTTGTTGGACTCGTCGTTCTTACGAAGGAATCTTATCTATATTGGCCCGAGTTTTCGATCTCCGAGCAAGATTCTTTCTCGAACTGATGAAATCTAGGGTTTGGTTACGGTATCGGCGAGTATCTACATGGAATCTTACGGTCATCTTTGTTGGACTCGTCGTTCTTACGAAGGAATCTTATCTATATTGGCCCGAGTTTTCGATCTCCGAGCAAGATTCTTTCTCGAACTGGTGAAATCTAGGGTTTGGTTACAGTATCGGCGAGTATCTACATGGAATCTTACGGTCATCTTGTTGGACTCGTCGTTCTTACAAAGGAATCTTATCTATATTGGCCCGATTTTCGATCTCAGGCAAGATTCTTTCTCGAACACGATGAAATCTAGGGTTTGGTTTGGTATCGGCGAGTATCTACATGGAATCTTACGGTCATCTTTGTTGGACTCGTCGTTCTTACGAAGGAATCTTATCTATATTGGCCCGATTTTCGATCTCAGAGCAAGATTCTTTCTCGAACACAGTGAAATCTAGGGTTTGGTTACGGTATCGGCGAGTATCTACATGGAATCTTACGGTCATCTTGTTGGACTCGTCGTTCTTACGAAGGAATCTTATCTATATTGGCCCGAGTTTTCGATCTCAGAGCAAGATTCTTTCTCGAACTGGTGAAATCTAGGGTTTGGTTACGGTATCGAGTATCTACATGGAATCTTACAGTCATCTTTGTTGGACTCGTCGTTCTTACAAAGGAATCTTATCTATATTGGCCCGATTTTCGATCTCCGAGCAAGATTCTTTCTCGAACTTTGATGAAATCTAGGGTTTGGTTACGGTATCGGCGAGTATCTACATGGAATCTTACGGTCATCTTGTTGGACTCGTCGTTCTTATGAAGGAATCTTATCTATATTGGCCCGAGTTTTCGATCTCCGAGCAAGATTCTTTCTCGAACCTGATGAAATCTAGGGTTTGGTTACGGTATCGGCGAGTATCTACATGGAATCTTACAGTCATACTGTTGGACTCGTCGTTCTTACAAATGGTTTTATTGTAATTGTTTGTAATCCAACGAACCAAATTTAAGGAAATCAAATCACAAGCCAATCTAACGGTGAGGAAGCCTTGTTTGGTTTACCAAATTGTGTGTTTTCTTCTCAATCCGTATGCTTTGTTTCAACCAATGGGATTGTCGATTTTTAATCTAACGGCTACAAAAAGTACCATGCGGATTGTGTGTTTCCCACCCAAACAGCCCGCCTAAATTTGGGCACATCCTTCTAGATTTTGAACCAAATTTGGTTTCCCACCCAAACAACCCCTAAAGAAAAGAATTTTGACCAAAAATTTCTTCTCATTTCTCTCATTTTTCTCTCTCTCTTTCTCGTTTTTTCTCTGTCTCGAGAAGATTTTCTCTCATCAAACCCTAACTAGATTTTGAAACCCAACTTCACCTCAAACCCAAACTTCATCTCACACTCTAATCGATCTCAAGAAACACAACTTCACCCCAATCTACGATATTAAACCGTAGCTTCAAGCTGCGCCGGTTACATCTTAACTCAAACTCGGGTATAAATCTCACTGTAAAGATGTATTTGTCATTTTCTATTGGTTTGATTTCTGATTTGAATTTTTTTCATTATCTTCGTGATTTCTGATTAGGGTTTTATTTTACGAACCGAGTTAGGGTTTATATTTTGAACCGATTCATATGATTTCTTTCGTTTTGTTTGGTTATAGCAAATACCCTTTGTAATAGGTTGTATAATCGTCGGAGAAAATTTGATTTATTCTGAAAACATCTCTAAATTCAGTGACTCGGACAGTCGAGAACCAATTCATGCTTGTTCTTCAATCTTGTTTCTTGATTGTTATGTTTTCGACTTTGATTCTTGATATGCAATATGTAAGTTTTCAATTAAATTTAATTTTCATAACATGTAGTAGTTTCATTTTGAATAAATTACCAAAATTGTGTTTTCTTCTAACTCTATAAACATGATGCTTGTTTTTGAAACCATCAAGTGAATCTGTAATTGCATTTGGTTGGAGTACCGAACTCTGGCTCATTCTCAACGAGAATTGCGCGGGGGCTTCGGTATCCCAACCAATGGTTGTCGATTGCTTAGTGGTTATTTTAAGTTTGATTTATAACATTATAGTTTGTTTTGATACCTTGATTCAAATGTGGATTGCTAAAGTCTTATATATTTTTGCAAGGTTTGATGAGAGCTCTGGCACTCTCTTTCGTATGAGCAAAGCAATTGCTTAAGTTCTCAAGCAATGGATTTGCTCATAAGAAAGAGAGTGCACCAACTCTTAAAGCCTCGATGATTCACATGTGGTGATTTGTCATGTACAATGGTGATTTCTTATCCGATGAGATATGGTGCAATATTTAGAGTTTAACTTTTTGGTTAAGTTTTTGTTGTAGATGCGTAGTGTGGAAGGAGGTGAAGATCCAATTTGTTACGCAATGGTGAAGAATAATAAGGTGAAGACTTATATATCTTATGGTTGAGTTTAATTTTACGTATTTAGTGTAAATGATGTTCTTTCAATCCTTTTGATTAACTTATTTTACTCTATGTTACGGAGTTAACGATGAAGCAAAGAGCAAGATTTGATCCCATCTCCCAAAAGGTAGTAAGCAAGAATTTGGTAGTATCTCCCAAAAGGTAGCAAGTAAGCAAGCAAAAAGCGTCAGAGCCAAAAATCGGTTACTGTCGCAGTGCTTGCTATGAGTGCGTAGTAATAAATCTCTTATGATTCGGTTTATTTTTTTACTTGTTTCAATCACTTTATTTACCATCTCCTTTTGATTAACATAGTTGGTTTATTTTGCGAGATCATTTTGAAAGATAAGAGTAAAAAGTCTCATGGCAAACAAACTCCTAAGAAGAAGAATAAGAGTTCGAGCTTCTTGAAAGTGAAAAGCTTCCAAGGCGATCATCCCCTAGGTTTAAGAACAACTCGGAGGATTCACAGATTGCTTGAAAAGACTACTCCATCACAATCACCAATAAAGAAAACTCAAAGTGCGGTTGAACCACCATTTGAAAAGCCTACTCCAACACGATCATCGAGGAAAAGGAAAAGTTCGGTTACCTGGAACAATCTCAACCAGGAGCATCTCAAGCTGCACCTTCTATGAACCCTCTGTTGAGCAGTCCAGGCCATTAGAATCTCCAGTGCACCCTTAAGCGAGGAAGTCGTTCCCAGCGAAGAGTTGCAAAGCGGAAATTGTACACGGGGCCATGTCCGAATGTGAAACTCGGGAATGCGATGATACTTTATCAGATTTTGAAGAGGAAGAAGAAGAAGATGAAGAACTTGAACAAGAGAGAGATGTTGAGGTGGAAAAGAAAACACGGAAAATGATAATGATGTTGACGTGAATGATGCAAGGCGAAAATGAAACGAAGCTCATCGGGTATATGACTCTTTTGCTTAAGTTACTTTTCCATCCTTAAGTATTTTCACTCTGAATTATACGATAAAATATGAGCAAGTCACCCGAGTTGTATCCTTATTTAGTTTTTCCATCCTTAACTCTTTTGTAGGCAAAACCCAAAAGAAAGTACGTTCCTCGCGGCCCCACAAGGATTGTGACACTAGGGCTAACTGACTAATAAGAATGGCAAGGAAAGCTGTGAGCTTTAACAATAAGGATCAGCCTGTTGGTGATCCTTCGGTGCAACTTGCTAGTGTGTTGGGTGTTTTAGTTAGGCGTAACATCCCATTAAAGCACAAGGACTGGAGACTTGTCCCTAGAGAGGCCAAAGATAACATATGGGCGATTATCATGGTAATTTCTTGACTCTTCAACTCTTTTACTTTTATAATGTATTTAGAAGTTTTATACACCATCCATTATCTCTTTAACTCTTGTAACTATTTTGCTTGTATTTGCGGCAAAGGTTTATTGTCGATGATTTTTACAAAGACTATTATCTTGGGAAGATGGGAAGTTATCCGAAAGAGGCTAGGTCTAGGAAAGGCTGGTAAAATCCTCGCCTTGGATGGGCTAGAGGAAGAAGAAAGACAGATGAAGGTGGCATAAAGACTTGAAACCCAGAGAATGATCTTTGTGAATGAGTGGGAAGAGTTTGTGGCACATGTTTGCTCGGAGGGATTCGAGTAAGTGTTCATATCGCAATAAGTTAAATTATTTTTGTGTTCAGCCCTTGTACATTCACTTTGTTGTTTAGTTAATGATATTCCGTTACTTCATCGGGCAAAAAGATTGCCAGATGCAACAAGTTAGAGAGAAATACACCACTCACACACTCTCGGTAGAGGTGGTTATGCGAGACTCGAGGCTAAAATGGTAAGTTGTGTATTTTTATTCCTATGTTCATTATAGGGTAATTGTATTGAAATTATATGCTAACTAGCTGGATAACATATTGTTTGCAGCAAAAGCAATTGAATACAAAAGAAGACATTGATAGAGTCGAACTTTGGATAACAGGTCACAAACCGAAGGAAGGAAGGAACCTAATCCTGGAAATATGGAGGCTTTAGTGAGAACTCAACTCATATTTCTCTTATATTTTTGTTAATTTATTTGCTTAATATATATGTGTTCGAATGATGCAAAAATGTGACTAATTGGGTTGCTTTTGCACTAATGCAGGAAAGAATTGATAGAGCTGCACAAGAGCATGGTCGTTGATGTTGGATCATCTGTGACAGACGATCTTCTCTCCAAAGCTCTTGGTGACGACAAACCAGGGAGACTGAGAGGTATTGGCTATGGAGCGACAAAGACAAAGATGGTTGTCAAGAGCCATTACAAAAAGATCATCAAAGATTGCAAGGATAGTATGAGTGAAATGAATGCGAGACTTGCCTTGTAGAGAGGTGAGATTATAATAATCGCTTTTGTTTCTTTTAGTTGAAAATTTTAAACTCGCGTCTCATCTTGCTGGTTTGATGTTGGTATAGGAAAAAAACCTCGAGATGCGTTTGCTGCCATGATGGCTCACACTTGAACAAGGCCGGTCCAATTGTAAGTGTGTTTATGTTTTATAAAACTGCTTTGGTTAGTCTCTATTTCTCCCATTATGAGTTTCGATGTTGTTGTTGTATTTTCTGTGAGTCGGAAATGCTAGCAACACCCATGGTTTTGCTAGCTCAAGTAGGACTGTTCCCGGTTTGCAAATGACAGTCCAGTTAGCGAGACCAAGGGTGGAGGAAGCGCTAGGGAAGGGTAAAGCTTGCAGATTGCTCGGTTGGTACAATGAGAACGAGGTTATTCTTGACGCAATTATTGCTTTGAAACAGATCCAAAGATGGAGTGCCATGGAGTGCCAATAGGTTTCGGCGCGTACAAAGTGATTTGTGACTACTTCTCGTGTTGATGATGCTCATCTCTACAAGCCATCGGGTGACTTGAAGCGTGTTATACATCTTTGTAGGAACTTATGTCACATGGTCAAGGATCTAATAATGCCTGCCATCGATGTCCCCATTACTTTGTTTGGGGTGTGTTTCATGAGACAATGGTTATTTTTGTCCGGCTTTCATCGGTTTAAAACAATGACAATGACAATGAGTGTTTCAGGAAACAATGATGATCATTAACTTGTTTATATGTTGATCTCTTGTTACATTTTAATGGTTTTTATACGAATGAATGGAAGTATATTTATATATATTTGTGTGAATCGAAAAGCAATTTTATATATTTTTTTCTAAAATGTAAAAGAATCACAAGCTGCTAAACATGGTTGGAAAAAAGGTGATCACTACCACGAGGATATGGGTTGTGAAATATTTTTATGCGACACGGGATATGGGTTGTGAAAGCTTGATAATTATACAACATAAAAAAACATTGTGATACATTTTTATGCTACAGAGTAAGGGTTGTGATATGAAAATAATGGTTGTCATACTTGTTTTTCGCTACACATCGTATTTGTTGTGAAACAATGCCTTTGGATTGTGGAAACAAACTTCTACTACACATACAAAGGTTGTCATACACGTTTACGCTACACAAGTAATGGGTTGTGAATAACATGTCTTACTACTATAATCTTGGTTGTCATACGAGTTTCTGCTACACAAGTAAACTGTTGTGAATATGATGTCATACTACTATGAACTTGGTTGTGATACGAGTTTCTCCTATACATATTTTTGTTGTGTAAGAAGTACTTACAACCCAAGTAATAATTGTGAAACACTTCTTAGACTACGCTTCCATAAGTTGTGATATGGGTTTCTGCTACACTACCCTCTTGTTGTGAAACCTTTGGTTGGGAAAGTCCTACAACCATAATAATAGTTGGGAGAATGGTATATACACAACCATTATATTGGTTGTGTTAGATATTTCTAAGACTTATAACTTTGTTGTGAAACAAATTATTACAACCTCTTGATGAGTTGTGTGAGATGTTGCCCAGTAATTTGGATTAAGTATCACAACCGAAGCAAGTGTTGTATAATATTGAACCACAACCAAGTTTACGACTCTAGCTTACGAGTTGCAAACAATTGAAGACTTTCTACAACCCCCCCCCTTGTGCAACCTATCAATAAACGTCGTCTTATGTGGTACCACAACTGATTTCCGGGGTAGTTAATCGCTGTTTTTCCCGTAGTGATTAGATACTTTCAATTCTAGCACCCAACGCCTTTCTTTCACAATGCATGCCAAGTATGCATTGTAGTCAGGGTATAAATGTGTTGTGTGTGCTGCAGCTTAATCCTTAGAGTTAAAATGCTAATTCTTTTGACTAGTTGTGCTTAATTAGACAACTAGTGCTCTAGGTTAGTGCCTTAGGCTGATAATTGAATTATCATTAGGTGAAACTCCTTAGCTAGGTGAAGGAATTGACACACCTCACTTGTCTACCATAGGAACAAGAAACTCAACATTAGTTAAACACATGATAGGAATTAGTGGTGGAATTGAAGACCTTAGCATCCCTTTGTCCTTTGTTTTATACCTTAGTTTAGGTTCACACCATTACAACTCAGCCGTATCGGCACAAAACCCCTTTTGTTACTCTGTCACCCTTGAAACTCGAGTCTAGAGCAAGCCTTAGATCATACAAGAGCACCACAAGTCTCTGTGGATCGACCCGTACTTGCCGCGTCTCCGATAGACGCCGTGCACTTGCGGTTATCACCGTAGGCCATAAAATATACACATTCCTAGGCCTACCAGTAACGGTCCCAGGTATGATTTTCTGTAAAGGATGCCATCTCGAAGTTCATATGCGGCTGCTTTGCTTTTAATTTTGTTGATCTCGGGTCGCCCCTTAGGTAACTTTCCCGTTTCGAGGTATTCGTGAATCGGTTTCCTCCAGTCATCCGCCTGGTATTGGTCAGTGGTGGTTGCCGCGACGTGTGCGCCGATATCCGCGGTCTCGGGTACCGAAGGCATTAGGACTCTCATAACTCTGATTCCGTCTACGCTTGGGTCCGTTAGCATGGAAGCAATGTATGCCAGGGCGTCCAGAGTGGCGGTTGTCCTTCTGCGAGATATGCACGAACTTGATGCTCGGTATCGGCCACCGATATAGAATTGGACGAGCTCCCAGTACTTTTGTAAAAGTGGGTCGTGTATGGCGTATTGCCCGCTGATTCACCGGACAACTAGCTGTGAGTCGCTCGTGAGCCGTACCTCTTGGATTCCCATTTCCACTATTAAGCGCAAAGCATGCACTACCGCTTCGTATTCGGTGACGTTGTTAGTTGCCTTAAACTCAAGCCTGAAAGAGTGGACCATCTTTTTCCCCTTTGGCGTCGTGAAGACCAACCCTAGACCCGAACCGTCTTTATTAGATGACCCGTCCATGAAAACCTCCCATCGCGTCGGGCTGCATGGCTCAAGCAAGTCAGATGGGTCCTCTCGGTCTTCCTCCATCCCGGGTATGTCTTCTACCTCGTCTTCGTCATTTGGGGGAAGTCTGCGCAAGAAATCGGCCACGTGCACTGCGCTTTTACCTTTGTTCTCATTTCGTAACGATGTCGAATCGCTTTATTTGTGCACTCCACTTGGAGATCCGTCCGATCGGCTGCATTGTCGAGTCACAGAGCTCTATGGAGGACTTTGTTAGCACTCGAATCTTATGGGTTTGGAAATACGTCAGAAGCACGTGTTGCAAACACCGGTGCTAATATTAGTTGCTCGATCCTGGTGTAGTTTCTTTCGGCTAGATTCATGGTCTTGCTTATGAAATACACCGGCTTTTCTTCCCCTTCCGCATTCTTAACTAGTACGGCGCTGATGGCGTGGCTGGTTGCCCCGAGGTATAGTGTTAGTACGTCCTTGGGTTCGGGTCTCTGTAGCACCGGTAGGCTTGCGAGGTGTTGCTTGATTTTCTGAAATGCTTCCTCGCACTCCTCTGTCCATTTAAACTTTTCCCCTTTCCGTAATGTCCCAAAGAAATCCTTGCACTTGTCGGATGACCGAGAGATGAATCGCCCTAAGGCCGCCAAGTTCCCATTTAGGCGTTGCACGTCTTTAACTGTTACAGGCGATGGCATTTCCACGATGGCTCTAATTTTATCTGGGTCAGCCTCAATTCCTTTGTCGGTGATTATGTATCCTAAGAATTTGCTCGAGGTAACCCAAAAGGTGCACTTGGCCGGATTTACCCTCATCTTGTACCTCCTCATGGTTTGAAATATGCCTCGGAGATCGTCGATGTGAGTGTTGGCAACCTTGATTTTGACCAGCATATCGTCCACATATACCTCGATGGTGTCGTGTATTCTATCTTCGAACATGTCTTCCACCAACCTTTGGTAGGTGGCTCCGGCGTTTCTCAATCCGAATGGCATTTTGGTGTAGCAGCACAATCCTCTTGGTGTGAAGAAGGACGTATGCTCTTGATCTTAGGGGGCCAGAGGTATTTGATTATACCCTGAATACCCATCCATGAGAGTAATCGCCTTATACCCAACAATGAACTCCACTAAGCCCGGTCGATCTTTGGGGAGAGGAAGTGCATCCTTAGGGCATGCCTTGTTCAAGTCACTATAGTCGATGCAAATTAAATACGCCCTCGTTCCTCTTGGGAACTATCACCATATTAGATATCCATTGGGGTATTGGGCTTTTCGAATGATTCTGCTGCGTACAACTTCTTGACTCGGCCTCCACCGCCGGTTGTAATTGGTGCGATTCTTCTCATCTTTTGTCTGATAGGTTTGAACTTGGGGTTTATCCGTAAGTGGTGCGAGCAGACTTCCGGGTCGATTCCTTCCATGTCGTGCATTTGCCAAGCGAATATGTCCATGTTCTCCTTCAGAAGAGCTATCAACTGCTGGGATTGTTCATTAGTTAGGAGAGACCCTATCCTTACTAATCTTGGCTCCCCCTCGGTACCTAGATTGACTTGTCGGGTCGGTTCTAGGGCCGAGAAGTTTGGATTTGGTTCGCCGACTGTTGTCGGCTCCTGTGATTGCTATAAGGTCTCTTTCTCCTCGTCTTCATAGGTAGCGATAGCTTGCGTCATTACCCTTTCCAGATCCTCTCCCGCTTCTATTTCCTTAGACTTCTTCTTCTCTTGACGTTTTCTTGACCGCCTTTCCTCATTCTGCTGGATGTCTATTTGCATGCACTGTCTTGCCGCCTGGGGGTCACCTAATACTTCCACTACTTCGCGATACGACGGGAACCGCAATATTTGATGATAGGCCGAGGCGACTCCCTTAATTCCCGCCAGCCAGGGCCGACCCAGGATTGCTTCATATGGTGACACAACATCAACCACGCAGAATGTGGTGAGCGTGTCAAGGAAAACCTCCCCATCCGAGACTCGCAGGGTGACTTCTCCCTTTGGTACGGTCACCGTGCCGTTGAAGCCGTAAATTCGATAGGTTGACGGGATCAGGATGTCATCGGACAATTCCATCCTCTTGAAAGTGTCATAGAATAGGACTTCGACTGAGCTGCCGCTATCCATCAGTATTCTTCGGACGCCCCATTCCTCAATCAGCAGAGTTATGACTAAGGGATCCCCGTGGGCCTGGCCATTCATCGGGACATCCTTTGCCGAGAAGCTGATCGGCTGCATCATCCAGGGCTCCATGGGCAGGGTCTTGGCCATACTGAAGATTTCTTTGCCCGATCGGTCCCTTTTATGGATTCTCGAGGTGATACCTGTTCCCAAGTCATACCCTTGAGTGGCCGAGTGCGATATGGTATTGCAGGCGAATTGGGTGCCACGATTGATTCTTATCTGGTGCACCGGGACGTCGGGCTGGGGGGGATTGGGTGTTGGTGAGGTTTTGACGAAGTGCCGTAAATATCCATCTCGGATTAGGTGCTGGACGATGTCTTTCAATTCTCTACAGTCATTAGTTGAGTGGCCTCGGAATTGGTGGTAATGGCAAAACTCTGGGTGGTTCCTTGTCTCGTCGAACTGAATTCCTCTGGTCTTGGGGTATCGGATATCGTTCCTCTTCTCGACTTCTTTGAATATCTCTTCTAGAGGTGCATTTAGTGGGGTGTACGACCTAGGCTCGTGGCGGGGCTTCTTTCCTTTCTCTACCCAAACCTTTTTGCTTTCCCTGTGATACGGCGTGTTCGGCCTTTTCTCAGACCGCTTCATGGTTTCTCGCGGGGTCGCCTCTACTGCGGCGCTTGTTTCTTGTACTCCTTTGTCTTGTGCCCCTTCCTGGATTTCCTCTAGGGCGATGTAGTGCTCTTGCATTTTCCGGATCTCTCTCATCGTCTTAGGTTTCTCCGTATACATCGCTACCCATATGGGATCTGACTTCCCTAGTGAATTTTCGAAGCCAAATATCTGCTGGTCGACCGGTACCTTTACGATGTCCGTACACAACTTTCTCCATCTGTCCGTTAGAGAGCGCAGCGGTTCCCTGAATCTCCGGGCGAGTGTGAACAGCTTATTAAGTCTGGGCCGGGCTATCTTGTTGTGCATGTAGGTCTCGAGGAAGGTTTCCACCAAATTTGAATAACTTAAATGATTCATCGGGGAGGGTGTAGAACCAACATTTTGCCTCGCCCTCCAAACTTGCCGGAAAAAATTTGCACATGACTACATCATAGTTCTTCCATTGCAGCAAAGACATTCCGTACATTTTGATGTGCTCGCCCGCATCGCCCGTGCCGTCGAGCCTAGATGGGAAGACTGGTAACGTGCACTTGGGCGGGAATGGGGTTCGATCTAAATCCCTAGTAAACGGTGTCTTAAGGCCGCTGATTACCTCTGCTAGCTTATCGTCCTCGCTATTTCCTGTCAGTTTTCTGACCATTTGCTCGAGTTATTCGATCTTAAATGCAGTTGTCGCGTCAATACCCTCACTAGTGGCTTCCTCCTCGGTCGACGAATCGTCGGCTGGTCCATACCCTCCTCTCGGCTGATTAGGATCGGGTATGCGTTCTCGGCTTGGGGAGGGGGGTGGGGTATTCCTCGACGAAGTGTGGTTGCTAGAGTCACCTCGGCCTAATGATCCTCTCGGCCCCGTTCCCCTGTTTCGGAGCTGGTAGTTTTCATGTTCTAAAGCCAGGTTTCTCCTTTGCAATTCCCTCATTAGGTCTTCTTGTCTTCTTTGGCTGGCCAGTATTGCGAGTAGCATCGGGTCAGTGTTTTCATGACTAGAGTGGCCATTCACTTGGTGTCCTGTGATGTTCGGGGGTGCAGTTGGAGGTCTCGTCGAGAGAACGACAGGGGGGACGATCGGAGCTCCGGGATAGGTGGTCGTGGCGGGGATGTCCCGGGAGTGGTCGCCCCTGGCCAAATGTATTCGGCGAAGCCTCTCTCCTTCTAGGTCTAGCTGGTGTTCCGTTGGTTGCCTCCCTCGTCCCTCCTGTACCGTCTGCACTTCCTCTTCCTCCTCAGTATCCGATGCAGTTCTTCCGTCTTCCATGTGGTCCTCATTCCCTTGCCCCATCTGACCTGGGTTGACTCTCAACATCCCAGGTGGTAGGTCATCATCTCGGCCCAAATCGATCTCCTCGTCGACAGTAGTCATGCCCTTTATCAAAGTTTGAGCCTCGCCCTGGTTGTTCGGCCGATGACCTTCGTGCCGAGAATCAGTGAGTCCTTCTTGTACACTGGATCCCGCTGTGGCTCGGTTCCTCAGGATCCTGCTCGTCCTGGAGGTACTCGCCATTATCTTCGATGTCGTTCTCGTCCCTTGGCTCACCTACCCGTCCGTACCTACGTCAGCAAAGTAGACAACACTTACTTCGAACTGCTTTCGAAAAGGTTAAGGATGAAGTACAGCAGTTCAGTGCAGAATGAAAAAGGTTCATATAGTACGCTTCCATTTATGCTAGCGTGTCGGTCTCAGCAGTCAAGTTGTTTTGGCCGCAAAGGACAATTTTTTGAAAAGATTTCTCGACACATCGCTTTCGGTACTTTCCCTATGCATTAATCATTATTTGTCCTAACATTCCTAGCGCCAGAAGTCATTAATCATTCGTACATTAAATCGGAAGATTTCTTTCATGGCGATGATAGATAGTAATGACGACCCTTAACAACCGTCGTGCTGATGACCGTAGGATTCCTACAGTTTTCCACTGATGATGTGAGGCTCTTAGCGTAGGATCATGGTGAGACTCGGACCGTTCACTATAATCCTGCCAGCCATGGTTTCTGAAAACTAGACTCAATGGTTCTGAGCTAGCCTTGTTTCCACCATTATCGTGCTTCATTTATCTTGCTAAAATGAAGACAGGTGTGAAATGAAGATAAGTGTAACAATATCTCTCCCTAGATGATAGATCTAGCGACCTACGCGTTGCGCTTGTTAGAGTCTTTCATTTAGCATCAACTATCCTCACTAGATGTCGATAGAAGCTGTTGAATCTCTCTCTTAACGAGGTTTGAAGCCACAGATCACAGTCAGCGAGATGGGATCTCCTTCTAGCTTCTACCAACATCGAAAGATGTTATTTCGGGAGCTCACGGATCTTCCAATAACTCACTGAGGTGTCTTAAGCAAACAGCCTAGCTTGACGGAACGGTCTCGACGACTTTGCTTAAGCGGAAAACATGTTTTGCTTGGAAAACAAAGATAATTAACAAGAACACAAAACAAACTTATGTCAACTCGACAAGATGTTGCTAAGAAAACAAAGATAACAAGCAAGAACACAAAGCTAACTTATATCAACTCGACAAGATGCTGCTAAGAAAACAATGATAACAAGCAAGAACACAAAGCTAACTTATATCCACTCGACAAGATGCTGCTAAGAAAACAAAGATAACAAACCAAAAGAGTTTCTCTCTTAGCATCAACCAGCACACAAGGTGGCTTAGGAGCTCGGATTTTCCTCTTTTGGTGACCGATTTCAAGGTATCCGAAGATGTTATACGTTCCCCTTAGTCGGCGCCAGAATGTAGACGTAGAAAATCCTACCACTACATCCAATGAATCTCAAAACATGCATAGAGGAAACAAACAAAGAAGAAAGGTAGAAGAACACGAGATATACGTGGTTCGGTATGATTACCTACGTCCACGGGGGTTAAAGGATGATCTTATTGTATAACTCAAGATTACAAGACGAATGTTTCTCTCTCAATGCTCTATGTATGATCTCTTTCCTTACTTCTTACTTGCCCCTCTAGCCTTATACATGATTCATATTTATAGTTGTGGAATGGTGATACAACGATATTAAAGTGTTGAGCCTAATACATCTTCCTTGATGTTCTCCTCGGGTATCTTCCTGGTGCTTCACCCGATCTTCCCTTCCGCCCGAGTTGAAGTACCCGGCCGAGTGGCAGCTCCACCCGATGTTGCTCGTTAAATGATGTTGGCCGACGTCGCCTTTTAGGTTCCTAGCCGAGTTTTACTTTGACCGAGTCTTTCCTGCACTTCACCTACTTTGTCAGCGCATTTATTGTCTTCGGACCCGAGGGTCATCACATCAGAGCTTTTTCTCCCCTTTCCCATCGACCTCTCGACCTGTCTTCATTCCTTATTTCTTGTTCCATGATCCAGTGGGGTTGATTTGGTGCTTCTCGATACTTCGCTTCCTTCGGTACTCTCTCGACTGGGATGGCTCCACCTGTCCCTGTGGATTATTCACACCTACAAGCAAAATATTAACTTAATAACTAGAACACCGATGCCACGGTGGGGAGGGCCGACCGAAGAAAAACGAAACACTGTTTTTAGCAAATTTTAAAACTATTAGCTCACCCTAAATTTTGATTTTTAAGCTAATTAATATATTTGATTTAGCCCACCTAGATCTTCAATCCTGCTTCCGTCGCTGGCTTTTAGTGACATCAAAATGACATTCACTTGCAATAAGATCTCATTTAGTCAAGTAACAAATATAGGTTGAATGTTGAGCGTATAATGAACGGTGCATAAAATCCACAAAATGTGAAGTACAATAAAAGCAACAAAAATAGAGGTCCTTAGAAAAAATAGAAGTTTCAAAACTATTTTCCCCTCCCAATATAATTTCCGGTTCTAGTGTCCACCAACCAATATATTGTCGGAATTCTTAACAAATGAAGGAACACTCACAGTAGCTACGGTATCAACAGTTGATACCTTTGATCCACCTTGTGTAGGGTCACCTTAAAGGCCAAGATCAGTATGAATCATCTTCATCTTAACAATAACGGAAGTTCAAAGTCGATACACTGCATTGAAGTCAGTAAGTTACAACAATCATGTATTAGCCGACCGTACAAAGATACATTACCAAATAGTCAGGTTGACATCATAAAAGTCAGACCATCATTCTTTACCATCCTAAGGAGCATGGTGCATGAGCAAGCCATGTACAAGAACAGGAAATTATAAGAAACGTAAAAAGAGTGTGACTGATATAACTCACTCAGACTAACTACTAAACTGCGGCCCATGCAACAAAACTCTGATAGAACCTTCTTTATGACCCATGAGCGGGGAAAAAAGGGGATGAATCCTTTTAATCTAGCATCACATGCCCTTTAATCCAAAACTTTTAAGACAAACATGCTGCAATGAAGTTAACTACGAATCAAATAAAATGAGTTTACAGTTTAGTAACCAACATGCACGGGGAGAGAAAAGGCTGAATAATTTTGAATGAAACTTCTTCCAAGAAAAGGAAATGCACCCTATTGTACAGGTTGTTATTGAGATCACACCATAGCTAATATAAATCAATCTCGATTACAACAAAATCCACACTTGAAATGAATGAACTAAGCTTTAGAGACTTGATAAATTTTTCTCAATGAACTGCAATGTCAATGAGCAGCATGAGTTCCGATTTCTAACATCAACAGTAAACACATTTTTTCTCGTATAAATTTTTTCAAACAACTCCTATCATACTAAAGCAAAAAATTGTTGTTGGTATTAAAAATGCAAGTTTTAAAAAATGCAATGAGATAAATTTGGTATGCAACTTTTAGGTACCTTAGCTTCTTATTGTTTACATCTGATGAACGAGAGATGTTTCTTTCCATACTCTTCAGTCAAATTACTTGCGGACCAGACAGAAGTGAGCACCGCCCCGCACACAAGAAGCGAGACAGGTTAACACGTGTTAAAAACAGTAGTAGGCCTTCACTTGTGACATGATGGAAGCAGCGTCCACTACCACTTAGAAAGAAAATGTACGAAGATACTAAGACACACACCGAGCATAATAAGCTAGCTGTTCACATGCCAGCCTCCTCTTCAACGACAAAGTAGCTTTAATGCTTTCAACGACCAATCCAAAACTGTAATTCTATACCTTGGAAAGGTAGGATAATCAGTTTGCTAGACATTAAATAGCAAGCTCAGGCTTCCAAATACCTGGAGAACTTTTGCACCAATAGCTATATGATAAAAGTCTATGCCATAGACAAAGCATTGAATCCCAGAAAATTAACCTGTAAAAACTATTTAATAGATGAATAGTTTGTTAGAATTTTTTCATTGAGGTGTATTGTGCAACAGTTGAAGTTCATTTAAAGGAAGAGCTTAACTTCAACCCCCAAAGTTTACAGTAAGCTTACATGAAGTTAGATTTCATAAAACCATTGAATCTAAAGGCAATCAAAAATTGTGTTTAAAATCGGAATGGCATTTGAAATCGAAACGGAAATTAAAAAAAAACCATTGAATCTAAAGGCAATCAAAAATTGGGTTTTAAAATCGGAATTGCATTTGAAATCGAAATGGAAATTAAAAGTTGGGATTGAAATCGAAGTGGCATTTGAAATCGGAACTGAAAATAAGAAGTACCTGGTTATGGTGGTGGTTGTGGTGGTGTTGGTAAAGTGATGAGTAATGATTAGGCTAGAGATGAATTATAGTATTTGATGATGGTTCTGGCGGAGCTACTACTGCTTGTGGAGGTGGTGATGGTGCTGGTATGTGTCGCTACCATTAGTGGTGGACCGGTGGTGGCGGAGCTGGTAGTGGTATTTCTGGTGGTGGTGTTGGCGAAGGCGGTTTGGAGGTGTGGAGGTTGGAGGTGGCGGTGTTGGCGAAGGTGATGGAGGAGGTGTTGATTTTGGAGGTGATGGCGGAAGTGAATGAGTGATTAAGAAAACTTAGTGGTAGGATATATCACAAGGTATTCTCCACCATAACTATCAAAAATAGGTGACGGCGGCTGTTGTATCGAAGGTGGCAGAGTTGGTGGAGCTGGCGGTGGCTGGTTTGTGACGAAGGAAGAGTGTAATAAGCAACGAAGGAACTGGTGGAAAACCAACAGAGAGATGAGGATAATAGAGGAACTCGTTTTTAAGTAAATGGGTATTTTAGTCTTTTCTGATCCCAAAGACTACTACCAAAATCAATCTTTTTATCAAATTGTAAAATTGTGTTAGGTTTCATTTGACAAAAAAGTGGCCATAGAAGGGACTCCCTCCCTACGGGCCCTTCGGGCGCTCCGGTCGGTCGGCCCAATAAAGAGTTAGTTTTCAAAAGAAAACCAAGTTTCTTAGATCATCAAATTTACAGCACAAAATTGAGTTTTAGCAAGCAACCAAAGTTGAAGCATGAGTTCTAGATAAGATAATGTAATTTTCTTGATTCAGTAAGAAGTGACAGCTTACACATCCTTTCAGGCATTGCAACAACATTTGGTTTAAAACCCATTGCTTGCGCCAAATCTCTGGATCATTCAAGTACCTAAAAAAGATGTGAATAATCGATCGAAGTTACAAATAGACCAATGAAATTTTCAAGAGTGACAAAGCTACCAAAGACACTAAAATGTAGACAAAACTAGTATAACTTCATACCTCATCATTACAGTTGGACCACCAGTCTCGATATCTTCTATAATGGGTTTCAAATATGGATCTTTCTTGACGGATGTCATTAGTTCTTCGAGATCTTCTTGGGAGATAAATGTAGACATTCTTGATTCATAGAATCCCTCCCTCCCCAACCTGCACAGACTTTGATCCGTTAATTATGCATTCCATGAACACCTTAGAGTAAATACGACAATGATGATGTAAAATCTTCTCCAAAGTTTTCGATGTTGGAGTTGACCTAGCACCTGGAATCCCATATGAATTGATTTGATCGAATTCTTTAAATGTAATGAATTCAGCTATATGTCATAGTTTCTATCAATTTAACTACTAATTCCTAGACCAACTGGGTATTACAAAGATACCAGTCAGTTTCTAAAAGTATGTATGTGGCGAGTGTAGAACTGAACTGAAAACTCATGTTATTAATCGGGTAAGAAAATGAAATAATCTAAGTTTTAGAACTGAAAACTCTTGTTTACACACCAGGTAATTGCGGCGAGTGTGGTTATATGGAGATTACTGGTTTTACCAAGTTCAAGTGATAGGAGCTATTTTAGAGCTGAATTTCTGAGAGTAAATAAAATAGGCACCTAATTACACGCCAGGGTATTTTTCACCAGCCGACGGGTTTTTTTTTTGTAGACCTTGCCGACTAATATTTTTCAATAGCCATCTCCTGTGTTAAAAAAATAAATAAAGTCGGCATGTTCATCATTTAAATACCTTGCCGGATAAAATTGGTCGGCATTTTATTCAAACAAAGACCATGCCGGCCATATATAGCCGGCACCTTCTTCAAACCTCTACCTTGCCGACCTTTGACATTTTTGTGATCTTAATCGAACTCACAAGACGGATTAAAGGTTTAATCTACTGAATTTTCATTTTCAAAATTTTTATCTAAACTCAATTAATTAGCCTAATCAGTTTTTTAGTGTTAATTATAAAAGGGCATTTTAGCCATTTTGAAAATACAAGGTTAAGGGGTGGCTTGGCTTTACTTCAAAATGACCCTATTTTGTCTCATTGGGTATACCCCAATCAAGCCAGGATTTTAAAGTTGTTTTTCTCTATATTCCTTTTCAATTTTTTCTTGATTTGCACTACCCATGGATATTAGCTTTTGTTCCCTCTCTACAATGTTCTTTCCTTGATTTCCCTGCGAGGTACTCGCAATAGCATTTGTCATTCTTGGGAGTAAACTTACATTTCCGCCCTTCGCATCAGGTCCCGCCACTGGATAGGACTCCATATCTCTTTTTTTCTCTTCCAGTGCTATGTATTCCTCGTGGAATTCGCGCAACTCTGACCTAGGTTTCTTTGATTACCTCCAAGATGCAAGCAACTAAACTCCGTGATCTCAATGCAAGGCAAGTGAGAAAATCTGTTGGTTCGAATAGAGCCATCCATGCACGAACCTATGACTAGTTCAGGAGTTGGACTAACAATGATTGATTTTGCAGGAAAAACTATCAAAGCTAGGGGTAGTTGGAGAAATTGTACCACTAGAGAACAGTTAGAAGTAGCAGGGGAGGAGGAGGCTTTTCAGTGGGCAGCTAAAATGAGTGGCTACCATATCATTTTCAAAGTGATTCGCAACCCACTCTCAAGTTGTTGATAGAAATGTATGCTAAAGCTAGAGAAAGAAGATTCAAACAAAGCTCCGACTTTAGAAACAACTCAAACTTTGATATAAATTTTAAAGGTATGGCTTTTGTATTGACAAGTAGATTCAATATCATTTGGACAGCGAACTTATCAGTTTTTTGTAATAGATTCACTATCCAAAATAATTGGAAAGGTGAAAATCTCTTAGCCATTATGAACTATTTAGACATCCAAAATTGAAATGTACAAGTCATGAACGCAATTGACTTCATCAGAAGACGTTTGTTAACTGTGTAAGTTTCAGTGCAATAAAAAGCCTACCCGAAATCACATAGAGCAAAAAGGAAAGATCCCCGGCCATTCCTCACAACCTAGTTAGCAATTCGGCGTATTATTTGCGAATGATTCGCGAATTTTTCCGAATCAGTCGTTCCCGAATAATACTTTGGAACTACTGCGACTTCGAACAGGGTGCGCGTGTTTTCTAGCCTAGGGGATCGAACCATTGTCCTCTTGGTTACTGTACTCAACTTTAACCACCGGAACACGAGCTTGTTGGTGCCAAATCCTAAATATGTTGACTATATAACCATTTAAGTCACTGATAATACTCCCTCCAGCCCTAAAACATATTTTTTTATTAATTAATGCATGCCGAATTTTCGATCGAACTCACATTAGTAAAACAAATTATACATGTACGTATGCAGTTCCGTATTCTTTGCCGAATCACGAACCGTTGACCGGATTTTTGGTGAATTTGATATTTACGAATGGGAAAAATACGGTTTAGTCCAAAACCCCATCCAAGTATACTAGTTAGTCCTGACCCATTCAACTAGGTACAAATTAGTCCTTTTTCATTGAAAGTACACAAATAACCTTCCTGATTTACAATTTAGTCCAAATATTTACAGTTTAGTCCAAAGTGACTCACAATGATGTCAGCAATTTTAAATAATATAAAAAATAATTAAAAACAATTTATCTTTCGAACCGTTTGTCCAAAATTCACAAACTTTATATATTTGGAAAGCTCTTTCCGAGAGCTACAAAAAGAGTACCCATATGCCTATATAATTTTCATTTTTAAAAAATCTTAGTTTATATTGCCGTACAAACATGTACATGTCTACAAAAATCCAAAAAATCAAAAGACAAAACAAGGTGCACCAGTTTGTACACCAACATAGCAAAAGTAGACTGCGGCTGAATCTCACACGATAACAAGTTATCTAGCTAGGTGATCCATTCTAAGGGTTTACTGAACGCTCCTCCCATACCAGTTTGAAGCCTGTCAGCTCCGGCACATGAAAGCATCTTGTTGATACGCAAGACATGGAAATGATGTATTTATATTGTTCATCTATACATACAATTACGGGAAAAATCATCATTGACGACACTTTATTAGCATTGTAGTACCCCTACGACAACGCTTTTTTATGTATTGTATAGGTGGGGTATTGTAGAAAGTCCAAGCTTTTCTACAATACTTGAATATGAGTTGTAAAGTGTGATGTGATTCATGGTTCGACAATATTTTGCCAAAGTTGTGATTCTCTTTCGATTTTTTTGAAAGCCTAACACAACCCTTGCTTGTTGTTGTAGGAGTATCTTGGACAACACAAGTAGTGTATCGTAGAAATATGTAACACAACACTTGTATAAGTTGAAGGACTATCTTAGACTACCTAGGATGTGTATCGTAGAAATATGTAACACAACACTTGTATAAGTTGAAGGACTATCTTAGACAACCTAGGATGTGTATTGCAGAAATATGTAACAACTCTTATTACTATTATGAATAAGATTTGCACGACACTTGTTAAAGTTGTAGAACTATGTTGGACAACACCTAGTTATGTTGTAAAGACATTCTTTCACAACCTCTGGTTTGTGTAGTTGAAATATGGAACACAACACTTATTAGAAGTTGTGTGCATAAACCTATTTTGAAAAAAAATTAAAGCTGAAAGCGAATTGCCAAAAGTATTTCACATTCACATTTGCCAGTGTAACACATTTACATTGTTAACCTTCCAGTGTTAAACACACACATTCAAAAGATGGCAGTGATACTGATATAGATGTTTGTTACAAAAATTTAAAGTTTCCTAAACAACTCCAACAAAAAGGATGCATTATACTTCGCATATGAGCTTATCAGTGCGCATTCCATCAGTAAGGGCATGAATAGTTTCCTCCATGTTGATGTCTATCAGCCACAGAACCTCCATCTTTGTAGTTCTCTACGTCCACCACCACCATTTGAAATAACCAAAAAGAGAAGAGAACGATAGAGCCATTAGAATTTGGAACTACATGAATAACAACAAATTCCGAGATAGATTATATCGCATTGCTTCACACATCAAAAAAGAAACATCTAGCTTTATGCAATTCGAACCTATGGTGTCATAGCACTATGCCAACAATGTCAAAATAGAAACATCTAGCTTTATTGACAACTTAAACTATGTTCAGCTGCCATATCACATAATATGCAAGTTGTAACCAAGTTAGAGCATGCTTTTGTTGATGTTATTATATTATACTGAAACTGAATCAACAAATGTACAACACAGCGAAGTATTAAATACTTTTAATGCAGAGAGATGCTTATCACACCCCTCGACAATTGAGATGTTGGATACTGATCTTCAAAATACAAATGGGCTAAATTCACAAATTCTCTTCACCTCAATTTACCAACTTCAGGTTTAAGACCATCCAAAATCAGAATTCTTAGCAATGTTTCGCTACCCCTATTAAGTATGTAATGCAACGTACCACACAACTTTCAGACCTCTCAAATGATATTTCAGGCATGACATCTACTAGCAGCACTTTATGTCAGACCATTACACTTAAGAGTACAATTAAAATAATATTTCAAGATGGTGGCGACCTCACCCACTAGTAAATACTTATGCAAACCATTGCATTTAAAAACACAATGACACTAAAACAACTTTTTTTTAAATATTTAACATGCCAATTCATAAATGATCAAACAAAAGACAAATCTGACCCTTGTGATGCCACATAGACTAACATGGTTCATAGTTTAAACAAACTTTGAATACGGGGGTTTAGAAATAGAGTGGGAAAAAGAAAGGTACCCTTGTCCAAAATCAGGTGTAGGTCTAGGTGCAGATTTTGCTGCCATTGTAACAACGATATTTTTACCCCGCATTGTAATCGATAAAAGCAAGAGAAAGCTTGTGTCAATACTAATCGATATGAGCACACAGATCAAAATCCAAACATTTCCTTCGAAACTTACTTGTTATAAAACCCTCCAGCAGCATGTGCCGCAGATGGATCTTCATACGACAAAACTCCTTCTCCTTTAGGTTTTCCAGGATACTTGCATTTTGGTTCAGCAGCCTTAAGACCTTGGAATATCATCACAGAAGCTACAGAACAAGCACGAATGTCACCGACAGTGTGACGATAATTGAAGCGTGCAACCATTCATGTTCCATCTGCTAGCCTCAGTCGAATAGAGGTTGATGGCAACGTATCGTCTACAACTAGGCCTATTGGAGCAACTGGGGCAGTGTTGTGTGTAATGGGAGCTGCAGTTTGCTCAGGGGCAACATTATTGCTGCTGCTACCTAAGGTTCTTCCCACCCCTTGAAATGCAACTTTCTGCACTTTATCTGGTTCCTGCATAAATAAGAGAAACAAAAATTGATAAGCAAAAGACAACAATCAAACAGGGGAGAACCACGACAAAAAACAAGAAGACGAGAATAACGTCCTTTAAGAGTAGAACTAAGACATACAAGGCCATTTCCTTCAAAATACGGGAACCACGGAAAAAGTACATAGATCATATGCCATCAAACAAATTTAAAGTGTAGAGTTCAAGTTGATATTACCTCCAAAAAAGGTGCATTTTCAGGGTCATCTAACCTCCTAAAAGGACCATCATCCACTGTGAACCCATTATTATAGAAAACGATATCATGATTGGTAGCTTCTTGTGTCTGTGGAGTAGGATTAGATGCTGGTGTTAATGGTTCCCCAGACAGTAGTAAACCTGTCCCTGTAAAACTCCTTGAGCTAGAAGAAGTTGGCTGAAGGTGTTCAGTAGATCCTTTCATCGCTCCCAATTGCCTAGCTTGGTCGAATATCGAGTCAAGCACATGATTCGCAGAAAATATGGCCGCAACTCAAAGCCTAAGGATTAAAATCAATCTCCTGCAAACAAAAAACCAAAAAATTGGCATAAGCATATCTGATATCTGATTAGTTAACCATCTCCATAATGAATGAAAAGCAAAGCATTACCAAGCAAACAGTGCTAGTCAAGCTATACTCCAAAACTCCATGAGAATCCAAAACCATCAATGTCATTAAAGGATGATCCAACTCAGGATCACAAGAGAATTGATCGACAAACTTGCCTGAAACTCCATTAGATCCATTGAAATATATAAAAAAGGCACCCAACTCTATTAGCCAAGGAGATTTAAGGAGCCCAATGTGCTCAATAAACCATGAAGTTTCGCCATTTACGAGAGGAATATACTGCAAAATCCAAAAGTAGAACCTCAATAAACCGGGATTCACGAGAAGAGCATTTTAAATATCTTCACATAAGAAGAAGAGATGGTTTACCTTGAACTAATTTGGGTTCCATCGGTATGTCGGATATAAAACTCTGTAATTATGAACACGAGACAAAATTAAGCGGTTGCCACCAATTTGTGAGGAAATTTGAAACTTGAATCAAATAACTTGAATTATCAAATTACACTGTTGAGCTAGGTTTCTGTTGTATCAATTGTGCCGTGGAAGACAACATACTGCATATACGATGTCGAAAAATAACTTAGGTCTGTCTTTACACATATCATTAACCACAGAATAACCCCTCTCAGCCCAATTCTGATCGGTAACGATAGGCAAATCATCATCGGGCTTCTTCTCCTAATCACGGTCGGTAAACCTCAATTGGTGAAGCCTTCTTTCAGCATGAGTAACAGCAATAGAAGAAACTTTAGTTCTACCACTTCTAATATCATTATCCCCTTTAAGAACATTCCTTAACCGATGAATCTTCAATCATCCATTATCTTCAATTCGAACTTCAATGGACTACAAAACATGGCAGCATCATTAGTTTCTTCTTCTCTGGTTCGACCATTCTTGAAACTCCACCAGATGTTCATCATCTCGAACCCAATTCTCATCTGATTCTTCTTGCTAGCATCACCAATTACTCAACCTTAGATATCACCATCTACTGTAACTCCAACTTTAGCTACACCCCTGCAACCTCCACCTCAACTGCAACCCAACATTTCTATCTTAAATTCCTGTGTAACAATCAACATCATTGTGTCAAGAAAAAAAAAACAATCAAAATCACCACTATCAAATTCATATAAAACCTACTTGTTTTCCTTCCACATCCTTCACAAACATCTACAACATACAATTGAAATTCAAAACAAAAATTTTTATTTAACAACAATCAATCCAAACCCATAAACCATGTAAAATCCATGGTTTTTGTACAAGAAATCAACATAATTCTAAAATCTAAATAAAAATGATGAGAAATTAAGAAGAAAACAAGGTGAAATTACGAGAAAAATTACCCAATAATCATTAGCACCAACATTTCTTGATTCAAACAAAGTCCTAACATGTCTGTTCCATCTCTTCCATTTTACCAGAACATCAACCATTCCATCTAACCTTGACAACACCAACTCGAAATCGGTTTGAACGCCAAGCTTGAGCTTGATTCCTCATATGCAATTTGAATTTCACCAATATGCCAATTTCTTCATCATAATAACCACCACCATCGAGATCTTGATATCTCATCAGTTCAATCTTATCAAACCTCTAAAATCCAGTGAACCCATCTCTGTAACTTCAATCACCACCTTTATTCTCCCATTTATCCATTAATTCAGCAACAAAAGTTTCAAACCCGATCTGGCAGATTAATTAGGTTTTCAGTGAACCGAAAAGAAAAGGAAAAAAAATGGTTTGCGGCTGCTTCATATTTGGAATTTAAGAA
Source organism: Papaver armeniacum (assembly GCA_023531295.1). Classification (NCBI taxonomy): domain Eukaryota; kingdom Viridiplantae; phylum Streptophyta; class Magnoliopsida; order Ranunculales; family Papaveraceae; genus Papaver; species Papaver armeniacum. Next base: position 324,047 of record JAJJWW010013512.1, read on the forward strand.
TCTAGATTTAGGGTTCTTAAAAAAAATATAACCAGACTAAGTATTTGATTGAAGCCATGGCCGATCCATAAGTGGAAGAAGAAAAAGCGAGAGAAATTTTTTGAGCTAGGTTTTCTTACGAGGCGGAAGACTCGAGAGATTAGAAGAGAAAATGGAAGTTTAAGGAAATTTCGTTTGGTGTTTTATTGAACGGTGGAGATTTAGTTAGGGAATGTCATACAGATTAGGTATATATTTGGATGGTAGAGATTTGACTAGGGATTATCATACGGATCAAGGAAAGTGTGTTCTCTTTGTGCTAATACGAACTCATGTATTCGGTTTATTATCAACCTTCAACATGAAAAAAAATCCAAAAAAAATATTAATAAATTTAGGACATTGTTATCGACATTCTGATATAAAAAAATACAAAAAATGTATAAGAATGAATCGGGAAAATGAAAAATGAATTCGATAATTGGTGTGTTTCTTTGTGCTTTCTCTTAGTTTCTTCATCAGACATGAATGGCGTCTGTTGGAATCGAAGATTCTGGATATGATTCTAACTGTCGAAACAGGTCGACCACAGCCTAGGGGGCTACGCCCCCCAGGACCCCCCCTTAGATAGCACAGTTGAAAATATTCCAACAAAACTTGGTATAATGGCATATAATCTATGGACCACGAAGCTCTGAGAGGGCTCTGACTTCAAACTTAGCATGATACATCATCAAAATTGATGAATATGTATAACAATATACAAACTATGAACCAAGAAGCTCGAAGAGGGTTCTAACTTCAAACTTAGCATGATATATCATCAAAATCGATAAGTATGAAGCTCAATGTCGATTCGAACTTCAAACTTGGTATAATAGCATACAATCTATGAACCAAGAAGCTCTGAGAAGGTTCTGACTTCAAACTTAGCATGATACATCATCGAAATTGACTACTGTAAGTCGAAACTTGGTAAGAATGACGAATCCATCCATTTACGGGTAAGATTCCTTGAAATATTCTACGAAACCTTAAACAAACCTTATTTCTGCATATTGTATGCAAATCAGGCTCAGAGATCGAAACCTGGCCGTGAGTTGACTACTCTAAGTCAGAAACTTGGTAAGAACGACGAATTCATCCATTTACAGGTAAGATTCCTTCGAGATATTCTACGAAAACTTAAACAATCCCCATTTATGCATATATGTATGCATACCAGGCTCCGAGATCGAAACCTGGCCGCGAGTTGACTACTCTAATTCATAAATTCGGTAAGAACGACGACTCCATCCATTTACATGTAAGATTTCTTCTAGATATTCTACGAAACCTTAAACAAACCCTATTTCTGCATAAATATATGCATACCAGGCTCTTAAATCGAAACCTGGCCGCGAGTTGACTACTCTAAGTCAGAAACTTGGTAAGAACGACGAATCCATTCATTTACAGGTAAGATTCCTTCGGAATATTCTACAAAACCTTAAATAAACCCTATTTTTGCATATTGTATGCAAAACAGGCTTCGAGATTGAAACCTGGATGTTAGTTACTACTCTAAATCAGAAACTACTTGGTAAGAACGACGAATCCATCCATTACATGTTAGATTCTTTCGGAATATTCTACGAAACCTTAAAGAAACCCTATTTCTGCATATTGTATGCAAACCAGGATCCGAGATCGAAACCTAGCCGCGAGTTGACTACTGTAAGTCAGAAACTTGGTAAGAATGACGAATTCATCCATTTAAAGGTAAGATTTCTTCGAGATATTCTACGAAACCTTAAGAAAACCCTATTTCTTCATATTGTATGCGTACCAGGATCCGGGATCGAAACCTGGCAGCGAGTTGACTACTCTAAGTCAGAAATTCGGTAAGAACGACGAATCCATCTATTTGATTAAGATTCCTCCGAAATATTCTACTAAACCCTAAACAAACCCTATTTCTGCATATTGTATGCGTACCAGGATCCGAGATCGAAACCTGGCCGTGAGTTGACTAATCTAAGTCAGAAACTTGGTAAGAATGACGAATCCATCCATTTACAGGTAAGATTCCTCCAAAATATTCTACGAAACCTTAAACAAACCTTATTTATGCATATTGTATGCATACCGAGGCTACGAGATCGAATCCACGGCATTATTTGGACTACTATAAGTTAGAAAGTTGGTAAGAACAATGAATGCATCCATTTACAGGTAAGATTCCTTCGGAATATTCTACGAAACCTTAAACAAACCCTATTTCAGCATATTGTATGCAAACCAGGCTCCGAGATCGAAACTAGCCACGAGTTGACTGCTATAAGTCAGAAATTTGGTAAGAACGATGAATCCATCCATTTACAGGTAAGATTCCTCCGAAATATTCTACTAAACCCTAAACAAACCCTATTTCTGCATATTGTACGCATACCAGGCTTCGAGATCGAATCCCGACAGTGAGTGGAGTAGTCTAATTTAGAAACTTGGTAAAAACGACGAATCCATTCATTTACATGTAAGATTCCTTCATAATATTCTACGAAACCTTAAACATACCCTATTTCTGCATATTGTACGCATACCAGGCGTCGAGATCGAATCCTGACAGTGAGTGAAGTAGTCTAATTTAGAAACTTGGTAAGAACGACGAATACATTCATTTACATGTAAGATTCCTTCATAATATTCTACGAAACCTTAAACAAACCCTATTTCTCGCATATTATATGCAAACCAGGCTCCGAGATCGAAACATGGCCGTGAGTGGACTACTATAAGTTAGAAAGTTGGTAAGAACGATGAATCCATCCATTTACGGGTAAGATTCCTCCCGGAATATTCTACGAAACCTCAAACAAACCCTATTTCTACATATTGTACGCATACCGGGCTCAGAACGAAACACGGCCGTGAGTGGACTACTATAAGTCGAAACTTGGTAAGAACGACGAATTCATCCATTTACGGGTAAGATTCCTTCGAGATATTTTACGAAACCTTAAAAAAACCCTATTTCGCATATTGTATGCGTACCCGGGATCCGAGATCGAAACACGGCCGTGAGTTGACTAGTCTAAGTCGAAACTTGGTAAGAACGACGAATTCATCCATTTACAGGTAAGATTCCTTGAGATATTCTACGAAACCTTAAGAAAACCCTATTTACGCATATTGTATGCGTACCGGGATCCGAGATCGAAACACGGCCGCGAGTTGACTACTCTAAGTCGGAAATTCGGTAAGAACGACGAATCCATCTATTTACGGGTAAGATTTCTTCTAGATATTTTACGAAACCTTAAAAAAACCTTATTTACGCATATTGTATGCAAACCAGACTCCGAGATCGAAACATGGCCGTGAGTGGACTAATCTAAGTCATAAACATGGTAAGAACGACGAATCCATCCATTTACGGGTAAGATTCCTCTCGGAATATTCTACGAAACCTCAAACAAACCCTATTTCTACATATTGTACGCATACCAGAGCTCCGAGAACGAAACACGGCCGTGAGTGGACTACTAAAAGTCAGAAACTTGGTAAGAACGACGAATTCATCCATTTACAGGTAAGATTCCTTCGAGATATTTTACGAAACCTTAAAAAACCCTATTTCTACATATTGTATGCATACCTGGATCCTAGATCGAAACCTGGCCGCGACTGGACTACTATAAGTTAGAAAGTTGGTAAGAACAATGAATGCATCCATTTACAGGTAAGATTCCTTCGGAATATTCTACGAAACCTTAAACAAACCCTATTTATGCGTATTGTATGCAAACCAGGCTCCGAGATCGAAATATGGCCACGAGTTGACTGCTCTAAGTCAGAAATTTGGTAAGAACGATGAATCCATCCATTTACAGGTAAGATTCCTCCGAAATATTCTACTAAACCCTAAACATACCCTATTTCTGCATATTGTACGCATACCAGGCTTCGAGATCGAATCTGACAGGTGAGTGGAGTAGTCTAATTTAGAAACTTGGTAAGAACGACGAATTCATTCATTTACATGTAAGATTCCTTCATAATATTCTACGAAACCTTAAACAGACCCTATTTCAGCATATTGTACGCATACCAGGATCCGAGATCGAAACCTTACCGCGAGTGGACTAGTCTAAGTCAGAAACTTGGTAAGAACGATGAATGCATCCATTTACAGGTAAGATTCCTTCTTCCTTAGGAATATTCTACGAAACCTTAAACAAACCCGATTTCTGCACATGGTACGCATACCAGGCTCTGAGATCGAAACACAGCCGTGAGTGCACTAGTCTAACTCAGTATAATGTATTGTTTTTACTATATTGAATTTTTCTTGTCATTGTCACTCTTGTTGTATTTCCTTTACTAACACTAGTATTTTTCTAGTAAAATAGACGAGTTAACGACTCCATTTGGGTTCTACGGTGTTTTAGAAGAAATTCTATTGTTGGACTACAATCATATGTTTTAAATTCCAATATTCAAATGTGATTGGGCTCACACCAGTTTTGGTGTGAAGGTAGAAGATGGATTTACATTAGTCAATTTAAAACATCATAAGAACCAATACTGTAACGATCATTCATTTTGGCAAAACAAGCGCGACAAGTTTTCTATTCTCGAGAGTCAAATACATCTAAGCGGTATGTGATGCATTACGAGAGAAGCTTCACTCTGTTTTCGGCTCGATCACTTGAGCATTACTTTTTGAGCATTATATTTTGTTTTACAACACTTATGAAAGGTTGTCATAAAGTTAGTGTATAGTTAGTGTATTAAAGAACCACAAACTTGACAGAATATGTGATAGTGTAGGATGGTTAGTGGTGTAGACTTCTACGCTTGAGGCTCGGGATCGAATCCCCCAACCTCATTTTTTCCAACATTATATATTTTTACTTCAACAACACTTATAAGTGTTGTTATAGCTTTCTATTTAAAAAAAAGAAAAAAATCAAAACTTGTGAACTGAAAGGGTGGTTGATGAGTTAGACTTCCATGCAGTAGGTTCATGTTCGAATCTCCCTCTAACATATTTTTCATTGTCATATTTTTGTGTTCTTCAAAAACACTTGTGAGAATTGTGATAGGCTAAGTCACTACATATATGGAACATTATATATTTTTACTTCAACAACACTTATAAGTGTTGTTGTAGGTTTCTATTTAAAAAAAAAAAAAATCAAAACTTGTGAACTGAAAGGGTGGTTGATGAGCTAGACTTCCATGTAGTAGGTTCATGTTCGAATCTGCCCTCTAACATATTTTTCATTATCATATTTTTGTGTTCTTCAACAACACTTGTGAGTATTGTGATAGGCTAAGTCACTACATATATGGAACAACGTTGTTATAGCTAAATGTCGTCAAATTGTTTTGCTTAAGGAGTTGTCGTTTGTTTTCTTAGTGCAACCCCTTGTTTCCTAAGGGTTGGCAGTGATGATATACGACAACTCTTCCTTTGAAACCAGTTGTAAAACATAGGACTTTCTACAATACTTAGCGAAGTGTTGTAAATCTCCAGTTGTAGATGTATATTTTTCCTGTAGTGGCAATGACGAAGAGGAAAAAGTGGTCGGCACAGAGATCAAACTATTGTTTCATAAAGTTTTTAACTGACAAGGAATCTAGCAAAACAACAAAATAATTATACAGTGGGAGCTAGATATTGGTGACTCGTAAGCTAAAATACCGATGTAGCACCAGTTTCTAACTTATTTTTCACCTAGGCCTATATAATTGAGTAATCACTGATAGCATGAATACTGGGTAACACATTGATAAACCATCCGGTTCTTACAGGCTACAACTGGAAAAAAATGATTATACTAACTTACAAGTATGAGCTTAAATTTATTCATCATGTCGCAGAGATTATTTTAATAAAATTGTTCGAAAATGGAACTGAAGCTGCAACAAATATCCTAGAATGTACATTATCTTTGCCTAAGAGATGTTACAAGGATCTAAATTTCTAATGAGATGACAACTTTTGATGGTATAAGAAAGGGATGCAATAACTTTTGATGTTTTGTGGTATAAAAATCCAACATTTATACCACAAAAATGCACATATTACTGAGATAACACAATAGTGTACAACTTTGTACACATCTATAGAAAATCCAACACATTTACAATTAGTTTTTTCCCTAATTTTTGGTTTGTATGCATAAATATAGTCCTACAAGTGTACAAGTGTAACAACCATACTTTCCACATAACCCCGACCGATGATTAAATAGAAAGTACGTCGTTAATTTTCTGCAACAAGGTACATAACCACAGAAAACTAGAACACAGTTCCGTTACAATTGAATATGCAGAAGGAAATTTTATTTCTTAACAAAAAAAACGGAGATGTCTAAAGAATTGAAATAGTGTACTAGACTTCAATAATATAATCCACTTTTAAATACGAACTAACAAAGGAAAAGAAAATGAAGTCTACCCAAAAAATATCCCACTGCCTCACAACTACATACCGGAAAAAAAAAAAAAAAAAAAAAAAGAAGTGTAGATGTCCACCCTCAGTTAGATATCTTCAGAATATCCACCGGAACTGGAATCAATCAGACTCCTTCACGAGTCCTAACAACGCCTGAAAAAGATAATCAACGGGAGTTAAACTCCAAGCAAGTTCGCTCAATCACCGAGTCATGAAGACATATAAAAAATGGTATACAAAAAAAAAAAATCGCAAGCCAGTGTACCACATTAAAATGAAATTTCACGGTAATATCAAGTAGGACAGTCGCTTCCTAAACAGTCTAAAGTCGCCTTTAATAATCCCTGGCAGTATAATACAAAGACCTCATTTCAGTTAAACCTATACCGCGTAATGAGATATCGGAACCTATCCGCAATCACATTAACCACGTCCGGGACATATCCGCAACGTCTAACACCCATATTATTCATATTTATATGGCTGTACTTAGTACGTAATATTGTACTAACTAGGAACTCATCCGCATTCGCATTTCCCTTTCTCATTTCTAGGAAAGAGTTCTAGCTCACCATCCTTAGTAGCCTACGTAAAGCCACTTAGCCAGGACTCACTACAAAGATATAATCACCTCCTAAAACTCATTCAAAGTCCATGCGACAAATTAAGAAAAAAAAACCCACTCACGATAAACATTGTCCATTAAGATCATTGCAGACTGGTATTCAATGATCTCCCTAACAATAAATTGGTACACCCAATCTATATTTAGATGTTTCACTTGAAATTGACATCAGCACCTACGTATGTCATTGTACTATTAACGTTATCATCTTAATCTACCTAATATCATCACCCTATCAGTGCTTACGAATGTATATGTACACATTTAGGTTACGTACATATAGGGAACACACGATACCCACACTACTACCAACAAATCAAAGAGATTTAATTTACTTTACAAGGTTAACCTACAACCCTTTTTCTTGATTTGTATGGCTAATCCAAAGCGGAACCGATCACCTCCGGTGCATGAAAAATATCACCAAACTCATATATGCATACATCACCAAGAAACAAACACCTGGAAGCATTAAGAATATACATGAAGAAACTGGGATTTCAATATCTGCACTATCATGTCACCCTGTTCACCACGTTATGCATCAACATACCTACCTCATCGCTAACTAGATTCACAGTAACCGTAACAGTTCAATTAGATCACAACAAATTTACCAAAAAAACTAAAATCAAGCATAAATACAGGTTACGAGAGATTTAATTGCCACTTCTACATCTATCCATAACTAAGAGACCAAGTGAAACTTGCCTGAACTTCCGTAACCAACCTGATGGAGCCTTTAGCCAGAAGTTCCCTCAAGTATTAAACCCTAAATAATGAATACAACAAAAACAGGGGAAAGCAATACACAACTGTAAGTGCAAGCCAAAATCATCAAGAAAGAACTGACCAAAACTAATCAAATCCTTACCACCTACACTTCCTCTACTGATTTTCTTCTAAATCTTCTCTCGCCTTAAGTCGCCGTACTAATGTAACCCTATTCCCGTGGAAAGAATGCATTTATACAAATTCTACTAACCCTACTTATTAATACTAAGTCAAAATTTTAGGATCAACTAAGCAAAATATCCTTAATTGATACGGGGTACCTACCAATAACTAAAGTGACCGATACTCTATTTTCTAGTATAACTATTTTTTTATACGGAAGGAAAATAGAATCTAGAGGTATTACAATCTACCCCACTAGAAAGAAGGATTCCGTCCCCGGAATCAGATTTACCTCGTTATTAAAAAGTTGCGGGTGAGAACGACGAATAACATCCTCACGCTCCCATGAAGCATCTCGCTCGTCTTTTGGATTCCATTGCACTTTGACAAATGGTATTTCCCGAGACCGTAATTGCCTTACTTGTCGCTCTACAATACGAATTGGCTTGTCCTCAAAGGTGGCATCTGGTTTCACAACCAACTCACTAAGATCTCGCTTGATGAGCTCGCTCCTCATCCCTTAAGTGTTTACGTAACATGGAAACATGAAATACGTTGTGCACTCTGCATAAGCTGCGGTGGTAAATCCCGTTTGGTATGCCACATTACCAATCTTCTTAGTTATAGGAAAAGGTCCAATAAATCTAGGAGCCAATTTACCTTTCTTCCCAAACCTCATTACTCCTTTCATAGGAGACACCTTGAGTAATACCTCATCTCCGACTTCAAGAGGTAATGGTCGACGCTTCTGTCGCATAACTTTTTCTGTCTACTTCCGAGCTTTACGAAGACAATCCTTAACCACTAGGATCTTCTCCGTAGTGAGATGAACCAAATCGGGGCCCCAAAAATCTCTTTTCACCAACTTCTACCCAACATGCCGGTGAACGACAAGGTCTTCCATAAAGAGCTTCAAAAGGAGCCATACCAATACTCGACTGATAACTATTATTGTAAGCAAATTCTGCCCATGGTAAATAGTCATCCCAATTTCCTTGGAAATTTAGCACACACGCTCGAAGCATATCCTCCAATATTTGATTAACTCTCTGTCGACCATCGAGTCCCGAGGATGAAATGAAGTACTAAAATCCAAATACGAACCCAAAGCTTGTTGAAAGCTTCTCCAAAATTTGGAAGTGAATTGAGCACCCCTATCAGAAATAATTGAGACCGGCGTTCCATGCAATACCACAATCTTCTCTACATAGAGCTTACATAATCTATCCACGCTGTAGGTAGTATGCACTGGTAAAAAGTGTGCCGACTTAGTCAACCGATCCACTATTACCCAAATAGAATCATGTCCTCTCTTTGTTCTCGGTAGTCCAACTATAAAATCCATGGAAATATTTTCCCATTTCCATTCTGGTATTGGGAGTGGTTGTAATTCTCCGCCTGGCTGGCTTTTGGTGCTCAATATTAACTTGCGACATGTTCGGCATTTAGAAACATATTCGCAATATCTCGCTTCATACTTTTCCACCAAAACTGTCTACGCAAATCCTTATACATTTTTGTAGCTCCGGGATGGATAGTGTAGCGACTACGGTGAGCTCCATCTAATACCTCACGTCTCAACTGGGCGTCCACGGGTACACATAACCGACCTCGAATTCGAAGCCCACCATCCATCCCAACATCAAAATCTTCACTTAAGTCTCCAGATCCAAGTAGTTTCACACACCAATCATCCTTGGACTGAGCCTGAACAATACGGCTAATAAGTGCAGGTTGTACCACAAGATTTCCCAAAAATGCTTGAGAATTAGAAGAATTCTTAACATCTAAGAAAAACTCAGCGACTGTCTCTAACATCTTCCACTCTTCCGCCATCATGAAAGCTAATAAACCCCTTGGTTTTCGACTCAAGGCATCCGCTACAACATTCGCCTTACCAGGGTGATATTGTAAGCCGAAAGTATAATCATTGATGAGCTCCATCCATCGATTTGTCTCATATTCAAATCCTTCCGGGAAAATAGATACTTGAGACTCTTATGATCGGTGAAAAGCTCAAATCTCTCTCCATACAAGTAATGATGCCACAACTTGAGCAAAACTACCATTTGCCAACTCCAAGTCGTGGGTTGGATAATTCTTCTCATGAACATGCAATTGCCTAGATGCATAAGCAATAACCTTACCTTCCCGCATCAAAACACATCCCAATCCTAGAAGTGAGGCATCTGTGTAAACCACTAGATCCTTTCCTTCTTCGGGTAAGGTCAAAAGTCTTTGAAGTAAGCTTAATCTTAAGCTCTGAAAAGCGTCTTCACACTTAGAATACCAAACAAACAATACTCCCTTCTTAGTTAGCCTAGTAAGAGGTCCCGAAATACGAGAAAAATCTTTAATGAAACGACGGTAATATCCAGCTAAACCAAGAAAACTTGAATCTACGAAACCGTTGTGGGTTGTTTCCAACTCAACACTGCCTCAATCTTGGAAGGGTCTCTGAAACTCCGGATTCGGATATCACATGCCCCAAAAACTTAAGCGATTGTTGCCAAAATTCACATTTCGAGAATTTTGCAAACAACTGATGCTCCCTTAAAGTCTGCATCACTAAGCGTAAGTGTTCCATGTGTTGTTCCCGAGTCTTAGAGTACACAAGAATATCATCAATAAAAACAATAACAAACCGATCAAGAAAATCTCTAAATACTCGATTCATCAAGTCCATAAAAACCGCAGTGCATTCGTAAGCCCAAAAGGCATCACCAGAAACTCATAAGAACCATAACGAGTCGGGAATGCGGTCTTAGAAATATCTTGTTCTCTAACAAGAAGGTGATGATAGCCAGATCGCAAATCGATCTTCGAAAACCATATAGCCCCTTTCAACTGGTCAAAAAGATCATTAATCCTAGGTAAAGGATACTTGTTTCTTATCGTGACCTTGTTCAGTTCACGGTAGTCAACACACAATCGTAAAGAACCATCTTTCATTTTCACAAATAAAACAGGAGCACCCCATGGTGAAGAACTACGTCGAATAAATCCTTGACTTAAAAGCTGGTCAATCTGAGACTTCAACTCCTGCATTTCCTTTGGAGCCATTCTGTAAGGAGAACGAGCAATTGGTGTCGTACCTGGTTGAAGTTCGATGCAGAACTCCACTTGCCTATTTGGAGGTAATCCAGGAACCTCTCGGAACAAATCCGCAAAATCAGACACAACTAGTATACTCGCAATCTGTAGAGACTCATTATCTACTACTTCACCCTCAATATGGCTAAGGAAAGCTTCTACAAATAGACTTCGAGATGTACGTCTGCACCACTACCTTAGATTGACCCGGCTTTGCAAAAGTGATTGTCTTGTCAGCACAATCTAATTGCACAAAGTTAGAAGATAACCAGTCCATTCCTAATATTACATCGTAAGGAACCATCTCTAACACATAAAGATCCGCCAAATGCTCAACATCTCCAATCATAATAGGACAAGAATCAACCTTGTTACTCAACTCTACCATACTACTCGTAGGAGTAGCAACACATAAAGGAAATTCACACACTTTCATAGAAAGATTTACCATGCGAACTAACTTAACAGATATGAAAGAATGAGTAGCTCCGGTATCAAATAAAATACTAACAGGCTCTCCTAAAATAAAGAAAGTACCTCCCAAAGTAGCATTCTCCGTCTCAGAAGGTTGCACAGCAAAGAGTTGACCTTGGCCACGAGGCTGCACATTACGGTTTGCACCCCCAGTGTTTGGTTGCTCACGTCTATCTGCTGTCTGAACTTTCTCTTTGGTACATTACGATGCCTTGTGCCCCCTTTCCACGACAGTTATAACAAAACCCATAGAAGTTAATTGGTTTGGCAGCAAGAGCCTTGCCTTGGTGGAATTATCGCCCCTTCATTACCACCATTCTTCGACCACGGTTCCCTTGATTCCAATACCCCTTCCTTTTCTTCCCCTGGTGATCACCTTTTTGAGTGACATTCAGTTCTGCTGTGGTTCCTACCACTTCCATGTTGACCTGAAGAAACCTTTGATGCACGGTCAACCTTATTGTCCTTCTTCAAGTATTCCTCATACCTCTTATGAGCCAAGAAATCTTGCTCAAGCTCTCTCGGCACATTCAACAGCCCTAACATATGTGTCAATCATATGATTTGCAACAATATGCCTCCGATACACAAACATTAGGACCATAAACAAACCTACGTCTATTTTTCTCTTCAGTATCCACCAAGTGCGGTACAAACATCGACAATCTTGAGTATTCAATCTCGTACTCTGTAATGAGATAAAGTACCCGCTTAAATGAAAGAAACTCTCTCTCCTTAGCATTTCGAATACTCGAGGGAAATACTTGTCATCAAACATACGAATGAAGTCTCTGTCCATGTCATGGTGGCATGATCCAATCCACGTGAAGTTGAAGTCCACCAAGTATGAGCATCTCCAGTGAGCTCAAAGGTAGCTAATCTCTGCTTGAAGACTTTTGTGCAAGAAGGTCCTATGGCCCTAAAAATCTTGACCATCTCATCCTTCCATTCATGGGCTATCATTGGGTTATCATACTTTCCAGAAAATTCTTTCGGGTTCAACTTCTTGAACTGAAACTGAACCTTTATATACCTATCTTCCTCGGCCAGCGGTGCAGTCCTTGGTTACGATGATTGTTGACTTGTCCAAGCATTTTGGTTCATAACGACGAATGCATTGCTTGGGCTATTAATGCTTGGGTCGACTATGCCATATTCACATTCATGATCGATTTCCTAATTGTGGTTCATCTCCACCAATAGGACCATCATTTCCGGTACTACCTCTTCCACTACCCAGTCGTCTCCTAGTACCGCGCCTTGACATTCCTATATAAGTCAATGATAATCTTAGAAAACAATACAATAAATATACTAATATTTATAAAGCATATCCAAACCATGGATATACATAACGGAACGTCCTAGGCTCACTCCCCCCAAGTCCTAAAGTTACTCTAACCTAAGCTCATGATACCAACTGTAACAACCATACTTTCCACATAACCCCGGCCGATGATTAAATAGAAAGTATGTCGTTAATTTTCTGCAACAAGGTACATAACCACAGAAAACTAGAACACAGTTCCGTTACAATTGAATATGCGAAGGAAATTTTATTTCTTAACAAAAAAAAACGAAGATGTCTAAAGAATTGAAATAGTGTACTAGACTTCAATAATATAATCCACTTTTAAATACGAACTAACAAAGGAAAAGAAAATGAAGTCTACCCAAAAAATATCCCACTGCCTCACAACTACATACCGAAAAAAATAAAAAAAAATAGAAGAAGTGTAGATGTCCACCCTCAGTTAGATATCTTCAGAATATCCACCGGAACTGGAATCAATCAGACTCCTTCACGAGTCCTAACAACGCCTGAAAAAGATAATCAACGGGAGTTAAACTCCAAGCAAGTTCGCTCAATCACCGAGTCATGAAGACATATAAAAAATGGTATACAAAAAAAAATATCGCAAGCCTGTGTACCACATTAAAATGAAATTTCACGGTAATATCAAGTAGGACAGTCGCTTCCTAAACAGTCTAAAGTCGCCTCTAATAATCCCTGGCAGTATAATACAAAGACCTCATTTCAGTTAAACCTATACCGCGTAATGAGATATCGGAACCTATCCGCAATCACATTAACCACGTCCGGGACATATCCGCAACGTCTAACACCCATATTATTCATATTTATATGGCTGTACTTAGTACGTAATACTGTACTAACTAGGAACTCATCCGCATTCGCATTTCCCTTTCTCATTTCTAGGAAAGAGTTCTAGCTCACCATCCTTAGTAGCCCACGTAAAGCCACTTAGCCAGGACTCACTACAAAGATATAATCACCTCCTAAAACTCATTCAAAGTCCATCTTTGACAAATTAAGAAAAAAAAAACCCACTCACGATAAACATTGTCCATTAAGATCATTGCAGACTGGTATTCAATGATCTCCCCTAACAATAAATTGGTACACCCAATCTATATTTAGATGTTTCACTTGAAATTGACATCAGCACCTGCGTATGTCATTGTACTATTAACGTTATCATCTTAATCTACCTAATATCATCACCCTATCAGTGCTTACGAATGTATATGTACACATTTAGGTTTTGTACATATAGGGAACACACGATACCCACACTACTACCAACAAATCAAAGAGATTTAATTTACTTTACAGTTAACCTACAACCCTTTTTCTTGATTTGTATGGCTAATCCAAAGCGGAACCGATCACCTCCAGTGCATGAAAAATATCACCAAACTCATATATGCATACATCACCAAGAAACAAACACCTGGAAGCATTAAGAATATACATGAAGAAACTGGGATTTCAATATCTGCCCTATCATGTCACCCTGTTCACCACGTTATGCATCAACATACCTACCTCATCGCTAACTAGATTCACAGTAACCGTAACAGTTCAATTAGATCACAACAAATTTACCAAAAAAACTAAAATCAAGCATAAACACAGGTTACGAGAGATTTAATTGCCACTTCTACATCTATCCATAACTAAGAGACCAAGTGAAACTTGCACAACTTCCGTAACCAACTTTGATGGAGCCTTTAGCCGAGAAGTTCCCTCAAGTATTAAACCCTAAATAATGAATACAACAAAAACAGGGGAAAGAAATACACAACTGTAAGTGCAAGCCAAAATCATCAAGAAAGAACTGACCAAAACTAATCAAATCCTTACCACCTACACTTCCTCTCTTGATTTTCTTCTAAATCTTCTCTGCTTAAGTCGCCGTACTAATGTAACCCTATTCCCGTGGAAAGAATGCATATATACAAATTCTACTAACCCTACTTATTAATACTAAGTCAAAATTTTAGGATCAACTAAGAAAAATATCCTTAATTGATACGGGGTACCTACCAATAACTAAAGTGACCGATACTCTATTTTCTAGTATAACTATTTTTTATACGGAAGGAAAATAGAATCTAGAGGTATTACAATCTACCCCACTAGAAAGAAGGATTCCGTCCCGGAATCAGATTTACCTCGTTATTAAAAAGTTGCGGGTGAGAACGACGAATAACATCCTCACGCTCCCATGAAGCATCTCGCTCGTCTTTTGGATTCCATTGCACTTTGACAAATGGTATTTCCCGAGACCGTAATTGCCTTACTTGTCGCTCTACAATACGAATTGGCTTGTCCTCAAAGGTGGCATCTGGTTTCACAACCAACTCACTAAGATCTGCTTGATGAGCTCGCTCCTCATCCCTTAAGTGTTTACGTAACATGGAAACATGAAATACGTTGTGCACTCGGACAAGCTGCGGTGGTAAATCCAGCTGGTATGCCACATTACCAATCTTCTTAGTTATAGGAAAAGGTCCAATAAATCTAGGAGCCAATTTACCTTTCTTCCCAAACCTCATTACTCCTTTCATAGGAGACACCTTGAGTAATACCTCATCTCCGACTTCAAGAGGTAATGGTCGACGCTTCTGTCCGCATAACTTTTCTGTCTCTACTCGAGGCTTTACGAAGACAATCCTTAACCACTAGGATCTTCTCCGTAGTGAGATGAACCAAATCAGGCCCCAAAATCTCTTTTCACCAACTTCTACCCAACATGCGGTGAACGACAAGGTCTTCCATAAAGAGCTTCAAAAGGAGCCATACCAATACTCGACTGATAACTATTATTGTAAGCAAATTCTGCCCATGGTAAATAGTCATCCCAATTTCCTTGGAAATTTAGCACACACGCTCGAAGCATATCCTCCAATATTTGATTAACTCTCTCTGTCTGACCATCAGTCTGAGGATGAAATGAAGTACTAAAATCCAAATCTGAACCCAAAGCTTGTTGAAAGCTTCTCCAAAATTTTGGAAGTGAATTGAGCACCCCTATCAGAAATAATTGAGACCGGCGTTCCACGAAATACCACAATCTTCTCTACATAGAGCTTACATAATCTATCCACGTTGTAGGTAGTATGCACTGGTAAAAAGTGTGCCGACTTAGTCAACCGATCCACTATTACCCAAATAGAATCATGTCCTCTCTTTGTTCTCGGTAGTCCAACTATAAAATCCATGGAAATATTTTCCCATTTCCATTCTCGGGTATTGGGAGTGGTTGTAATTCTCGGATGGCTTTTGGTGCTCAATATTAACTTGCTGACATGTTCGGCATTTAGAAACATATTCTGCAATATCTCGCTTCATACTTTTCCACCAAAGCTTGTCTACGCAAATCCTTATACATTTTTGTAGCTCGGGATGGATAGTGTAGCGACTACGGTGAGCTCCATCTAATACCTCACGTCTCAATCAAGGCGTCCACGGGTACACATAACCGACCTCGAATTCGAAGCCCACCATCCATCCCAACATCAAAATCTTCACTTAAGTCTCCAGATCCAAGTAGTTTCACACCAATCATCCTTGGTGAGCCTGAACAATACGGCTAATAAGTGCAGGTTGTACCACAAGATTTCCCAAAATGCTTGAGAATTAGAAGAATTCTTAACATCTAAGAAAAACTCAGATTGTCTCTAACATCTTCCACTCTTCCGCCATCATGAAAGCTAATAAACCCCTTGGTTTTCGACTCAAGGCATCCGCTACAACATTCGCCTTACCAGGGTGATATTGTAAGCCGAAAGTATAATCATTGATGATCTCCATCCATCGACGCTGTCTCATATTCAAATCCTTCTGGGAAAATAGATACTTGAGACTCTTATGATCAGTGAAAAGCTCAAATCTCTCTCCATACAAGTAATGATGCCACAACTTCAGAGCAAAAACTACCGCTGCCAACTCCAAGTCGTGGGTTGGATAATTCTTCTCATGAACATGCAATTGCCTAGATGCATAAGCAATAACCTTACCTTCCTACATCAAAACACATCCCAATCCTAGAAGTGAGGCATCTGTGTAAACCACTAGATCCTTTCCTTCTTCGGGTAAGGTCAAAAGCTGGTCTTGAAGTAAGCTTAATCTTAAGCTCCTGAAAAGCGTCTTCACACTTAGAATACCAAACAAACAATACTCCCTTCTTAGTTAGCCTAGTAAGAGGTCCCGAAATACGAGAAAAATCTTTAATGAAACGACGGTAATATCCAGCTAAACCAAGAAAACTTCGAATCTCTGAAACCGTTGTGGGTTGTTTCCAACTCAACACTGCCTCAATCTTGGAAGGGTCTACAGAAACTCCGGATTCAGATATCACATGCCCCAAAAACTTAACTGATTGTTGCCAAAATTCACATTTCGAGAATTTTGCAAACAACTGATGCTCCCTTAAAGTCTGCATCACTAAGCGTAAGTGTTCCATGTGTTGTTCCCGAGTCTTAGAGTACACAAGAATATCATCAATAAAAACAATAACAAACCGATCAAGAAAATCTCTAAATACTCGATTCATCAAGTCCATAAAAACCGCAGGTGCATTCGTAAGCCCAAAAGGCATCACCAGAAACTCATAAGAACCATAACGAGTCAGGAATGCAGTCTTAGAAATATCTTGTTCTCTAACAAGAAGCTGATGATAGCCAGATCGCAAATCGATCTTCGAAAACCATATAGCCCCTTTCAACTGGTCAAAAAGATCATTAATCCTAGGTAAAGGATACTTGTTTCTTATCGTGACCTTGTTCAGTTCACGGTAGTCAACACACAATCGTAAAGAACCATCTTTCTTTTTCACAAATAAAACAGGAGCACCCCATGGTGAAGAACTACGTCGAATAAATCCTTGACTTAAAAGCTGGTCAATCTGAGACTTCAACTCCTGCATTTCCTTTGGAGCCATTCTGTAAGGAGAACGAGCAATTGGTGTCGTACCTGGTTGAAGTTCAATGCAGAACTCCACTTGCCTATTTGGAGGTAAACCAGGAACCTCTCGGAACAAATCCGCAAAATCAGACACAACTAGTATACTCGCAATCTGTAGAGACTCATTATCTACTACTTCACCCTCAATATGGCTAAGGAAAGCTTCTACAAATAGACTTCGAGATGTAGTCTGCACCACTACCTTAGATTGACCCGGCTTTTGCAAAAGTGATTGTCTTGTCGGCACAATCTAATTGCACAAAGTTAGAAGATAACTTGATCCATTCCTAATATTACATCGTAAGGAACCATCTCTAACACATAAAGATCCGCCAAATGCTCAACATCTCCAATCATAATAGGACAAGAATCAACCTTGTTACTCAACTCTACCATACTACTCGTAGGAGTAGCAACACATAAAGGAAATTCACACACTTTCATAGAAAGATTTACCATGCGAACTAACTTAACAGATATGAAAGAATGAGTAGCTCCGGTATCAAATAAAATACTAACAGGCTCTCCTAAAATAAAGAAAGTACCTCCCAAAGTAGCATTATCCGTCTCAGAAGGTTGCACAGCAAAGAGTTGACCTTGGCCACGAGGCTGCACATTACGGTTTGCACCCCCAGTGTTTGGTTGCTCACGTCTATCTGCTGTCTGAACTTTCTCTTTGGTACATTCTGATGCCTTGTGCCCCCTTTCACGACAGTTATAACAAAACCCATAGAAGTTAATTGGTTTGGAAGCAAGAGCCTTGCCTTCAGCTGGAATTACTGCCCCTTCATTACCACCATTCTTCTGACCACGGTTCCCTTGATTCCAATACCCCTTCCTTTTCTTCCCTGGCTGATCACCTTTTTGAGTGACATTCTGGTTCTGCTGGTTCCTACCACTTCCATGTTGACCTGAAGAAACCTTTGTTGCACTGGCCAACCTTATTGTCCTTCTTCAAGTATTCTCATCCCTCTTATGAGCCAAGAAATCTTGCTCAAGCTCTCTGGCACATTCAACAGCCCTAACATATGTGTCAATCATATGATTTGCAACAATATGCCTCCGATACAGCATTCGGACCATAAACAAACCTACGTCTATTTTTTCTCTTCGGTATCCACCAAGTGCGGTACAAACATCGACAATCTTGAGTATTCAATCTCGTACTCTGTATGTGAGATAAAGTACTGCTTAAATGAAAGAAACTCTCTCTCCTTAGCATTTCGAATACTCGAGGGAAATACTTGTCATCAAACATACGAATGAAGTCTGTCCATGTCATGGTGGCATGATCCAATCCACGTGAAGTCGAAGTCCACCAAGTATGAGCATCTCCGGTGAGCTCAAAGGTAGCTAATCTCCGCTTGAAGACTTACTGTGCAAGAAGGTCCTATGGCCCTAAAAATCTTGACCATCTCATCGTTCCATTCATGGGCTATCATTGGGTTATCATACTTTCCGAGAAAATTCTTTCGGGTTCAACTTCTTGAAGCTGGCCCGAACCTTTCTATACCTATCTTCCTCGGTTTCAGCGAGGCGGTCCTTGGTTACGATGATTGTTGACTTGTCCAAGCATTTTGGTTCATAACGACGTGTAGCGACTTGGGCTATTAACTAGGTCTGTGCCATATTCACATTCACAGTCGATTTCCTAATTGTGGTTCATATCCACCAATAGGACCATCATTTCCGGTACTACCTCTTCCACTACCAGTACGTCTCCTAGTACCGCGCCTTGACATTCCTATATAAGTCAATGATAATCTTAGAAAACAATACAATAAATATAATAATATTTATAAAGCATATCCAAACCATGGATATACATAACGGAACGTCCTAGGCTCACTCCCCCCAAGTCCTAAAGTTACTCTAACCTAAGCTCATGATACCAACTGTAACAACCATACTTTCCACATAACCCCGGCCGATGATTAAATAGAAAGTACATCGTTAATTTTCTGCAACAAGGTACATAACCACAGAAAACTAGAACACAGTTCCGTTACAATTGAATATGCAGAAGGAAATTTTATTTCTTAACAAAAAAAACGAAGATGTCTAAAAAATTGAAATAGTGTACTAGACTTCAATAATATAATCCACTTTTAAATACGAACTAACAAAGGAAAAGAAAATGAAGTCTACCCAAAAAATATCCCACTGCCTCACAACTACATACCGGAAAAAAAAAAAAAAAAGAAGAAGTGTAGATGTCCACCCTCAGTTAGATATCTTCAGAATATCCACCGGAACTGGAATCAATCAGACTCCTTCACGAGTCCTAACAACGCCTGAAAAAGATAATCAACGGGAGTTAAACTCCAAGCAAGTTCGCTCAATCACCGAGTCATGAAGACATATAAAAATGGTATACAAAAAAAATATCGCAAGCCAGTGTACCACATTAAAATGAAATTTCACGGTAATATCAAGTAGGACCAGTCGCTTCCTAAACGGTCTAAAAGTCGCCTCTAATAATCCCAGCAGTATAATACAAAGACCTCATTTCGAGTTAAACCTATACCGCGTAATGAGATATCGGAACCTATCCGCAATCACATTAACCACGTCCGGGACATATCCGCAACGTCTAACACCCATATTATTCATATTTATATGGCTGTACTTAGTACGTAATACTGTACTAACTAGGAACTCATCCGCATTCGCATTTCCCTTTCTCATTTCTAGGAAAGAGTTCTAGCTCACCATCCTTAGTAGCCTACGTAAAGCCACTTAGCCAGGACTCACTACAAAGATATAATCACCTCCTAAAACTCATTCAAAGTCCATGCTGACAAATTAAGAAAAAAAAACCCACTCACGATAAACATTGTCCATTAAGATCATTGCAGACTGGTATTCAATGATCTCCCCTAACAATAAATTGGTACACCCAATCTATATTTAGATGTTTCACTTGAAATTGACATCAGCACCTACGTATGTCATTGTACTATTAACGTTATCATCTTAATCTACCTAATATCATCACCCTATCAGTGCTTACGAATGTATATGTACACATTTAGGTTTTGTACATATAGGGAACACACGATACCCACACTACTACCAACAAATCAAAGAGATTTAATTTACTTTACAGTTAACCTACAACCCTTTTTTCTTGATTTGTATGGCTAATCCAAAGCGGAACCGATCACCTCCAGTGCATGAAAAATATCACCAAACTCATATATGCATACATCACCAAGAAACAAACACTGGAAGCATTAAGAATATACATGAAGAAAGCGGGATTTCAATATCACGCCCTATCATGTCACCACTGTTCACCACGTTATGCATCAACATACCTACCTCATCGCTAACTAGATTCACATTAACCGTGCAGTTCAATTAGATCACAACAAATTTACCAAAAAAAAACTAAAATCAAGCATAAACACAGGTTACGAGAGATTTAATTGCCACTTCTACATCTATCCATAACTAAGAGACCAAGTGAAACTTTCGAACTTCCGTAACCAACCGATGGAGCCTTTAGCAGAAGTTCCCTCAAGTATTAAACCCTAAATAATGAATACAACAAAAAAGGGAAAGCAACACACAATGTAAGTGCAAGCCAAAATCATCAAGAAAGAACTGACCAAAACTAATCAAATCCTTACCACCTACACTTCTCTCTTTGATTTTCTTCTAAATCTTCTCTGCTTAAGTCGCCGTACTAATGTAACCCTATTCCCGTGGAAAGAATGCATATATACAAATTCTACTAACCCTACTTATTAATACTAAGTCAAAATTTTAGGATCAACTAAGCAAAATATCCTTAATTGATACGGGGTACCTACCAATAACTAAAGTGACCGATACTCTATTTTCTAGTATAACTATTTTTTTATACGGAAGGAAAATAGAATCTAGAAAGTATTACAATCTACCCCACTAGAAAGAAGGATTCCGTCCCCGGAATCAGATTTACCTCGTTATTAAAAAGTTGCGGGTGAGAACGACGAATAACATCCTCACGCTCCCATGAAGCATCTCGCTCGTCTTTTGGATTCCATTGCACTTTGACAAATGGTATTTCGAGACCGTAATTGCCTTACTTGTCGCTCTACAATACGAATTGGCTTGTCCTCAAAGGTGGCATCTGGTTTCACAACCAACTCACTAAGATCTGCTTGATGAGCTCGCTCCTCATCCCTTAAGTGTTTACGTAACATGGAAACATGAAATACGTTGTGCACTCAGGACAAGCTGCGGTGGTAAATCCATTTGGTATGCCACATTACCAATCTTCTTAGTTATAGGAAAAGGTCCAATAAATCTAGGAGCCAATTTACCTTTCTTCCCAAACCTCATTACTCCTTTCATAGGAGACACCTTGAGTAATACCTCATCTCCAGGCTCAAGAGGTAATGGTCGACGCTTCTGTACGCATAACTTTTCTGTCTACTCCGAGCTTTACGAAGACAATCCTTAACCACTAGGATCTTCTCCGTAGTGAGATGAACCAAATCAGGCCCCAAAATCTCTTTTCACCAACTTCTACCCAACATGCCGGTGAACGACAAGGTCTTCCATAAAGAGCTTCAAAAGGAGCCATACCAATACTCATTGATAACTATTATTGTAAGCAAATTCTCGCCCATGGTAAATAGTCATCCCAATTTCCTTGGAAATTTAGCACACACCTTTCGAAGCATATCCTCCAATATTTGATTAACTCTCTGCTGTCGACCATCGGTCCGAGGATGAAATGAAGTACTAAAATCCAAATCTGAACCCAAAGCTTGTTGAAAGCTTCTCCAAAATTTCGAAGTGAATTGAGCACCCCTATCGAAATAATTGAGGTAGGCGTTCCATGAAATACCACAATCTTCTCTACATAGAGCTTACATAATCTATCCATATTTTGTAGGTAGTATGCCTTTGGTAAAAAGTGTGCCGACTTAGTCAACCGATCCACTATTACCCAAATAGAATCATGTCCTCTCTTTGTTCTCGGTAGTCCAACTATAAAATCCATGGAAATATTTTCCCATTTCCATTACGGTATTGGGAGTGGTTGTAATTCTCCAGTGGCTTTTGGTGCTCAATATTAACTTCTTGACATGTTCGGCATTTAGAAACATATTCTGCAATATCTCGCTTCATACTTTTCCACCAAAACTGTCTACGCAAATCCTTATACATTTTTGTAGATCCGGGATGGATAGTGTAGCGACTACGGTGAGCTCCATCTAATACCTCACGTCTCAGGCGGGCGTCCACGGGTACACATAACCGACCTCGAATTCGAAGCCCACCATCCATCCCAACATCAAAATCTTCACTTAAGTCTCCAGATCCAAGTAGTTTCACACACCAATCATCCTTGGACTGAGCCTGAACAATACGGCTAATAAGTGCAGGTTGTACCACAAGATTTCCCAAAAATGCTTGAGAATTAGAAGAATTCTTAACATCTAAGAAAAACTCAGCGACTGTCTCTAACATCTTCCACTCTTCCGCCATCATGAAAGCTAATAAACCCCTTGGTTTTCGACTCAAGGCATCAGCTACAACATTCGCCTTACCAGGGTGATATTGTAAGCCGAAAGTATAATCATTGATGAGCTCCATCCATCGACCATTGTCTCATATTCAAATCCTTACGGGAAAATAGATACTTGAGACTCTTATGATCAGTGAAAAGTTCAAATCTCTCTCCATACAAGTATGACGCCACAACTTCAGAGCAAAAGGCAACTCCAAGTCATGGGTTGGATAATTCTTCTCATGAACATGCAATTGCCTAGATGCATAAGCAATAACCTTACCTTCCTGCATCAAAACACATCCCAATCCTAGAAGTGAGGCATCTGTGTAAACCACTAGATCCTTTCCTTCTTCGGGTAAGGTCAAAACTGGTGCTGAAGTAAGCTTAATCTTAAGCTCCTGAAAAGCGTCTTCACACTTAGAATGCCAAACAAACAATACTCCCTTCTTAGTTAGCCTAGTAAGAGGTCCCGAAATACGAGAAAAATCTTTAATGAAACGACGGTAATATCCAGCTAAACCAAGAAAACTTGAATCTCTGGAAACCGTTGTGGGTTGTTTCCAACTCAACACTGCTTGCCTCAATCTTGGAAGGGTCTACGAAACTCGGATTCGGATATCACATGCCCCAAAAACTTAAGCGATTGTTGCCAAAATTCACATTTCGAGAATTTTGCAAACAACCGATGCTCCCTTAAAGTCTGCATCACTAGCGTAAGTGTTCCATGTGTTGTTCCGAGTCTTAGAGTACACAAGAATATCATCAATAAAAACAATAACAAACCGATCAAGAAAATCTCTAACTACTCGATTCATCAAGTCCATAAAAACCGCAGTGCATTCGTAAGCCCAAAAGGCATCACGGAAACTCATAAGAACCATAACGAGTCGGGAATGCGAGTCTTAGAAATATCTTGTTCTCTAACAAGAAGGCGATGATAGCCAGATCGCAAATCGATCTTCGAAAACCATATAGCCCCTTTCAACTGGTCAAAAACATCATTAATCCTAGGTAAAGGATACTTGTTTCTTATCGTGACCTTGTTCAGTTCACGGTAGTCAACACACAATCGTAAAGAACCATCTTTCTTTTTCACAAATAAAACAGGAGCACCCCATGGTGAAGAACTACGTCGAATAAATCCTTGACTTAAAAGCTGGTCAATCTGAGACTTCAACTCCTGCATTTCCTTTGGAGCCATTCTGTAAGGAGAACGAGCAATTGGTGTCGTACTGGTTGAAGTTCAATGCGAACTCCACTTGCCTATTTGGAGGTAATCCTGGAACCTCTCGGAACAAATCCGCAAAATCAGACACAACTAGTATACTCGCAATCTGTAGAGACTCATTATCTACTACTTCACCCTCAATATGGCTAAGGAAAGCTTCTACAAATAGACTTCGAGATGTAGTCTGCACCACTACCTTAGATTGACCCGGCTTTGCAAAAGTGATTGTCTTGTCAGCACAATCTAATTGCACAAAGTTAGAAGATAACCAGTCCATTCCTAATATAACATCGTAAGGAACCATCTCTAACACATAAAGATCCGCCAAATGCTCAACATCTCCAATCATAATAGGACAAGAATCAACCTTGTTACTCAACTCTACCATACTACTCGTAGGAGTAGCAACACATAAAGGAAATTCACACACTTTCATAGAAAGATTTACCATGCGAACTAACTTAACAGATATGAAAGAATGAGTAGCTCCGGTATCAAATAAAATACTAACAGGCTCTCCTAAAATAAAGAAAGTACCTCCCAAAGTAGCATTCTCCGTCTCAGAAGGTTGCACAGCAAAGAGTTGACCTTGGCCACGAGGCTGCACATTACGGTTTGCAACCCCAGTGTTTGGTTGCTCACGTCTATCTGCTGTCTGAACTTTCTCTTTGGTACATTCTGATGCCTTGTGCCCCCTTTCACGACAGTTATAACAAAACCCATAGAAGTTAATTGGTTTGGCAGCAAGAGCCTTGCCTTCAGCTGGAATTACTGCCCCTTCATTACCACCATTCTTCTGACCACGGTTCCCTTGATTCCAATACCCCTTCCTTTTCTTCCCTGGCTGATCACCTTTTTGAGTGACATTCTGTTCTCGCTTGGTTCCTACCACTTCCATGTTGACCTGAAGAAACCTTTGATGCACGGTCAACCTTATTGTCCTTCTTCAAGTATTCCTCATCCCTCTTATGAGCCAAGAAATCTTGCTCAAGCTCTCTGGCACATTCAACAGCCCTAACATATGTGTCAATCATATGATTTGCAACAATATGCCTCCGATACACAGCATTCAGACCATAAACAAACCTACGTCTATTTTTCTCTTCAGTATCCACCAAGTGCGGTACAAACATCGACAATCTTGAGTATTCAATCTCGTACTCTGTAACAGATAAAGTACCCTGCTTAAATGAAAGAAACTCTCTCTCCTTAGCATTTCGAATACTCTGAGGGAAATACTTGTCATCAAACATACGAATGAAGTCTGTCCATGTCATGGTGGCATGATCCAATCCACGTGAAGCTGAAGTCCACCAAGTATGAGCATCTCCAGTGAGCTCAAAGGTAGCTAATCTCGCTTGAAGACTTACAGTGCAAAGAAGGTCCTATGGCCCTAAAAATCTTGACCATCTCATCGTTCCATTCATGGGCTATCATTGGGTTATCATACTTTCCAGAAAATTCTTTCGGGTTCAACTTCTTGAACTGAAACTGAACCTTTCTATACCTATCTTCCTCAGTTTCAGCAGGCAGTCCTTGGTTCTGATGATTGTTGACTTGTCCAGCATTTTGGTTCATAACAGCAGTAGCGACTGCTTGGGCTATTAACTGGGTCAGCTGTGCCATATTCACATTCACAGTCTGATTTCCTAATTGTGGTTCATATCCACCAATAGGACCATCATTTCCGGTACTACCTCTTCCACTACCAGTACGTCTCCTAGTACCGCGCCTTGACATTCCTATATAAGTCAATGATAATCTTAGAAAACAATACAATAAATATACTAATATTTATAAAGCATATCCAAACCATGGATATACATAACGGAACGTCCTAGGCTCACTCCCCCCAAGTCCTAAAGTTACTCTAACCTAAGCTCATGATACCAACTGTAACAACCATACTTTCCACATAACCCCGGCCGATGATTAAATAGAAAATACGTCGTTAATTTTCTGCAACAAGGTACATAACCACAGAAAACTAGAACACAGTTCCGTTACAATTGAATATGCAGAAGGAAATTTTATTTCTTAACAAAAAAAACGAAGATGTCTAAAAAATTGAAATAGTGTACTAGACTTCAATAATATAATCCACTTTTAAATACGAACTAACAAAGGAAAAGAAAATGAAGTCTACCCAAAAAATATCCCACTGCCTCACAACTACATACCGGAAAAAAAAAAAAAAAGAAGAAGTGTAGATGTCCACCCTCAGTTAGATATCTTCAGAATATCCACCGGAACTGGAATCAATCAGACTCCTTCACGAGTCCTAACAACGCCTGAAAAAAGATAATCAACGGGAGTTAAACTCCAAGCAAGTTCGCTCAATCACCGAGTCATGAAGACATATAAAAAATGGTATACAAAAAAAAAAATCGCAAGCCAGTGTACCACATTAAAATGAAATTTCACGGTAATATCAAGTAGGACAGTCGCTTCCTAAACAGTCTAAAGTCGCCTCTAATAATCCCTGGCAGTATAATACAAAGACCTCATTTCAGTTAAACCTATACCGCGTAATGAGATATCGGAACCTATCCGCAATCACATTAACCACGTCCGGGACATATCCGCAACGTCTAACACCCATATTATTCATATTTATATGGCCGTACTTAGTACGTAATACTGTACTAACTAGGAACTCATCCGCATTCGCATTTCCCTTTCTCATTTCTAGGAAAGAGTTCTAGCTCACCATCCTTAGTAGCCTACGTAAAGCCACTTAGCCAGGACTCACTACAAAGATATAATCACCTCCTAAAACTCATTCAAAGTCCATGCTGACAAATTAAGAAAAAAAAACCCACTCACGATAAACATTGTCCATTAAGATCATTGCAGACTGGTATTCAATGATCTCCCCTAACAATAAATTGGTACACCCAATCTATATTTAGATGTTTCACTTGAAATTGACATCAGCACCTACGTATGTCATTGTACTATTAACGTTATCATCTTAATCTACCTAATATCATCACCCTATCAGTGCTTACGAATGTATATGTACACATTTAGGTTCTGTACATATAGGGAACACACTATACCCACACTACTACCAACAAATCAAAGAGATTTAATTTACTTTACAGTTAACCTACAACCCTTTTTCTTGATTTGTATGGCTAATCCAAAGCGGAACCGATCACCTCCAGTGCATGAAAAATATCACCAAACTCATATATGCATACATCACCAAGAAACAAACACCTGGAAGCATTAAGAATATACATGAAGAAACTGGGATTTCAATATCTGCCCTATCATGTCACCCTGTTCACCACGTTATGCATCAACATACCTACCTCATCGCTAACTAGATTCACAGTAACCGTAACAGTTCAATTAGATCACAACAAATTTACCAAAAAAAACTAAAATCAAGCATAAACACAGGTTACGAGAGATTTAATTGCCACTTCTACATCTATCCATAACTAAGAGACCAAGTGAAACTTGCCTGAACTTCCGTAACCAACCTGATGGAGCCTTTAGCCAGAAGTTCCCTCAAGTATTAAACCCTAAATAATGAATACAACAAAAACAGGGGAAAGCAATACACAACTGTAAGTGCAAGCCAAAATCATCAAGAAAGAACTGACCAAAACTAATCAAATCCTTACCACCTACACTTCCTCTACTGATTTTCTTCTAAATCTTCTCTGCTTTAGTCGCCGTACTAATGTAACCCTATTCCCGTGGAAAGAATGCATATATACAAATTCTACTAACCCTACTTATTAATACTAAGTCAAAATTTTAGGATCAACTAAGCAAAATATCCTTAATTGATACGGGGTACCTACCAATAACTAAAGTGACCGATACTCTATTTTCTAGTATAACTATTTTTTTATACGGAAGGAAAATAGAATCTAGAGGTATTACAACAAGTATTTACACCTAAATAATCAACATTTGGACTACTATGCACACCTAAATAACAAAATATGTGTGTACAACTATGTGCACATTAATGATCAACAAGTGTACAACTATGTGCACGTCAACTAATAGGGTGTACAAATATGCACAATCATGTACACATTTAGAATCAACATGTGTACAATTATGTACACATTGACAAACAACATATATACAACCAGGTCACTGCAAGGACAGTGGAGCAATTATTTAATAGGTGTACAACTATGTACACATCAACGATCAACATGTGTACACCTATGTGCACATTAAAATCAATAGGTGTACAATTATGTACACATTAAAAAACAACATGTGTACAACTATGTACACATGTGTATCCAAAACATGTACATCCAAATCATTGTATCTGCAAGCTAAAAAGACTGGATAAGATAAATCCATGGGGTCCAACGTATCCTTCATCTTATAGGAGGATGATAATGGATATCTAGATATTTGAAGTACAATAAAAAATCCTCAAATCCACTACATTCTGACTCCAATAAAACTAGCAATATATAATCACATGGTTATTTCCAAAATATATCTCACTATTATATGCTCATTCATGTTGTGCCTTATAATGGGAACTTAAGATTCAGTAATTCTTAGCTAAAAAGTGAAAGAATAAAATTTGTATCAAACTGAGTGAGCATGGTTTACCTTCATCTGGGTCCTTCCGTTCTGAAACCATAATTAATCTGGCAAGGTTCGAGACCTAAATCTCTACTTAATTGAGTCATTTGTTTCTCATCCGGATGAGGACAATCCTTAAAAATACTATACACCAAAAAAACAAAAACATAAAATGAAAGTAAGTGTTTAGAACTCAAATTGGTTAAGTAATCATCAGTAACTCCAATCAACAGAAACAAATAACCGTGGAAGATAAAAACAAAAAACAACATAGATTTGGTCTTTGGAAATTGATTAAAAAAAAGTTTGGTAGCAAGAAAACAAAATAAAGGCATCAACTAAACCAGTATGAAAGCAAACAACGAATTAATAAACAAAATGAAACACCATTACCTGATCTTCCTTGCAAGCCCTGCCTATGACCTTGCCAGATCCATCGTATATAGTGTTAACCTGTCATCACCAATCAAAAATTTATAAAAATAGTAAGTTGATCAAAAGTCCATAAACTAAGACCAGGAGAGCTACCTAGGATCAAAAGGTGTACAACTATGTATATATATTAGGAATCAGCATGTGTACAATTACATACACATTAAGAATTCAATAACCAAAGGCCACTCTGGTGAAAACTTAATTAACCCATTACGGTTTCAATAACAAACCTGAAGCAAAAAAAGGCTACAACTAAGACTGTTAAAAAAATTAGCTGTTTCGAAAACAGGTGTACCAAAAAGTACACTGCGTACAACTGGTGTAGTAAAAAGTACACCTCGTACAACCGGGACAATAAAACCAACGCACATAAGATTCTACCAGATTATCTTCACAAATTTCTTCTTCATCGAATAAATTGTCTACCTCTTTATGAATCTCATCTAAAATCGTACCTCTCAGATCTAATCTAAAATAATAATAATAATAACAATAAAAAAAAGATTTATAATTTCAAATCAAAAATGTTAATCAAAAGAAATCTTTAGTTTTAGTCATATAAAAACCCTAAAAAAAATTAAACGAAATTCTATTTTGAAAACGGTAAACCTAATAACTCCAAATCGAATGTTCAAGATATAGATAAGTGATAAGAGAAGATGAAACTTATCTTCATAATCATTTTGGGTGACGAAAATCTTTAGATTCAATTGTTCATGAGTATGCTCATTAATTTTTCATCACTGGTTTCAAGTAGATCTCCAAAAACAAGCGTTGTTGATGATAATTTTTAGGGTTTTCGGGCTTATTTCAAATCAAATCGAGATGAATCGAATGTTTCTGAATCTCCAGCTTGAAATCGCCTCTTTGCGTCTCCCTTTCATTTCTCTAATCTGATTTTTCTCTTCCAAAACTACTGCAACATATTATTATGATGCAAGGACATTCCGGGAACCAAAAATAATTGGATCGGTGGAGTAAAGGACCGACTCGTCCATATTTGGACTGAACTGTTTGAGACGGGAAATTTTTGGACTAGAGAGTAATAAGCTTGAGATGAGTGGACTAAAGCGTCCCAAGCCCAGTAAATTTGGGACTAAACGTCAATTTCTACTTTACGAATACGAATAATACTCGTACGTTTACCGAACTCTGGATTTTTAAGGGGATCTTCCCTTAAAAAATCTTACCATCCTCAAATAAATCTGATATGTCACGTCAAACAGTTTTCTGACATCTTGTAATGCCTCTAGGCTAGCTAGCTTCCAAAAACGTGTCGGAGACTTAACTTTAATAAGTTCTTAAAAAGGGATTTGGAACGCTTGGTTTACTCTCTTATTCTACACTACAGAATGAAGCTACTTACAAAAAATGAATATGAACTACACCGTCTCTCCTCACTTCCGAGTCTAATTCAGATCTATAAACACTCAAATTTTGCCTTGTTGCAGCTGGCACATTGAGTATTTTCAGCTGGAAACACAGGCAGTAAGAGCTCATCAAATTCAAATCCCTTGACATTATATTTATCTGTGAAACAATGAGTACAGCTAAAGATATGCAGTTTTTCCAGTTCATGCATGATATAAAGCATAAGCTAATATTGAATTGTTGTTCCAATATGATCGGCCCAGACTATCAATTTTCAGAAACATAAACATATAAAGCATAAGCAAATGCTGCGGCTAGCTAATTGTTACTTCCCTTTGCACAAGTATGTGCATTTTCATAAAAAGATAATTAGATAAAGGTAATATACCTATGAAAGACTCAAAATCACACCAAAGAATACTGGTTAATGATTCAGATGATATCATCCATGATACATTTTTCCTGTTGCAGCAAAACCTTCTCGACTTCCTCAAGTCGTAACCTTTTGGTCTCTGGAATGTAAAAGTAGATGAAAACACCCACTACTACTGAAAACAAACAAAACAAAAAGAGCATTTGTGCAACTGAAAGATACTTCCCCAAACTGTCGAAAAGCAAATCTTGCACAACCATCTTCGAACACCAGTAAACCGCATTGGCCACTACCAAACAAACAGTTCTATATTTCATTGGATATATTTCTGAGTTTATGATCCAAGGAACTGTTCCAATACCTAATGAATGGAAGATTATGTACACTGCTAAAGCTAACAACGCTACCAATCCCATGCACGATGCTATTTCTTCATCAGTATTGTACCAAAAATCTCTATTCTCATTAGCGATGCCTCCAACGCTAGTGCTCCCAATACAGAACAAAAAAGATAATAACCCGAGAGATGATATTATTCCGGATATGCTAACAAGAAGAAGTCTCCTCCTCCCAAAACGATCAACTAGAATGGTACAGATTAATGTACCAACCAGAACAAGGGAAGATGTGATAAGAGGGATCTCCGAAGATGACACGCTACTTATTATACTTTCTGCATTTCCATTTACTATTTTGGTATTATACCGGTTGGTTGTTAAGTGAAATATGGAGTAGCTGTAATGCATGATCATGCTTAAACCCACAAATTGCTGAGCCACAAGAGAACCGAGACCAACTATGATTCTTCTACCAAAAACCTTGTGCAACCAAATAACATTCAGAAATTTCAGTTTGTCTTCTTCTTGTATCTCAGCGACATCAACTTCATCTGACAATGATAACTCCATGGCTGTTACTTCTTCAAAAACATCACAAGAAGACCGCATCATCTTCAATGATTCTTCCGCTTGCGGAATCTGACCCTGATGATATGTATCAAAGAAACGAGAACGACTTGTCAGGGTGTAGTCAACTGATGATTTGCAAAATATAATATAAGTAAGTAAATTAACACTGAGCTCTTTCAGCTCAATGATCTTCCGAGTTGGAGAAAACTCTGATTAAGGCATGGTCCGTCCAGGAGCAATCCTAGGATGGATAACTTAACGAGAAGCTGTTGCATGCAACCTGCAACAGTCCCCGTAAGTAATCCCACTCTGTCGGCCCGACAGTATCGGGTATGTGCATGGGAAGAATAACCAGGACATTATATATTAAATTGCCTATGATAATCACCTCTCTATAGAGCCACCAGGGAGATTCTGGAAGCACACCTGCTGCGCAAACAATGTGGATTACAAGAATAATTGTCGGAATCAGCCAACGCCATGTCTGAGTTCCCTGCAAAAATTAAGTTTTCATTATAATTCTTATATTAGTTCAACACTATAAGCGAGAGGGGCCGGTTTTGAATCAAGTGTCATAAGATACCTGGGTGGGGCAGGAGCTTATCCAATTGAGAAGATGATAAAGTATTTGCCCCGCTGCAATCTGTAAGAAAACAACACTAACAAGGGCACCTCTCTTGGTAGAAGGAGCAATTTCTGAGATGTAACCTGTCAGATATATTAGAACAAATCCTCCGGCAAAACTTAGAAGCATTAATCCTACAACTTGCAAAGGCACATCATCAGGAGAGTAACTTGCCGGGCAAAGTCCCATGAATATTGGAAGGACGACAAGTAATAGCAAATCACATAAGATAAGTGACACCAATGGTTGAATATTTTTGGAAGGACCAACTAATGAGATAGCACCGATACTAGCAGCTCCGTAGCCCAGAAAAAACATCCCCTGCACAAATACACAAGACAATAAGTAAGCAGTATCGCAGCGTAGCTATTAAGATGTGAG
Source organism: Papaver armeniacum (assembly GCA_023531295.1). Lineage (NCBI taxonomy): Eukaryota > Viridiplantae > Streptophyta > Magnoliopsida > Ranunculales > Papaveraceae > Papaver > Papaver armeniacum. Next base: position 357,245 of record JAJJWW010013512.1, read on the forward strand.
GAAAGTAGATTGATATCAAAAGAAGTATTGGCTTAATTACTAGTTTCCATATGTCGTCCTGGGGAGATTTTTCATCTTCTTCTGCTGCATAAACATTTGCGTAAACTATTGCTGCACACACCAAAGATATATACGTTAGAGGTTTCTGAATTTGATGAGTTTCGTTAATGATTCTTTAAACAAATAAAAGCCGAAGAAAAGGATCACCCAAATAAAAGCCGAAGAAGAGCGCAGGTATACTAGCTGCATAGACCACGGCAAGGAGCCTTTTCGTAATCATCTCATCACGATGATCGCATTGATGATGCAAACAGGATTCACCTTCATGATCCTCTTGTTTTGGTTGAATAGCGACCATTATGTAGAAGAGCAGTTGGAGCTCTGATGATAAATTAATTCTGGAACCCCAAAGGGAAAACAATGTATATATATTATACGTAGAGATGGGTTAAGAGGTTATTTACAAAAGGGAAACGAGAGTATTCCTTGTGTTATATCAGGGCCGGCCCTGACCCAAAGCGAGCGAAGTACTGCTTTGGGCAGCAGATTTGTGGGGGCATCAAAAAAGAAAATTTTGTCCGTTTTCTTTGTAATAACACGTTGGACGTTTTGGATTTTGGAAAACAAAATCAAAGACTCTTAATCAGTTCGTAAGTACTAGTGTATTAACGGATTACAGCAGGGGCATCCAAATTCCAAAACGAAAGAGAAAAACTTTTAACGGTTTATAACTTGATTGCGTTTTTTTCGTGTTTTTTTTTTTTTGCCGTTCATGTTTTTTGACCAGTCATGTTAAACTTTTGCTGAAGGGCACAAGATAGATTCATTTTGGACGTTTACACCCAGGTGAGACACACTTTCCTTTTAACTTGACTATAGCTATTTAACTTCATTTGCTTATATGCTTATACACTCCGGCGCGTATCCTCTGTGCCCAATGGTGCATGTGCCCAATGTGCCCATCGAATGGTACCGCGACACCTGTCTTCCCCATTTGGCTCAACTAACCCAGCTATGTATTCCATAATTAGCTGGGAATCAATTAAAAGACTGTTATTATTTTAAGGAAATAAAAGATATTTTCTTAATTTGTGTTTATCCATTTTTATTTCACGTCCAAGTGAAAAATATATTTACTTCTAAAACTGTAGGTCGAGGTCTTTTCGATTTTACAGCTGTTGCCAAAGCACTCTTTAGCCTAGCAGAAGTGGCACCGGTTGTCTTCTCTTTCATTTTTATCCCCTTCACTTGACAGACGTTGTTATCAACAACAGGACCAACTAGTGGTGGATCATTAGTTTCAGACATGATGTCTTTGCTTACTGGGTCTTCCTGAATTTCGAGTCCCCTAAAAGCTGTATCAACCTCTTTCAATGTTTTATTGAGTCCTATTTTAGCAATTGAATACGTCTCTTCAGATTCAGCTGCCCGAGTTGCTAGTTGAATGTATAATCTACACAACTCTTTGTACCGCCTCACAATATTTTCCTTAGAATCTTTCACAACAGTGAGATTTGAACTAATCTTCATGTTTGCACATTTAACATCTTTTGTCCATCTCTTCAAAATGTATTGATCGGGATGCTTTTAATATTCTTTATCCAAAAAATCTTTAAAGCATGTGAGCACAGATAACCAGCAAATTCAAAGCATGTGCCCCAAATAAAAATGGATAAACACTAATTAAGAAAATATCTTTTATTTCCTAAAATTAATATCGGTCTTTTAATTTATTTCCAGCTAATTATAGAATACATAGCTGGGTTAGTTGAGCCAAATGGGGGAAGACAGGTGTCATGGTATCATTCGCTGGGCATATTGGGCACATGCACCATTGGGCACAGAGGATACGCACCGCACTCCACATACTTATGGTAAATAAAGTAACATATCCAGATGTGGTCACTATTTCTATCGTTGTTAACAGGTCAAGTACTCAAGTAGATTCATTTCTATCGACTATAACTAATGAGTAATGACTAATAATTATATAAGCAATACATACCATCGATATATATATATATATATGTAAGCAGCAAGTAGTTTAGTCTATTGCGCCATGGTAACACAGGAATCATGTGGTAAAAAGATATATACAGAAAAGTTTCCACTCGAGGTCAAAATGTGTTGACTTGGTCAAATGGTGAGAGGGGCAGTACCTTTAGTGTCTGCTTTGGGCATCTTCAGTGTCAGAGCCGGCCCTGTGTTATATAAACTCCACTGGTCACGCCTCTAATATTTTGCGAGAGTTTTGTTGTGTTTTTAGTGCAAAATAATAAAAGATCGAGCAAATTAACGAATATCACGAACCAGACCAAAGATGGTTGTGTAAGGCCTTAGGTAATGAACCACCAACTGGAATATATGACCACTCCTGCGAAACATACAACAACCGAACAACGGCTTCAGTGTATCAGTAAAATACTCCAAATTAGCATAGAAACGGCAAAATAAAAATAAGTATATACCAGCGTCACAAATAAATAACCTAGGAAGCTGCACCTATACAGATGAATACGAGAATTCAGAACACGCTGAGTGTGGTGGGCTGTTGCAAGCAATGGAGGGGGCACAAAAGGAAGGGATATAGCAGGTGTATTTTGAACTTATGGGCAGTCGGTTGTTAAAGCAGTCAATGGCGATTACCACGAGGTAGCATGGAGTAAGTAACCAAGCACTCATTCTAGATATAAAAGTAATGTTAAGCAAGAATCCATTATGGATATGCAAGTTTATTAGTAGAGTATATAATAAACCAGACGACAAAATGGCTAGGCATGCAAGAGCAAGAGTCTTTAAAACTTCGAACTCATGGATTTCAAATCCTCCCAATTTCATTGTATCAGCATTAGAAAAGGATAGAGTCTCTGTAATAGATTCCACTCATTAATAATATTTTCTTTTTGCATAAAAAAAAAATATACCAGCGTCACAAATAAATAACCTAGCTAAATTGGGCCTATCACTACAGGACAAAAGAAGGTCATTGAAAAGTAAAAAAAGAACCCCTTATCCAATTATTTTAAAAAATGGCTAATTTATCCCTTGATTAATTAGCGTTAATCGGGTGATTAATTGACATTTAATCAAAATAAACTAAAAATAGCTAATCTTGATTCTTCATCAAAACGTGAATTTTTTTTTTTCCTTTTTTCTTTTTTTTTTTGCGAAGCTCGTTCAGAATCGGTTTATGTTCATGCTCACATAAACCGATTGTAAGAATCGGTTTATAATACTTAGAACATAGACCGATTGTAAAATTCATACGTTTTTCTGTGATTTTTTTCCGGCAGAATCGGTTTATGTTAATGCCCACATAAACCGATTGTAAATCTGGGCATTTCATGAAACTGTTTTGCTTATAACTTATTCGTCCGATATCGGAATGACCTCATTCTTTCTGCGTTCAATTCCAAATTTCATGCTCTATAACATAAAGATAAAAATTTCAAGATTTGTGCAAAAATTCAAACATGGTTAATGAATCGGTTGATGTGTGCATCAGCATAAACCGATTGTAGTTGATGTTCATCACATCAACCTTGGAATCAGTTTATGTAGTGTACCATATCTACCGATTTTGGAGAACATCGATAACAATCGGTTTATGTGGACCCTCATACTCTACGGTTGCATTGAAAAAAGTCAAGATCATAAAAAACAATGCATATCTTCATAGTATATCTTTGTCCTGTTAATGATTTCTGGGAATCCTCTCATACTCTATGGTTAGTAATCGTAATCTCCTCTTTTTCCTCCCACGATTTCTTACAGGAAAGCACTAAGCTCGATTCCCTGAGTTTTTAGTTTTTTCTTGAGTTTAATAATCAACAATCGTTTATCAACACCCCCATTGAGAAGAAACACCTCACCACTCTTCCACTCTTCTGCCGTTGTGTTAACTCCACCAATGAAGCGCCACCCACCACCCACAATGTCCAATGCATGGCCGCCTACTCCAGTTGCAACACAATCATCACCTCCACCACGCACGCCTGCTAAACCTGCAAAAATCACCCAAATACCAAAAATAAATCAAGTCCCAAGACCTTTCGTTCAAACCAAAGCCCGTATTTCTGTAGATCCTTCTATATCTTCTACTCCTCAAACCGAACTTTACTCTGAATTACCATCTTTTACCAATTCTGTTTCATACACCAACCCTTCACAGACTCAAAAACAAAAAGGAAAAGAATATCATACTACTTTTGTAACAAAAGAGGAACAGAACGAAGAGGAGATCCAACAACAGAATCAAAACGAAAAGGTTTATCTAATACACACTAAGAATAAACTAAACTCCAACAATCCAGTGTTGTTAATGGGGGGACTGGTTTTGCTTGGGGGTGTACCAAATGCTAATAAGACAAAAAATCATTTGCCTTGGGGTTGGTACACCCACAAGCAAATTGGTATCCCCATTAGCAGCCTTCCAACAATCATCACCACGAAAAAGTTTCTATAACCCATCATTGTCCAGGGTCCGGTTTTGGGTTAGGTTTGTGTCCGGTGGTTTTTTTCTTAGTTTGTTAAGAATTTTTGCCTTATCCGTGGTACTAATGCCGTAAGTTTTTCTTTAAGTTTCCTACACCGAGTATTAATAAATGTCATCTGAAATAACTCTTTTGAGAAATTCTTTTAAAATACTTCTACTTGACCACTAATGTATTTTAGATTTTACAGTTATTGTGGGCCTACATGGAACATCTTAGATAACGTTTTTATCTACACAACATAGACCAGCTACAAACAAAAATACTGGAACATGGAGAAAACGTTGATAAAAACAATGCAATTCTAAAAATATCCGCAGAAAATCCACTCGTTTGTTTCGGGTGAGAGAAAATTTGGGTGGCTCTCCAGTATTAAAACTGGCCCCTCGTAATCTCCATGGTGAAGAAGCCTACCCAACTTTCTCTAACCAATGGGATTTTCTCCCGCAAACTAAAAAATTATTCTGAAAAACAGGCCAATACATGCCATCTCTTAGCTTCTGTATATAAACTCAGCAAACTCATATAAATTGCCCAATTCCATGGTTCTTCTCTTAATAACCATCTCATTGCTAACTCTCCCACTTTGACATCCTTTAATCCTTATGAACCTTTAAAGTGCACCCCAAATAACAAACAGCTCTAGCTCTCAGTGGCATACTGTTCAGCGTTCATGAACTTAACTGCTTGTTAAACTAATCCTGCCCCGGCTCAGAGAGTCGACCACACAACTTTAGTCTTCAACTATAGGTTCATCGTTCTCGTGAAATACATTAATCCTTCCTTGACCAATCCTGCATGAATGCAACCGGATAGGAGACCAACAAATTTGATTGCATTAGTCTGAACACCCAATGCTGCCATGTTTTCGAATTACTTGACTGGTTATTATTGGCTTGTTAAGTAGTGGAGAAGACATAATGGATGGATGTGTCTGCGAGAATGAAACATGTGGTATCTTTCTGTGTTCTTGCACTTATTGCGGTAAAACCAGCATTCACCGCAATTTTTCGGTTTCGGAAAAACAGTTGGTAGTGCTAGATTTGGATTAACATTCAGCAAATTCATCCACTTACATTTTCAATAGCATTGTGATCGATAGACTATAGGCCTTGGTAGTTTCAGTAGCACAGTAAATTTCATGATAAGCTAAGCGTAGTGCACTGTATGATCTTCTCGGTTTTTACGAAAGGTATGTTCTCACAAAAATGAAATTAGAAAGCAATTGAAGCAAGTACTCAAATGACAGCAATTTGCAATTCCTTAATTTGCTGGCCTAGTGTGAAAGATTTAGAGAAACACAGTTTAATTCCTCGCTCACTAGACAGGACAGACCTTACTACTTGACATATATAGCAACATCATCCCATCTCTCAGAGTCCATGGTTGTTCTCTCAAGATCCGTTTTCGCTAACTCTCCCACTTCGACATTCTTATGAACTCAAGACACCAATTCTCGCCTCCCGGGTTGCAGCAGACTCGATACGGCGTGAATGGACCTGTAATTCAAAAACTTGTATTAGATGGAACAAAATGAGAATGATGCTTCATTATAAGCCCCGCCATACCGCCATGGGGTCTGCATGCATCTTTGCCAACAACACCTCAAATGCAAGAGTGCCATGCACCTCAAATTGCACCAGGCTAGGATCCTTCGAAATTCAAAAGATGCAATCGTTCTTCTTCAACCGGAGTATGTCACGTGGAAAAGCCTCCCGAGAAATTTGAAACTGCTGATTTCGACCATGTGGCGAGACAGTGAAGCAACAAATAGAGCAACATACCTGTAATCAGTGATAGAAGTTTGGGATAAGGATAAATAACCAAAAGAATTATGTTAGAAGAAAATTCAATAGCATGTGAGGATAAATGGAATTTAGGTATTGTGAAGATTCAAGTTTTGTTGTGGATTTAACCTGTTCATCCCTTTTAACCTTGATTGTCTTTCCATCATTTGAACAAAATCCAGCAAGAGAAGAGAACATCTTGAACGAGAAAAAGAATCCTGAGCCAAAAATTTGGATATTGTCTCAAAGCATTTCTGATTGTTAAGTTAAAAAAGAGTTGTACGGCAAACCTCGTAATGAAAAAAAAATTACAAAGGAAAAGAAATAAGACGAGAAACTGTGAAACATTTAAATAAGCCTTCTCTAAAAATCTCAATGGATGAATTGCTGCAAAGCACCTTTGTATAGAAGCACAAAAGGAACTAATAAGAGGAGAAAACAATAATACAGCTGGGAACTACGTCCAGCATGAATAAAAGAGATCTATTGAATCGAGATGATGCTAGTACACCTCAATATGAAGTTAATGTTCTACATTTTACCCTGCAGAGACAGGTAACTGAAGTTACTTTTTGGCTAAGAGCATTTCTCGAATCCAAGACCAGAGGATTATAATAAGGTTGTGCAGTTAGCTTATTCGGATATATTTGACCTGAAATCCAGTTAGCTTATTCGATCTCACGTTTTACGTATTCACTGAGATTGACAGTACGGGTTATACGGGAAGTATTGTGCTAGGTAAGCCACGTTTTATTCATTATTCTCACCATTGCACTTCCTATTTTGGCAATCTCTAAACTAAAATGATAATCAGGTGACTAACTTCACAAGCATTGTTTTGCTAAGGAATAACATTCATTTAGTCAGTAACATAATAGAACAATGATGTTGCATAGTGCAGTTAAGAAACCTCATTAGCCATTATGGAATTACAACATAAGAAAAATTAATTCACAGGAAAAGAACATAAAGTCTCACAAAAGATCTTGTTATCACCAATCTCCCCAGTTCTTGTTTCGTCGATTATATTGGCAATTACCTCCTCAACCTAGAAGAAACCAGAGAGAGAACATTCCATTGAACCGGTTGCCAAAAATGTCTACCAATAGAAATCTGATCTTTAATTCTTTTTCACCGAGAAAATTCTACTTGAATGATTTTATTTGAGAATGATAATCACCTGTTCTTTGCTGACACCAGTCTCCAGTTTAGCTTCACTACGAAATTGTCTTCAAAAAGTTCAGAACCTATAGAATGGCCAAAAATCGATGAATAATACAGAAACACCAAAATGAACAAGTTGCTTCGCAAAATCTTAATGAAGATTTGAGGTCAAAAGTTTTACCAGCCTCTCCTGTTGACCCACCCTGAGCACCAAAGCCTCCCACATCAGAAATTGTAACACTGCAAATTTCCATTGTCAGTAGGCGTCATTTATCGCAAAACAAACAAATTTTTATAAGAGCATTCTACCAACTATTAGATATACATTCAATGAATCCTTGGAGAACTTTTATGATTTGTAGAGACAAAAAAATACATAATACCCAAATGCGCTCGCTACGACCTTTGAGTATACGAATATTTCATTGAAAAGTAAAAATGTTCATACATTGCTAATAGAAATTGTAACTATTGTGTCAATGAAAAATTAAAACTGAGTCGAACACTAGGCATTGGAATGTCTCGCAATCTTATGGACTTTTGGACTACAACATTTCTTTTCTATGGGCTTAAGCGTACCTTTCAGTGATTCCAGTGAGACCAGCATTCACCACAACTTTGAATTTCCAATAGCATTGTTGAGGATGGGTTTTAGTCTATTCGCCAGGATTTTTGAGATTAATTTGTAGACCGTATTGCTTAGGCTAATGGGCCTAAAGTCACTCGAAGTTTGCGGGGTGGATAATTTCGGTATGAGGGTGATAAAGGAATAATTAAGATCTGTATTGAGAGTACCTGATTTAAAAAAATCCTGGATTGTGCTGATAATGTAGGGCCCAAATGTTTCCCAGTTGGCTTTGAAGAATCCTGGTTGGTAGTCAGGACCCGGAGCGCCCCAATGGTTCATATTAGATAAGGTAAGCCAAATTTTATCTTTGGTGGGGATTTGTAGTAGAGTATGATTTTCTACTTCGGAAATACAAGGCTCAATGATGCAGGAAAATTCAAAGTTCTTGTTGCTGATTTGGGATGTACCAATTTGGGTAAAATGATTAACTAAGAGAGAATTGATTTGATCTTTATTAGAAATCCAAAGGCCAGTTGGTTCTCTAAGAGAGTTGATGGAATTTATTCTTTTTCTATTGGAAGCACTGGCGTGGAAATACTCTGTGTTCTGGTCATATTCTTTGAAGAATTTGTCTCTAGAAAGTTGATGATAAAAATTATTTTTAATTTCGTACTACTTCCCTAATTCTGCTTGAAGATTTTTCAACTTCTCCATGTCATTGGAAATGTTCCCAGTTCTTTGAATACTATCTATATTATTATTTAAATTCCTGATGTTTTTATGAATGTTACCGAATATTTCAAAATTCCAATGAGCAAGGTCTAAAGATAGGAGTTTAAGTTTTAAGGCAAGATGCATGTCTGTCGAGCTATCAGAGCGTTGGTCCTAGGAAGAACTACTAAAGATAGTGTTGGATGAGATAGCCACGACCTAATGCATCTAAAAGGTTTATGAACTTTGTGTTTCTCAGGGTTGGAATCAAGAAGAATTGGGGTATGATATGACCCCACTCTAGGTAAGTGAGTTACCTTGGAATCTGGGAAATGCTGAGACCAGAGATAAGAGGTCAGCGCTCTGTCAATTCTTTCACATATATTCGCTTCACCTTTTCTATTGTTTGACCATGTGAATGGAGCATCATCGTAACCCGCATCTTGTAGTCCCAGAGAATCAATTGTCTGAATGATGAATGATTTACTGCTCGAGCTTGCTTTATTCCCCCTTGCTTTTCATCTGGGTCTAGAATGACATTTGAATCTCCGATAAGAATCCACGTTTTGTCCACTTGTTGTGCTATGTCGGAGATATAAGTCCATTGTTCAACTTTGTCATCAACATCAATGGCTCCGTAGACATTCGCGATTAGAATCTCAATGTCATCTACTTTTGATTCAAAATGGCAGACATTAAATCTTGACGATATTAACTTCATATTAATATTGTTGTGCCAGGCTATTACTAATCCTTTTGCTATTCCCACGGAAGGAACGATAAACCAGTCATGGAAACTTGAGTTTTAAAGAAAATGTCCATACGAGACAGGGGAGCTTTTGTCTCAGCTAGGAAAACAATGTCATGATTGTAATATTGGCAAATGTAACTGAAATGGTCTTTAGTAAGCGGGGTGCCAATACCCTGAACGTTCCAAGATAACAATTTATTGGTATTGAGTTTCACAGATAATTGAGAAAACTATATATGCTACAAAAATTTAAAGGAAAAGAGAATGAGTAAGCTATATGCCAACTGCGAATCAAGTCAATTACTAATACTTAAAAAAGAAAAAAAAGGAAGGTAAGAGGGGTCTCAGCACACTACACCAAGGTAAGTGTATATGTTTTAGAGAGAAAAATTGCACCTTCAGCTCAAGGTACTTTTTTAAGTGATCAACTACTTCGCAACAACAACTTAGCAACAGGAAGCAAAACTCCCTTTGCCATGAGCCGTAACACCAGAGGTCAACAAAGTGAGAATTTCTCAGCATTATGGAGGCGGCTATAAATTGCATAGTATGGATTGGGAGTCCATTTATCAACCTACAGTGATGATAGCGTACTCTTTTAGTAAGGGTTAGGAGATGGCAATGAGAATTCATTTTCAGCCTGTTCTACTTTTACTAAATTGTTGCAAGCAAAATATTATCATCGGCATACTTCCTTTTGGACATATCTTCGGAAAACTTTCCCCATAATTAGTTTTAAATATTATTTCTGATAGTTCTTTCATTTACAATACTTCCAAGGTTAAAGATGTTACAGATAAGAGTGCATGGCCTTCACTGGAACCTCTCTTCTTGTCACGGTAATCTACCACTTTTTGCTATACTTTTCATTAATGCTCCAGCTTAAAGAAATCAAGTGAAGTTATTGCTGAGAATGGTTGATAACACCTTGTTGCTCAATCCACGTGGTTTTCTTTTTTTGTTGATACTATGTAAACCATTTTTTGGACAAAGTTTAAATCTTACACTGAATGCCATGAGGCCCATGACCATGAGATTGTGAAAGCTCAACTTCCACAGTTTTTTTTGGGATGACAACATCACCCTTGTGGATAGGCTATAAGCCGGTACATAGTTGATGGCGGGAAAGTAATTTTACAAAAAGAAACCTTTATATAAGCGCGGGGCGACCAAAGAAAGCTGAGAAAGGAAAATTCAATTTTTGAGGAACAGAAGAGGGGAAAGTCTATCAGAAACCCTAACCTTTAGAGATTCGTTCAAGTGATTTGTTACCAGTTTGATATTTTGCTCAGAGAGGCGATAATGGTTGACAAGAATAGGAAGAGATTAAAAACTGTTGTGAATCCCATTAAATTGAGTTTAGCTAACAAAATATTTCATGTGAAAAAAAGAAAGAGACATGAAATTAACACCAACGGTGATGAACATGGAATTATCAAAGACAGTAATAAGAAGAAGAACAATGAAAATTCAGTAAATAATGATAGTAGCATCAGCAGCAGCAGTAACAAAAGTGAGGAAGAGGAAACTATTAGAGAGGTGAGAAGATGAAGAAGACGGAGGAGGAGGACAAGCATCGTGGTGTTGATTCAGAAGTTATTGTTGGCAGTAGTTGTAATCGCAGCAGCAGATGTATCTTCGATTATGATGGAATACTCGTTGAGGTATTAAGCTGGCTCCCGATGAAATCACTGATGCGCTTCAAGTGTGTAAGCAAACATTGGAAGTTCTCGATTTCCCAAGATCAAGCTTTGATTGACTTACACTTTGCTCGTTCAAAGCAAAATTCTCCAGATCTCTTTATTGTTGTTCCGCGCCATACCCAGGATGATTTATTTCAAATAAGAAGAATGGGGCGTTATTCAGGGTTCAAGAGTGAATTTATGTATGGGGGTGTGAGCGAGCATAAGTATCAAAAATCCATCCTGTTAGGAAACTTGTTTCAAAGTGGCAATTGTAGTACTGTAAGAAAATTGGAGCAAGAACCATTTTATTTTACTGAGATTTTAAAGCCTGTCAATGGTTTGATATGTTTCGTTAACCGTTGTTATTCTGCTGTCTGCATATTGAATCCAAGCACTAGAGAAGAAACACCATGGATAGCTTCGTCGCTTTTTACAGATAAAACGTACTATTTTGAGGATGAGTACAGGAGGGGAAAATGGTTACCAACTTATTTCTTTGGGTTTGATCCTATCACCAAAAGACACAAAGTCTTATGCACTTGGAGGGTACGTACACCGGTGGACATATCTAAGACGGTAGGTCTACTTAATCTTAATGGCATACGGCAGACAAATATTTGTGAGGTGCTGACCGTTGGAGAAAAACGTTGGAGAAGAATGAAAGCCAAGGTGCCGTCTTCCAGTCATATAGAAACTTCGATTTATGCAAATGGTTTTATCTACTGGGGTGATAAGACGATGGGCATTCCGGATTTCTTGAATTCATTTGATGTTGGTAATGAGAAATTTAAAGTAACAAGTGTCCCTAAAGAAATCAGAGAGAAATGTAGGAATCCAGAGAAGCATTATGATGCTATATTCAGTGGTTTAATACAAGTGGGTGGGAATATAGCTTTATCACAACAATGGGCTGGTAAGGTTGTGAAACTATGGATATGTAGTGATAATGCTTGTATCCATAGCTATCGCAGTTGGACTGAAATGACTTTGGAATTACCTTTTCAGTGGGGCAATAGTAGTAGATCAGCTTTTCTCCATGGTGTTGCAGGAGCAGACTGGATTGTTATTGAATCTAACCCAAGTCTTTGCCGAGCAGATATAAAAGAAGCCTCCCTATATGCTTATGATTTGGAAAAGAAAACTTTGACAGGACAGGTTCAAAGTGGCGTGGTTTCCAAATTAATTTCCGATTGCTTATACTCAAAATTAGAATCGGTTTCCTTATTTTCAGCTTTTTCGGAAAGTCTTTGGCCTGTTCGAAAGCATCAATTCAAACACAACCAAGAGGTGAGAAATTTTCTTATTAAGTAACTTTTTGTTCTATGAAGAATTTCCTGTGGAATAGTAGCATAATTACTTCTGAACAGGGATGTCGGGTGGACTAAGCCTATTTCTCCTTTTGTTGAAATTAATTTTGATGCTAGTTTTGTTGAACAACATATAAAGCTGGGATTGAACTAATTGTTCATAACTTGACAGGTGAATGCAAGGGAGCAAGAGGAGTATCATTACTAGCTTTGGACGAAGAACGGGCTGAGGCAGTTGGAGCTTTGAAGGCTATTGTCTGGGTAAAGAAAGGATCATAAGTCACTTGCATCTGGAAGGAGATAGTCGCAATGTTATAGCGGCTTCAAATGGGAACATAGCAGCAGTTAAATGGACAACAAGTTCAGTTATTCTAGACTGTTTAAATTTATTAACAGGTTTTCAAGTGTGGAAATGTACTCTCATGTTGTCAGGGAAGCAAACTCCACTGCTGACTTAATAGCTAAAGAGGCATATAATTCTACCTCTAAAATTTTTAGATTTCAAGAATTTCCTTCATGGTTAATTTCCTCTACTGAGGCAGACAATGTAGCTTAATTCACAATATTAATTTACACTTTGTGTAGACTTTGCTGTAGTGTTTCTTGTTTCAACTGTTCTCAATATTATTTGGCACTTTCTTGTCTCATTAGGTAGTTGGTAGTAGAGGTCGAGTCCACCAAACATCGGTCAATTTGACTATTTTGAGGTCATCTTACTATTTGGAGGTCATTCAAAACTGTTATTGTTGTGGGTGGAAAAAATATGGCAGAGCAGGTAACTTGTTGTAATTTAGGTATTCGTGTCATAGGGTTTGTCTTCATTTTGATTTTCTTGGTTTGAAGGTCTGAGGCATAGAAAACTCTAAACTTGTTGTAGCCTTGGCACTAGTCGATCTTTATAGACTACATCTTCTCCTTAAATTGCCTTCACTAGTGGTAGATAATCTGTCTCAATGACTATCTTCTCTAAAACTGCCAGACACTCCAGCTGCTCGTAATTTCGTAACCATTTACAACAAGGAAATACCTGCCTCTCTAGGATCTCATTCGTTGTTTTGGATGGTGCTGACAGAGCGTTGAACATGGGGTTTGAGCCGCAGATTAGAGACGGATGTTTGAAATCAGATTCCCCGCTGCTATAAAAAACTGGCTTTACAGACGTATCAAGTACTATGTGAACAAAGTGGAGAACTGGAAGGATCGACAAAATGCTTGAGGTTATACTTCTACTTGTACATTGGACTCAACTATAAACTACAAATGAGTACTTCAGTAATATGTATTTGTGAAACAAAATGGTCGGAATAATGACGTGACATATTATGAACTGTGATCCTATATGGTAGGAACACCTTCGTTTGTGAAACAAAATCAACCGTGATTTATGGCACCCATATTTCGTGCACCCAGTGCACCCAACATTAGGTGTCATCCACGTTTGCTTCCAACTCATCCCCCTACCCTTACCCATTGTTTTTTTTCTTATTACCAAAAACCTAAACGAAAATCAAATAAATTTTAGGAATCTTTTCATTATGACATGAAAATCAGAGCACGGAAACATCAACATATGATCAGATTTGATTTTTAATAATAGATTAAACCCTTTAAAAGTTGTTCTTTCAAATGTAATGGAAGACTCCTTATTGATTTGGGTATTGGAAAGAAAATTGAATGCAAGGTTTTTTTTTTTTTTTTTTTGTGGGGGCTCGGTCATATAAATCATGATGAAGGAATCAACACTTTGCAGTGTCTTTTCGGATGTAAGAGATGGAATCAACACTTTGCAGTGTCTAATTGAGTGATTGCATGTTGGTAAAACCTAATTTACGGGATTGAGTTGCTTAAAAAAGTACTTGATTCTTGCCATTTCATTTGCTTCTACGACAATCGAAGATGGTTCGTATTATGTTAGAAGAAAAGAAGAATAATCGGTTGGAGATGGAGATGAAAATGAATTTGATTTTGATTTTGATTTAAGTTTTTAGTTTTATGATTTTGATTTTGATTTTGATTTTAGTTTTTAGTTTTTAAGTTTTTAGTTTTATTATTAGGATTCAATGGGGACACATTTATAGTATTAGTATTTGATAAAAGGTAAATTGGTAGTTTTATCTCTTAATAATTTTTTTTGTCCTGTAGTGATATGCCCCAATTCAGCGAACATAAATAAGGAGGCCAACTATTTGTCATTGGAAAAAAGGATAGCATGCTCTATGACAATAAAGCGTACCACCTCATGAACTTTGGCTCAGTGGCGGAACTGAAAAATAAAGCTGGGGTGGCTTGAAAATCAATTGGATTTGTGGGGGTGGCTTAAGCCTAAGTTTTAGGCATGATTTTGTTTTGCCAAACTTAAAACCATGGTGGAAAAACAAGTTTTTCTGGACCTTGGGCCAGCCCAATTCACAAGGTAGTTCCGCCACCGCCACAAGTTTTTCGGACTTTGGCTATCGTCTTGAGTTTTTAAACAACCCAAAAACAAGATTTGCTTTTTCCTCACAGTTTTTTTGTGGGTCCCGGATGGCACGCCGAGGACAGCAGGGGGTCCCGCTTTTGGGGTTGGGTTTGTGTCTGGCGGTTTTTTTCTTAGAGCATTTCCTATGGGAATGAACAAATCTTTTAGTTTGTTCATCCACTTGGATGAACAAACTCGTTTCTCCACTATGGTAAAATAAGGTAAAATGAACATATTTGGTTTTCTAGGGCCCCGCTAGTATATTTTTTTTATAGATAAAATGTTTTGTAGGATAAAGATGAAAAATAAAATATAATATTTGGGTGAGATAAAATAGGATGAAGTGAGATAAAATAATATTAAAAATTAGTAAAATAATCAGGAAAGTTGTGGGCGTCAGTGAGAAAATCGCGGACGTCACTAAGAAAGTCGCGGGCGTCACTGGCATGGACGCGCGTTGGAAGCACAAACGCCAGCGTTTTTGGAAAGAGCGCGCGTCCTTACCACATACACGTGATGGTTGTTCCATCTCGATGTTCAAACCATCAGATTTGTTCATTTGAACATCCGTTTTTCAAGTTTGTTCATTCCATAGTGGGAGCAAAATGAACAAACTCTAAGTTTGTTCATCCCATAGGAATTGCTCTTAGTTCGTTAAGAATTTTTGCCTTATCCCGTGGTACTACTGCCATAAGTTTTTCTTTAAGTTTCCTACACCGAGTATTAATAAATGTCATCTGAAATAACTCGTTGAAAAATTCTTTTAAAATACTTCTACTTGACCGCTGTTTTACAGTTATTGTGGGCCTACATGGAACATCTTAGATAACGTTTTTATTTACACAACATAGAACCAGCTACAAACTGGAACATGGAGAAAACGTTGATAAAAACAATGCAATTCTAAAAATATCCGCAGAAAATCCACTCGTTTGTTTCGGGTGAGAGAAAATTTTGGTGGCTCTCCACTATTAAAACTGGCCCCTCGTAATCTCCACGGTGAAGAAGCCTACCCAACTTTCTCTAACCATGGAGAAACAATGGGATTTTCTCCCGCAAACTATAAAACTATTCTGAAAAACAGACCAATACATGCCATCTCTTGGCTTCTGTATATAAACTCAGCAAACTCATATAAATTGCCTAATTAATTCCATGGTTCTTCTCTTAATAACCATCTCATTGCTAACTCTCCCACTTTGACATCCTTTAATCCTTATGAACCTTTAAAGTGCACCCCAAATAACAGCTCTAGCTCTGTTCAGCGTTCATGAACTTAACTGCTTGTTCAACCAATCCTGCCCCCGGCTCAGAGAGTCGACCACCAGACAACTTTAGTCTTCAACTGTAGGTTCATCGTCTCGTGAAATACATTAATCCTTCCTTGACCAATCCCGAATGACTGCAACCGGATAGGAGACCAACAAATTTGATTGCATTAGTCTGAACACCCAATGCTGCCATGTTTTTGTAAGGATTCGGAGTGTATTATAGCTGAATCCAGTTATGTCCGAGTCGATGTATGCGAGAGAGCATCCGAATTGTAAGTGTCCTAGTCACATATTTTTTTGTTTTGTTAATCAGAATCGCGGTATGTAATGAGACAACATAATCATCTGTCATGACCTTTAAAAGGCTTTCTCTTTCATGTATTTTTGTAGGGATAATTGGTGTTAGGTACTGTTTTTGCCCAACACTAGGCTTTGGTCTAACATTTGTCCAACGTTAGTGCTTGGTACCTGGACCGTGACGTTGACCCACGTTGACTCGGTTAAATACCGACTTCTCTTTAGATATTATTAAAACAATAAATAAATTAAATTAATGCATTTAATTAATGCATTTACTATAATAACCTTCACTTTCCAACTTTTTCCTAGCACCACCATCTCCTTTATTTCACTAATATGATAGATCAACTCAACACCACCACTTTCTCTGCAGCAACATCTTCTACAACACATCACCCAGAACCACCACAACATTCTTCAATTCAACCACAAACCCAATCTGCCAATTTCAATTCAAATTCCTCTAGCACCCTTTGTACACAACAATGACAGTAATACATCATCTCAGTCACCTGCACATCACAACCCATATGATATTGATTTTCCATCTTGAAGCAACACCACCAACACTTTCATCTCAAATCCACTGATCACTACAAACTCATAGCATCACCGCACCCTGACGTCCAATTCCTCTCATCTAATTCGAACTTCAAATCAACCCATCTTCAAATCCATTTCAAACACAGCTGCAATATTCAATTACAGAGATAGCGGAACCCATTCTTCTCAAAGCTATAAGAACCTTAATTTCAATATCAATTCGAAATCAAACCATCCAGCCAAATTAAAAATTAACCCAAACCCATTTGCCAATTTTCTGAATTAATTATGAACTCACCTTCTAACCATCTCGTCGAACCCATGAACATCAACATCTTCAGAAATGAGAAAAAGGGGAAGAAAAAATCAGAAAAAACCCTATAAATTTCCATGAACAGAAAAGAACCGTGAAAGAAGCAACGAGATTAGAGTTACGAACAACTTGACACAAGTAATCAATCATAGGCTAACCTGTAAACCTAGAACATCACAGATTCAACTCTAACTCATCCGAATTCAAATCCAACATCATCTATATTCTTCCCAGTTCCCAAAAAAGCTTCAATTTAAGTATAAAACCATGTCTTCTCCATAGATGCTTCAATCATCAGCTGCAATTTATCCTTCTCGATCTCAATTTCATGTCGCAACCCATAAACCCCGTCAGCCTAAAACTTCAGTTGCAGCTATCACTCTCATTTGGGTTTCTATTTACAAAAGTTAGGGTTTTGATTTAGCAAAATAGGGGTAGAAATTTGAATTTTTGTTTTGATTCAATGAAATTATAAGATTATGATTTAATCAGTAAACAAGGGTTTTCTTCGATTCGGTAAATAATGGTTTTGTTTGATTCAGAAATTAGGTTACAATTTAATGAAATTGAGATGTTGATTTGAATTACTAAATTAGGGTTTTGTTTGATTCAGTATATCAGGATTTTTTTTTATTTAGAAGTTGGGGTTTCGATTTATTGGAATTGAAGTTTTGATTTTGGAGAGTAATTGATTCCAAGGATTTGTGACTGAAGAAATCGGGAAAGAAGTTAATGGGGTTAGTGGTTGTGTTCTTGATATATGCGGAGGAAGAAGACGAAGATTGAGATGGGCATGAAGGCGGAGGAAAAATAGTCAAGTATATGGTTATTATGCATCCCAGCCGTAGACTAAATGATTTTCTCTGTAATCGTTAGATGTTAGACCCACCTCAGGGCTAGACTTGTAATCTCAATATTTTACAGAATTTTAATTTACAAAATTATTTAAAGTTAGGTCATAGACGGTCAACTTCTAGTCCAGGTACCAAGCCCTAACGTTGGACAAATGTGAGACCTAAGCCTAGTGTTAGACAAAACACAGTACTAAAGTCCAATTATCCCTTTTTTTTTATCAAAAGAATTATAATAAAAAGATTTATTTATTCTTCGTCATAAAATCTTTCATGGTATCAGACTTCTAAGGAAGATCTTGATTCTTTCATTTCTTTTTTGATCCTAATTCTCAAAATCAATTCCGCTGCAAATCCACAACTCTACTATTTCTTAAAATCTCTAGAATATCTTTACTACAAATTTCTTTATCTCTCTCAGTCTATATTCTTTCAGGATTTAGATCTCATTCTTTGATTCTTGAATACTGATTTGATTTACATCTTCATAATCATGTCTTCTTCATCATCTTCTGCTCTACCTTTTCAGAATATCACAAATTTTGTTTCTGTTAAACTTAGAGATGATGGATCGAATTACTTAATCTGGAAAAATCAATCGAGTCTATTCTTATTATTACAAATTTATATGAATTTGTTGATGGTAGTGTAAATCGCCCACAAGAAACGGTTGAAGTTGATGATGAAACTATACCAAATCCTTGATATCTTCATTGGCGCAAGATGAAAAGGTTCATAATGTCATGTCTCAATGCCACTTTTGATGAAGCGATTTCTCGTTGGATAATAGGTTTTTCTTCAGCACGAGATATTTAGGTTTTTCTGGAATGCAAATTCATTCAAAATTTTGCAGCTAAGAAATCTCTTCTGCGCAGTCAACTTCATTCAATCAAGAAACGTACAAAAAGTATTTCTACTT
Organism: Papaver armeniacum; assembly: GCA_023531295.1. NCBI lineage: Eukaryota > Viridiplantae > Streptophyta > Magnoliopsida > Ranunculales > Papaveraceae > Papaver > Papaver armeniacum. The sequence goes on from JAJJWW010013512.1 coordinate 376,366, forward strand.
ATTTTGATGATTTTAAGATGATTACTGATTCCCTTGCTGCAATAGGAGAAATAGTAGATGAATCTGATATTGTAATGTATTCCTTAATGGGATTAGGGAGAGAATATAGAAAATTTGTCATTTCTTCTCATAATAGAGATACTCCATTTTCATTACGTGATCTTCTTTCAAGATTATTACATCATGAGCAGTGTCTCAAAGTGGAAGAAGGTGAATCTTCATCAATTCTTGATTCTAATAGCTCTGCTTATTATGCTAAGCACAATAAATCTCATAATACATCTACTTCAAAGTCTTCTAATGATAGTACAATCAATAATGTTATACATGACTTCAGTGAAGTTGAATGTCAAATTTGTAAGAAGAAGGGACATACAGGAAAAAGGTGTCATTTTAGGTATATTCCTAATAAAGCTTCATCTGGAAAGGGTAAGGATAAAGCTGAAGGTAGCGGTGCTACAAATACACTTCAACAAGCATTTTCTTCAATACAAGTCAATTCTATATCTTGACTAGTTGATTGCAATGTTGGTTGTTTGGTTGCCTGACTCAGGAGCAACTAGCCACTTAACTAAAGATATTAATATACTGAGTAATGCAAAAGTTTAGGATGGGATAGACAAAGTTATGGTGGGAGATGGCTATGTTACCAATTGAGAAAACAGGTAATATTGTGCTTGATACTAACTATAGTCAGTTTCATATGGATGATGTTTTGTATGTACCTACTATCAAGAAAAATTTGTTGTCAATTGCTAAGTTTACAAAAGATAATAAATTTTCAGTAGAGTTTTTTGATTGGGGATATGAGATAAAATGTGTAAAGACTAGGAGGGTGTTAGCTGAAGGAAAGATTAAGAATAATCTGTATCCAATGGAAGGTCTTACTTCATTTGCTTTAACAACTTCTACTGCAAATCCAAATGCTTCCTTATGGCATAATCGACTAGTTCATACTTCTGATGTGGTTCTTAAGAAGATTTCCACTACTTCTTCTATATCGATTATACGGGAATACATGTTTATGTGAAGATTGTCAGAAAGGTAAAAATCATAGGTTACCATTTTATGATTCCAAGAGAACTACAACATCACCATTACATCTTGTTCACTGTGATATTTGGGGTCCAGCTCCAACTGCTTCTTCTCTGGGATTCAAATATTATATCTTATTCATTGATGATTATTCAAGATATCATTGGATTTATCCTTTGAAGAATAGAGTGATGACTTATCTTGTTTTCAACATTTTAAAGCTACTTCAGAAAATATTTTGTCTACTTCTATCAAGTACTTTCAATGTGACAATGCTCTTGAGTTAGTTAAGGGATAATTTAAAGAATATCTGGAACAATGTGGGATAGTTCTGAGAGCTTCTTGTCCTCATGTACATCAACAAAATGGCTTAGCTGAAAGAAAACACAGGAATATCACTGAAATGGGCAATACTCTATCTTTTCAAGCTTCTCTACCTAAATCTTTTTGGTATGACTCTTTCTTGAATGCAACTTATATCATTAACAGACTACCTACAAAGGTTCTTAGGTTTAAGTCTCCATATGAAATGCTTTTCAATACACTTCCAGATTACTCATTCTTTAGAGTATTTGGCTGTTGTTGTTATCCCAATTTGGAGCCTTATAGAGCAGATAAGCTCAGTCCCAAGTCTGCAAAGTGTGTTTCCTTATGCTACAGTCCTATTCATAAATGATATAAGTGTTTTGACTTATCCAGTAAGAAGACTTATATTACAGTTCATGTCAACTATGATGAAGCTTATTTTCCTTTTGATGAAACTTCAAGTTTAACCATTTGTTCTGCTTCTTCATCTGAATTTGACAATGATGTTGTTCTTGCTGATACTTCTAATACTTCTCTTCATCAGTCTAATGGAACTTCATCTCCTATTATTACAAGGTCCAAAGCAGGTATTTCTAAACCAAAATAATTGCCTACAAACTTTGTTTCTCATTGTATGGTCAAGTATCCTTTGCACTCAGTTTTTACAACCACTAATTCTGATTATATTGAGCCCAAATCATTCAAGACTGCAATCAAAAATCCAAAATGGAAAGTTGCAATGAAGAATGAGAATACAGCTCTAATTGACAATGATACTTGGGATCTGGTACCAAATGATCCTAGTTATAATGTGTTAGGCAATAAATGGGTTTATAAGATCAAACTGAATGCCGATGGAACCATAGAGAGGTTTAAAGCCAGACTTGTGGCTAAAGGCTATGATCAGATGGATGGAGTAGATTATTTTGAAACTTTCAGTCCTAAAGTGAAGGCTACAACTGTAAGGATTGTTCTCACAATTGCTCTTACAAGAAAGTGGTTGATCAAGCAACTGGACATTAATAATGCTCTCCTTCATGGCTTTCTTGAAGAAGATGTCTATATGGTGCATCCTAAAGGTTTTGAAGATTCTCAACATCCAGTTATGTATGTAAACTCAAGAAAAGCTTGTATGGTCTCAAACGGCACCCCGAGCCTGGTTTGAGAGATTTTGTAGCACACTTGATAGAATTTGGTTTCACAAGATCTAACCGTGATCATTTTATGTTTGTTTATCGATCTGGGGCCAATATGGTTGTGCTTCTCTTATATGTGGATGATATCATCTTAGCTTTGCTCATCTCTTTGCTTTGAGTAACAACATTATTGGTTTTCTTATGAAGAGTTGTCGATTAAAGACTTAGGTATTTTTCATTATTTCTTGGGCATAGAGGCGAGTTTGAGAACAATTCACAACAACTGTTATTAACGCGAAGAAGTATACATTGGAGCTATTAGAGAAGTATGATCCGCTCAATCGCAAACCTTCTAAAACTCCGATTACAAAAGGACCAAGATTGTCTGTTTCAACTGGTACTCCTTTATCACATATTCTTGAATATAGGAGCATGGTGGGTGGTCTTCAATATTTGACAATGACAAGACACGATATACATTTTAGTGTCAATTATGTTGCTCAATTTATACAATCTCCCTAACGATGAACATTTGTTCTTTGGTAAAGAGGATTACGAGATACTTAAAAGGGACATTAGGGACGGGTGTTTTACTCTCTTTGGAGATATTACTGCTATTTCGCATACTCAGATTGATGGGCTATTTGTCCGGACACAAGAAGATCAACATATGGTATGTGTGTTTTCTTAGGTTCATCTACGGTATCTTGGTCCTCAAAGAAGCTTGACCTACCATCTCAAAGTCTTGGTGAGGCGAGAATACAAATCATTGGCTATCACTGCAGGTGAGGTAGTGTGGATATCATTTTCTTGCATGAACTAGATATTTCTCTTGGAACACCATTTTGACTATATTGTGATAATGTTTCTGCTAATAGTCTAGCAACAAATCCAGTTTTTCATGCTAGAACTAAACACATTGAGATAGATTACCACTTTATCGGGGAGTTAGTCGGGTTACGGTTTTCTACAAGTTAGCTATGTCTCTTACGCAAATCAACTATGAGACTTGTTTACTAAAGGATTAGTTCACTTGTGTGTTTCTTACTTTGGTTGGCAAGCTACTATGTTTACATCAATATCAGCTTGAGGCTGTAAGGATTGAGTGTATTATGGCTGAATCCAATTATGTCTGAGTCAATGTCTGAGAGAACATCCGAATTGTAAGTGTGCTAGTCACACATTTTTTCTGTTTTGTTAATCGTAATCGCATCGTTTATGCATAGCAGACAACGATCTGTCATCTGACCTTTAAAAGGCTTTCTCTTTCATATATTTTTTTTATCAAAAGAATTATAATAAAAAGATTTATTTTTTCTTCATCATAAAATCTTTCAGTTTTCGAATTACTTGACTGGTTATTGCCTTGTTAAGTAGTGGAGAAGACATAATGGATGGATGTGTTATCTGTGAGAATGAAACATGTAGTATCTTTCTGTGTTCTTGCACTAATTACGGTAAAACCAGCATTCACCACAATTTCCGGTTTTGGAAAAACAGTTGGTAGTGCTAGATTTGGATTAACATTCGGCAAATTCATCCACTTACATTTTCAATAGCATTGTCATCGATAGATAGGCCTTGGTATTTTCCAGCGCCTGTAAATTTCACAGTAAGCTAAGCGTAGTGCCTGTATGATCTTCTCAGTTTTTCTGAAAGGTATGTTCTCACAAAATGAAATTAGAAAGCATTTGAAGCGGTACTCAAATGACAACAATTTGCAATTCCTTAATTTGCTGGCCTAGTGTGAAAGATTTAGAGAAACACAGTTTAATTCCTTGCTCACTAGACAGGACAGACCTTACTACTTGACATATATAGCAACATCATCCCGTCTTTGTAGTCCATGGTTGTTCTCTCAAGATCCGTTTCGCTGCGAACTCTCCCACTTCGACATTCTTATGAACTCAAGACACCAATTCTCGCCTCTGGGTTTGTGCGGGCGATCAGCGTGATTAGAGGTGTAAAACGTGCCGGCCCGGCATAGCCCGACAAACGAAGTCGCGTGCTTCACGTGCCATGTGCCGTGTTGTGCTGTGCCAACGATTTAAACGTGTTGTGCCGTGATTTACTAGCCAAAAGCTAGGCACAGCACACGAATAAACGTGCCGTGCTGTGTCGTGCTGGCACACGTGCTATAAACAATTTGAAATCACTTAATGTATAAATTAAGTCAGACATTATCACAAGATTAATTAGACAACATATCATTTGAAATTATTTCAAGTAAAATTAACAAGTTTTTTCAATAAAAAGAAATAACCCATCAAATATAAAATTGGATTATTGTCATGTAAATTAATGTTCTAGTTAAATATAGGTGACAACATCATAATAAAGATATTGAAATATATTTTCCAAATATTAAGGTATTATATGTGTTGTTATAAATAAGCCAACATAAAATGTTAAAAACTAGCTAGAATAGTGACTCTTTTGTGAAATATACAAAAAATGTGATGTATTATGCCTTGTTATATGGTGTATTTGTACATGTTATGACGTGCTCTCTTAACGTCTTTGGTCAAATTTGGGCCACGTGCTTATCCGTGCAGCGTCTTTGTCTTTGTGCCTCTCGTGTGCCAATCAGTCAAACCCAGCACGTCCCATGTAACTAACGTGCTGTGCCGTGCTGGGCTGGGCTGTGCTCAAATTTTAGCATGATGTGTTGTGCTGTGCTCGTGCTGGCACAGCCCAATTTACACCTCTAAGCGTGATTAACAAATTAAAGTATTGAATGGACTGTAATTCAAAAACTTGTATTAGATGGAACAAAACAGAATGATGCTTCATTATAATCCATGCCATACTGCCATGGGGTCTGCATGCATCTTTGCCAACAACACCTCAAATGCAAGAGAACATGCACCACAAATTGCACGCAGGCTAGATCCTTCGAAACTCAAAAACATGCGATAGTTCTTCGTCAACTGGAGTATGTCACATGGGAAGCCTCCTGAGAAATTTGAAACTGCTGATTTCGACCATGTGGCAGACAGTGAAACAACAAATAGAGCAATATACCTATAATCAGTGATAAAAGTTTAGGATAAATAACCAAAAAGAGTTATCTTAGAAGAAAATTCAATAGCATGTGCGGTCGAAAGAAAGGTGGATAAATGGAATTTAGGTATTGTAAAGATTCAAGTTCTGTTGATGGACAGAATTGTTCATCCTTTTTAACTTCAGTTGTCATTCCATCATTGAACAAAATCCAGCAAGAGAAAAGAACATTTTGAACGAGAAAAAAGAATCCTGAGCAAAATTTGGATATTTTCTCAGCATTTACAGATTATAAAGTTAAAAAAAGCTGTAAGCCAAACCTCATAATGAGAAACAGTACTAGGAAAAGAAATAAGATGAGAAAACTGTCGAACATTTAAATAAGCCTTATTTAAAAATTTCAGCGGATGAATTGCTACAAAGCACCTTTGTGTAGATGGACAAAAGGAACTAATAAGAGAAGAAAAAAACTAATACAGCTGGGAACTACAAAGAGTTAAAAAAATTATTAAAAAGAAAATTAAAAATAAAAAACGAATACAAGGGAAAGCCCAATAAACTCCTCCCACCCAACATTAAAAATTATTACTCCCTCTGTCCTAAATTATCTTTCCTAATTTCTACTTTGGGTTGTCCATTTTTTATCTGTCCGCTCTGTTTATAGACATACTTTTCCCCTTAAACTATCAAATGTACCCTTTATTTTTAATAATCATAAAATCATTTTTAATATCAAAATCTTAAATAATATCACCATATATAAGGAAAAAAACTTACTCAATATCTTTGTATTAATTGTGATTCCTTTTTTAAATAAAAACATTTATGAATACTTATAAAATTCCTAATAAAACTTCTACTTAATCTTACATAACCTTTTTTAAATAAAAACATTAATTGACAAAATCTCAAATTCATGGTCGAGTATATCTAAAGAGGAAATGATCTACAATTTCAATTTTTTTTCCCTCTCAAATTAAAATTTCAAAGACTCAAAAGTTTTAAAAGGGAAACCAAAATCAAATGGAGAAAAAAACATTCTTAAATTGTGGATTTCATAATAAAAGCAGTATAAGTTTGCTTTTATTTCTTAAAATATTTCCTAAGATAATAATACTATCCAATTTAGAATTATTAACACTAATAATTTTAGTTTTGGTAATAACATAACATTAAATAGGCTAGTTATGACATTTTATATGATTTCCTTAATATCTTGACAAAGTCAAAGCGGACTATTAATTTAGGACGGAGGGAGTAGTTAATTTGAGTTTATATTTGTATCAGCCCTTTTTTGTTCAATTTATTTTCTTCCACACTCACTGATTTTTGTAATATTATTCCATATATATAAAGAGCATCCAATGTTCCATAAGCCATAAAAGGATCGCACGGGTGAAAAACCAGTTTATCCATAAAAGAAGAGTACCGTATATAAGATTATCTTTAGGAAAATAAAATCTCCTTTAATGTATAAAGATTCTTGTACTACTAACAATTTCATTATTTGTTACCATAATGAAAACTTTATTACTGCCCATATTTACCCATAAAAGAGAAGTATAAAAGCACATCCATTCATCCAGAAACTTATATATAGAATATATGTATCACATCATGGTTGTATCTTCATACACAAACTCTTTGACGGGTCTTTTGATTCTCTTATTCGTTGTAACCGCATCAAATGCAATAAGAGATGTCATAACTTCAAATTCCAACGACGATGCACACTTTGATGCTCACCAAATCTGTCATCATGTCAACGATACGGATTTCTGTAATATGGTAATGGACAGCTACGCTGGTATCTATGGGTTTGATGTTAAAGAAGTTGGGACTATTTTTCTTGATGTGTCGAAGAACATGGCGGGATTCGCAAACAGCAAAATACTGGAATTGATTCCGAAGGCACCCAATGCTCAAAAATCTCGGCTTGAGCAATGTAATCAGCTTTACGCATCCTTTCTACAAAAAGATCAGGGAATCCTAACTCAGCTACTAGAGCAAAAGGATTATGTTGGATTACTTATAGAAGCAGGTATTCTTGCAAGACACACAACTTGTTGTGAACGCTCCTTTTATCCGGCACCATCTCCCTTGACAAGGGAAAATAGAAATTTCTTTAATACAATGGACATGATGTCGGTCTTCTCAAGTCTTCTTATTCATCGGTAAGGAAAATATTTTCAGAATATTTTTGAAAGAAGATTATCTTTCTAAAATATTTTCTAAAGTAAATTTAGAATATTTATTTTTCTTTCATGTTTAAATGTTTTGAATGAAGATTATTTTCATTCAAAAATATTGAGCATAGCTCAGTGGTATCCCATCAACTCCAGTAAGAAGGAAGTCAGGGTTCAATTCCCGCTGTTGTAAAGGTTTGTAATAGATAACTTGTATAGTGGGTTAAGCGGTGTTGGTCTGGCAGTCGGGCCAGTCCAACTGGCTGGGTTCGGGTAGGGGCCTGAGTCCGGCTTTCGCGTATATAAAAAAAAGATTATTTTCTTTCTAATTTTTCAAAATTAATAAATAAATACTCAAAACCATTTTTGAAAATGTTTCAGAAATGATCGCAGAAATTATACACCGAATGAGTCAAATTCCTTTTTGTGTTATTAGCACAATTATAGGGAAGGAAACCAAGCAGCGGACGGTCTAGCAAACTATGGAAACCAAGCAGCGGACGGTCTAGCAAACTATGCGGCGAGATGGTGACCAATCCGAAAATTACTCAACAATAATATGAGGCCAGTCGAACCCGGCTTTTATTAACCAAATTCTTTACTTCGGTAGAACCTGGTGAACCGGGCGTACAAAAGAATCTTTCTTCTCTATACGATGAAAGAGAGACAAGGGAGTCACCTTCCCCCATGTAATAACTTTTTAGCTCATTTTTTTAATATATACATGCTTCAAAAAAAGAATTTTATGAAAATGTCCACCTTGTAACTTCTCAATAGTAGTTGATGTTATATGGCGAATAAGGTTTACACTATGAAATTCTGATGATCAATTACAAACATTGTGACTTATAAAGTACTCCCTCCGTCTCTAAAAGATAGGCAGGTTTGTGTGTAAAATTTATGAAAATGTCTACCCTGTAACTTCTCAATAGTAGTTGATGTTATATGGCGAATAAGGTTTACACTATGAAATTCTGATGATCAATTACAAACATTGTGACTTATAAAGTACTCCCTCCGTCTCTAAAAGATAGGCGAGGTTTGTGTGTAAAATTTATGAAAATGTCTACCCTGTAACTTCTCAATAGTAGTTGATGTTATATGGCGAATAAGGTTTACACTATGAAATTCTGATGATCAATTACAAACATTGTGACTTATAAAGTACTCCCTCCGTCTCTAAAAGATAGGCAGGTTTGTGTGTAAAATTTATGAAAATGTCTACCCTGTAACTCTCAATAGTAGTTGATGTTATATGGCGAATAAGGTTTACACTATGAAATTCTGATGATCAATTACAAACATTGTGACTTATAAAGTACTCCCTCCGTCTCTAAAAGATAGGCGGGTTTGTGTGTAAATTTATGAAAATGTCACACAACTCTCAATAGTAGTTGATGTTATATCGAATAAGGTTTACACTATGAAATTTCGATGATCAATTACAAACATTGTGACTTATAAGTAACTCTAAAGATAGGGGTTTTTAATTTCACAAATCCTAAGAATGTTTTTAATCTAAATCCTAAGAATGAACACTGTTGCAAAATTTCTAGAAGTTAAAATTAGGAAAATCAGATAGATCTTCATGAAAAATGGAAGCATGAACAAGAAAATGTGAGTACCTCTAAGATCCTCCAAACACCAATTCTCACTTCCTCAGTTGCAGAGGTGATACGGCTTGATTAACAAATTAAAGTTTTGAATGGACTTCAATTGAGCACCTTTGTATAGAAGAAGCACAAAAGGAACTAATAAGAGAAGAAAAGAATAATACAGCTGGATACTGACACAATGCTTACTCCAACTGCCAATATCATGGCAAACGTATCTAAAGGGGTTAAAAGTCCATGTGAGAACAATGTTTCAATCTTCACTCTAACCTAAAAAAACTTAATTTTTCAGTAACAGGACAAAATGAACAATGTTCATTAAGTATTTGAATAATGATCTTTGGGAGGAACACAAACTGAAGTGCATTGTTCATAAATTTAAGGAACCATACTTCCAGCATGAATAAAAGAGATCTATTGAATCTAGATGATGGTAGTACACCTCGATATGACATTCATATACACAAAACATGCATTGAGTTATCATTATCTTATGCAATATATGACGGGTCAAGAGGAAGGTCCGTGGCCAGATTCTACAAAGAAAAGCGTGTGCTCAATAAAATACACGTAACTTTGATGAAGTCACTCACCATAAAATCTGATGATACCATTTGAAAGATAAAACATAAAATCTGATGATACAACCGAAGTGTTCAATTGTGGGTTCAATTCCGAACTCGAATTTCATTCTCTTGAAATACATTAACCCTTCCTTGACCAATCCTGCATGAGTGCAACCAGATAAGAGACCAACAAATGTGATTGCATTAGGCTTAAGAGTAAAATTATGCCACATAGTCGATCAATTACGTCGAAGACGGAACACCTTTAATTCAAATTTTGAATCTGTTAAACAGATCAATGAGGTGGCAAATGCGATGCGACAGCTGAAAATCATTTTGTTTCTAATGGACTTGGGCTCCCCTTGATTGGCTCAAAGAAAGCTTCGGTAATAAATGATGGTCCGCGAGTTATAATCTCAAATGTGTCACTATCCATCCACAAAAAAAACCCATCAAAATAAAAATAACACAAAAACTCCAAAAAATAAAAGTAACACAAAAACCGCATAGAATTTTCATCATAAAATTTAATGAAACATCATAGAATTTTGATGAAACCAGTTTTGAAATTTGGGGTTTTGTATCAATTTTTTTAAAAATTTAGGATTTTTGTATCAATTTTGTTTAAGATGGAGTTTTAATGGATCCTAACATTTAAATGGGGTTTTTGTACCACAAGTTTGGTCACCTTGGGTTTTTATGACTAGTTCGAATAAATAAAGACAAAGAAGTCATTTTTGCGGCAACACTAGCGGCAGAGTTTTTATTTGGGAGTCATGCATCCGGCTCCGTTTCTTTGGACGAGTTCATCTTTGAGAAGTCTAAAAAGAGACTAAAGGCGAAATTATCTAAAGAAGTTTCCCCTAGCTTTAGTTTTTCGACACTTGTTTGTACCCAAAATTACTTTTGAGCACGAAACACGATGAATTGATAATTTGGTGAGTATTTAGGGCTAGGAGACGAATTGAAGAACAAATAGAGAGACACATGTTTAACGTGGTTCGGCATGGTTGCCTACGTCCACGGGTGAATCCCCTTGGGGAGTGATTTTTTTATTGATAATTGTATTACAGTATATCTCCCCTCCCCCTTGGCTCCCCCCTTTTCATATAATTTCTGCTCATATTTATACAGTTCCATATCTAATTTCAATATAAACATAAATAACATTAACTCTCATTCATGCCTCCATCATGATTTCTGCATGAAACTGATGGAATAAATGTTGCATGCCTTCATGGTGATTTATGTATGAAGCTACTTTGGAATCAATCTTTGCACGCCTTTATGATGATTTATGTATGAAGCTGTTGGAATCAATATTGCATGCTTCCATGATGATTTACGCATGAAAGCGCACATTTATCTTGCATGATAGATTTTGCATCTTTGTCAAAGCTGGGTGATATTGCTTGGTGTAGATGGATCTTGGTTACTTGGTAGTTTAGGCATAGGTAAGCTTTTCAGGCGCTTTGATGGTTGTGAGCATGGTGGCGGTGTGGATGGAAAGGTAGGTTGTGGCATGGTTGGAAGCCCAGTTGTATTGTGGAAGAGTTTTAGTTTGAGGAATTGGTTAGCGGCATTGCGCTACAAGGCGAAAATTAGCTAGGGCGCGGCCCGACTTCGATAATTGGCCAAGTGGTGACTTTATTTGTTGACCGGCCGTTGACCATTGACCTTGAATAGGAAGTTGACTTTGATAGTTGACCGAGCTTTGACCATTGACCTTGACCGGAAGTTGACTTTGATAGTTGACCAACTTTGACCATTGACTGGTCTGTGCAGACTGGTGGGCTGCCTTGGTTGACTGGTTAGTGGGCTTGGACGGGGACCAAAACATGATTCAAGTATCAATTTGGCCAATTAAGTGGTATTTTTACTTATGGTACAAACATCGCCCCCTCTTAACCTCCAACTTGTTGGGGGTTAAGAAAAATTTTGTGTTCCTTAGTTAATGATAAATCTCTCCCCCAAGTGTGGACTATTGATATTGAGGTGATTGGCGAACATCCCTTGTTGTTTGCGGAAATCAAGACGCCCCCAAGAGTAAATTTATCTTAGGAAGCGTAAATAAGCGCCTTCGTTGATTGTGGGGATCGTAATCAAGTCGCCCCAAGTCTTTGTAAAAAACAAGGTGAAGTGATACAACGAGAAGATTAATAATGGAGGCGAGTGGTGTTGGAAATGGCGGTAACAACATTGAGTGGCCCAGTTTCTTTCATTCTTGTGATCAATCGGTAGTGTGCGGCAAGCAAACATTCATTATTCGTCAATTATTCTGGAGAAGCGAACAAAGAAACAAAACTTCTGCTACTGTATAGCAATCAATTAGGCTACGGGGGTTCACGAAACGGAGGCTGTTCTGTGGCTCGATCGGTGATGCAATGACTTCAACGATGCGATGTTGCAATCAGTGGGTAATAAGACGGCAAAACAAAGCGCAACTATGACAGTACGACAGTGAATGCCAGGAGTTATGACGAACTGGCGATGGCAACCCGATCCTCCCAGTTCTGTGTGAGTATTCATTGCGCGATCAGTGGGCTAACGAACGAGCAAAGCGCATCTCTGGCCATTGATCATTGAATTCCGCAGATGTGAAACAAAAGAAAGCTGCCATTGCTGTATTCCGTCAATTCAGACTACCGGGGAGTTAATGGAGACAGATGGTGCCGGCACGCCAGTGGTGATGCTGCAACTGACCAAACGTCTGGCGTGCGTCGATTGGTTTCTGGGAGGCGGCAGCCGAAGCGCCACAACTGACCGTCGAGGCCAGAACTGCCAGGAGTTCCAGTGACGGTATTGGGCTATGGCCCAACCGTCGAGCTAGTTCTGGCCCATCGAGTATTCACGGCAATTACGTCAGGTAAGGCTATGGAAGCGGCAAACAAAAGCGCGCTGGCCCATTTGCGTCAGTGGGTATTCATGAGCGTAACAAGCTACGCTGGCCGAAATTGCGATCGTTAATTCCGGAGTTCTGACAAACGAACAAGCGAAAGCTGATATCATTAGTTCTGACGTAAACGATAAAGCCCATTCGCGATCAGCTAAATGCCGGAAGCGACGAGCAAAGCGCGCGCAGCGACTGCGATCGGTGAATTTGCGAGGTCGCAATGAGCCTGCTATGACGGCTTTCGCATTCAATTAGAACCTGCAAATCGGCGTGACATTCGTCGGTAGACGGGGAGTACAAGCAGAGAGCAGGGGCCACGTGACTCCGATCAGGCTGGACTTCATCATTCTTGAGGACTCGATTTAAACGAGTTCGATAAACCTAGGTGTAACCGTTACAAATAAAACTAAACAGCATCGGTTGCGTCCAGGCGAGTGCAACCCAGGTGCATCGGTTGCGTCCAGCGAGTCTGAGAATTGAGCAAGCGAGCTGCATCGGTCGCGTCACCCAGAGTGCGGCGGTTGCTGAACTAGAGTACAATAATTCAATCAACATTATTATATGAGTTTAACATTGCCGATTGTAAAAATTGCGTAAAAATATTAGGTTGTACGCTCGCCCCCTCTTAATCATGCAACTCGTTTGGAGGACTAAAGTTTGGGTTACACAGTTTCGATTTTCGGGGAGCTTAATTGCAATTAGGTGCTATGTAACTTGCCCCCATGCGTATGAAGTGTTACACAACTTGCCCCAAAAGAGTAATTTTAGACCACGAGGTGTTACATATCTCACCCCCAAGTGATGGTCAGTCATGTTGAAGTGATATGCAACTCGCCCCCGGAAGATAGTAATTGTCATGATGCTCAATGCTTGCACAAGGGTGCACTGCCTTGCTGCATTTTGCTTGCGCATGGGATTTTGAATATGTCGCTGCTATACCGGAATTCGCGGGGGGGTCAATCCCACTATTCGGATGCGCGCTTGAATTGGAAATGTGTTCATCCCTGCATTGAGAAGATGCTTGCCACATTAATTGTGTCTTGCGAACAAAAGTATACATGAATATATGAAAAGATGCAAAAATATGTAAATTGTATACTTACCTTATTGAAAATGTTCTTGCGACCGCTTACGAAGTGATTAGGATGCCAGCTGGCTATGTCGGTGTTTTCAACGACGATGATTAGTATAGTTGCCTTAGCGTCTCGTATCGACTTAGTAATTGATTTGTCGATGGGGCCAGATACACCGATTAAGTCAAGCTAGATCGAAAAACTGTCGCCACATAACTATATTTAGCGGGCGTGATCGGTTACCTTGCAAAAAGTTATGCGTGCTTAAATTTGAATCGGTTGTGAGGAAAACTATTGAAACAATTTTAGGGATAATCGGACTACAATGATTCGCCAGCCAGGTGTAGGAATTAAAAGGACTGCGGATGTTCGATCAACGAGGCCAACAAGCTGTTTACTGTGAAACCGGATTACAATAGTTCGATCAGCCATTTATAATAGTTATGTGGAAAAGAATTGCGGAGTTCGATATTTGGACCATGCAGTATTTTCGGTGGTGATTGAATGTGACCGTTTAAGTGCTATCATTTATATTTCTAAAAATTTTAACTTTCTCAGAAAATTGGAATGTTGCCTTCACGACCTTGGTAATTGACATACGATCTCATCGGGCGACAATCCTCGGTTTGGATGCACGAAGAAGAAGTTATCGAGGAAAAAAAATTGGTTGGTTAGCGCCTTGCTCTAACATGTTGATGACGTGATTGTACCCAAAAAATATTATTCTCCAATTGCAAAATTTTACCTTCATGTCGTATGATATTGAAATGCGATGGCAACGAGCCAAAAATCATCCAATTCGGACGTCAGACGAAGAAGATATCAATGAAACAAAATTTTAGACCAAGCCCTAGTGGGGTGTAGATATCCGCAAGGAAAGAGAAACTGGGCGGGATAATCCGAGGGCTACGGGATTAAGTCGTGCCGCGTTGCATTGAATCAGGGCTACGGAATTAAGTTGTACCGCGCAACACCGAATCATTCACTCCAATTAATCGGCGATTAATCGCTGCATACGACTAATCGCCTTTTAATCGGCGATTACTCGCCAATTGCCGCTCGCTGGTGGCCGCCGGCTTACACTGGTCAGCTCCTTTAGCTCGCTCTTGCCCGCCGCCGCTCATCTTTGGCCGCCTTCTTATGGGTAGCCCGGCTTTTTGATTTTGATGTTTCTTGAGCATCAAAAATGGATGTACCAAGGACCATCAGCAGTGTGTGTCCCGGCACATCGAAGGTTGATGTACCACCATTGCATCAATTATGGCGAAAATGGAGTTTTGATGTATCGCGGAGCATCAAAGTTTGATATACCAGCGAGCATCCTTGGTTTACATACGCCGAACATCGAAATTTGATGTAACAAGAAGCATCGAACCTTTTCTGATTGATGGATGTGGGTGATGGACACCTTTGACGAGGGTGAGTGAAAAGTAAAGTGGGTGAACGAAACCCCTAAAGAGGGTGCACTACACCAAAACACGGATTTTGTCACAGGGCATTTCTGTTGCAGAATAAATTTGTAACACATATACGCCGTTAAATATTTGTGATATTAATCGTTATCTTTTCTAACTTGATTTTTTCAACGTGACAAAATTTGAGTTCTGATCCACATTTATAAAGCATTACATTATTTAATAATGTGATTAACCTAATTTTAGAATAGCGACACGTGGCTCATTGTTACGACAATTATAACAGATTTAATTGTTACTCTAACTTTGCAACAATTCGGTGATGACACGTGTCTTGCGCCCGGCTAGGCAACTATTTGGTTTGCCCGTGTCACTTTTTGTTACGATTACAATAACACATATAAGTGTTGCATACTTTTTTGCAACAAATTCCCCTACGGACACTGTCATATTTTTGTCACTATTGTTTGTAACATTTAAACGATTACTCTCATTTATATGACATTAAGATGATGACACGTGTTGTTTTCTTCTGATTTTAGTCCACAGTTAAATGCGTGACAATTCTTTCAATTACAATTAAAAAAAATGGATGGTCGGGTCATTCTCATGGACACAGCCTTCCGTTCTGAGGGCCTGCACAATTAAACTGGCTCTGAACCACGACCCAGTACAACCGAACCTGAAACACAAGCATGTAAACTATCCGCAATTTAAAATTCATACATACACATTAAAACAAAAACATTCTATTCATGAACAAAGAAACAAATATGATTGCAAGTAAGAAAACAAACTTCCTACGCACCAAAAAATAAGTGTCTGAACAAACTAGTAGACACCAACAACCGAATTCCCTACACAGATAAACAAAATAACCAAATCAGTATGAGAACAAATGCAGAAACAAGCGGACAGCCAATATATGGACATCACAAAGATTTAAGTAAAAAATTAAATTCAAGTATATTTTAGAGATTTGTTTGACTGCCTCCCTTGCAGGGGTCTTTTACTCCCTTGGGGTCTTTCCTTGACGAACAACACCACCTTTCTTGCCATCGGCACACTGCCAAAAACGTGGACGATTCTGAGATAATTAGAAAAAATAAAAAAAAATGGGAGCAACATAACAATCAACAAAGAAGCAAGCCAAATGAAAAAAAAATTCACCCGAGCTTAGGACTTTCTACTTTAACATTTTTGTCCAAGAGTTTAGCAACTTGGCAAGTCTCTTCTTTCCCTATAAGAAACACATAAAGTTATAGTTGGTCAGGTAGTGGCAAATAGAGAACTCTTGCGAAGATAATCATGGAAGTACGAAAAAACGACAACATTCTTAGCAAAAGTAAACCACAAGGTTGGACAATGCTGAAAAGCAAAGGGCGCGGACAAAAAAAATTACGAGACATGATCGACAACAAAGCAAATTTCTAGAATATTAAAGTACTCACTCTTCGTCGCTTTATGTAGAGATGACGAGTGCATATAGGCTTTCATGAGCTTTGAATATCATTGTAGTTACTAATCCAAGGATGACACAGCAACAAGATACAATCCCCATGCTCAACGAGATTTCATTCTGCCTCATCATGATTCCTACGCAAAGCAGTCGGAGAGAATAGTTAACATAACAATATTGACAACACCGACAAGACATACATGAAAATAAATAAAAATAATCAAAAATCAAACCATGCAAAGTATGTTGATTAATACATCTCTTTCCTTTGGAGGACACAAAAGAAATGAGTTTCCAAAATAAGCGTGCTTGTGTAAAAGAAAATGAACATACAAGAGACTCATCGGTTCAAAAAATACGAATTGCTGACATCCATTTAGTCACTTTCATTTCCAATCCTTGACATATCAACCTATTCGGTAGAACAACATTCGGTTAGAGCATTCACAAGGCTAACTACATCGGTATTTCTTAAATTACATCCCACAAAGAAATAAAACAATCAAAGTAGGATAGTTATTACATCCCCACTTCTCATATCGTTATCATTCACCTCGGACTATCACTTATCAGACTTCTCACTGCCATCAGTCATACTTTCCTGTACCATAAGAAAAACAAATCATTATAACCGGATGATTTTAACTTGTCTAATGCAGACTTGCAGTATAAGAAGGGAAAAAAAAGACAAAAAAAAAAATGTTTCAACTGCAGTGATTGCGCTACCTGCTCCTCTTTGCTTTCTTTACTTCCTTGGTGGCATTGTAGATAGGCACGGCCCACGGTTCTAACACTTTTGGTCCATTTCACAAGATCTGAATCAATAAATATACACGAGTCAGGAACAGATAACTAACGATAACCATATATAAAACCAAACAAGATGAGGAAAAACACAAACTGCAATCTCTGCTTGGAAATCATGTTTAGGTGAGAGCCTAGGGAATTGTTGATATGTATTATGTATAAAAAATAACACCATCTATTCAGCAACATACATACCATTAAAGCACCAAACTCCAAACAAGCTAATAATAGCATGCTAGAAAAACTTGACAACCACAAAATTCATGCACATATCACCTTTAGCGGCATTGGCTCCCCAGGCCTCATAGTGTTACACAGGAATTGCGGTTAAAACCAAAATGTGTTCTCCCCAACGTAAGTCATGTACAAGAACCCATCTTCATCCTTGTTTTCCTCATAGATAGCGGACATCATAGCGGCTTTTAACACCACAAAACGGACAAGTTAATTAACACTGAGGTTTCTTCGACAAATAAATGTTTAAATACGGAGTGTTTTCTCACTGTAAGGTGGAAAGGGTGTTCTTAAAAAAGATGAATATGGCTTTCTCAGCACTAAGCTTGATCCTCTTTCGAACCACATATACAAACTGCCCAGCAGTCAAATCAGAAGGAACTACGTATCTGCAGTCAGCAGCATTGATAGAGAAAAAAAAAGCTTAGAAAGCTTAAAGCACAAAAGATAAAGCATAACTGATTTCAAATTATAGAAGTAAATCAAATAAGAGACTCGTACTTATTGGAAATAAAATGACTTGTTTAGGTTCAAACTAGAAATCCTCATATATTCATAATGAAATGAAAAAAGAAACTCGGACATAGAACAATGTCTTTGAAGAAACACAAAGGGAACATCAAGCAACAACGGCGACGAGTAAATGGACCATCATCCACACTCGATTCATCATCCGCACTCAATTCATACAATTAGATGAATTAATCAGCGACAATAAACATGTAGATAAACCGGTAAAGCCAATAGAAAGTGAAATCAGAAGATTTTGGAAAAAAACAAGTTTGTAAAGATGATGTTTCAGACATCCAAGGCAGCATTAGCTCTCAAAGCCCGACAAAGGCGAAAGCAAGCTGCGGTTGTTCTTGAGAAACAATCCTTAGGTTTATCATCATCAACACTTTACAAACAAAAAAATAAATACTCATTCAAATAAATTTTTCTAATAGAATTGATCGTCCCATAGGCACTTAAACAAGCCAAGGGGTAGACATCAAATCCCAAAATCCAAAATTTTTAAAGGCCACTCAAATAAGGCGAACTAAAATTGAGTTCAAAAAACTGGCTTGGAAATCTCTTTTGTTGGAAAAGATATTTAAACAAAACGCATATCAAAATCATAGTGGATAAGATGGGGAAAGGATCATCACCTCCATCTCAATTATTTCTCATTCATTCAACAACAAAAAAATTCTAATTGAAAAACATTAACATAGAGCAGTATAAACTCATAGATCTTACTTACCATACACACAACATAGAGCGATAACAACATCTTACCTTTGTTAGATGCCATTTCGGATCTTTGTCGGCTGAAAAATCAACAAAATCCGTAATCAAAATCTTTTGAAATTGCTTATCAAAACATAAAACCAGCTCAAAAATCACAAAAATCTAGAGTTCATACACAAAATCTAAGCTTTATGACTTCACCTTATGAGTCGGCCAACCCAACTTTACAACAATCTACTCTCGGTAAATCTATACTCCTCTTCTTGATTAGGTATATAACCTTTACAACAATCTTCAAAAACAAAAACCACATCAGAGAACACTTATTATTACTAATAACACAATCGAATCAATAAGCCAGGGTTTTAAGAAAACACGACCTAAGTTGAAAGATTGACTCCACCGGGAAAAGAAGAAGACCCCAGAAACTAGAGGCTATCCTTCAAAAAAAAACCTAATAAATCACAGAGAAACACAAAATTAGAACTATGGCATAAAAATAACTCTTAATCGATCAAAAAAAACTAGTGAAACTGAAATCTAAGTTCTGAGATTCACTTAGCTGAAGTTAAGAATAAATATATGTAAAAGTTAAAAATCATCATTTCTTTACTTGACAGATCTGGTTTCGATTTATTGCGAAATAGCGAGAAGATGTAAAATAAACGTGGAACAGATGTGAGTTAGGGTTCCATATTTTGACGAGAGAAAATTGAGAGGGTGAGAGGCGGAGGAGAAAGAAAATTGATGAGGTTAAGTGATTTCTCTCTCTTCTAACATTTTATAAAGAAAACCTAGGTATCTCGAGTAACTAATCGGGGAGATATAGGGACCAGGATTTCATGTTTGTGTGTTTCACACACGTAACTTAACTTAGTTATTGTGTGATAGAGCTAGACGATTATTACCAGCATGCAAGCCAATTTATGTTGGAAAATTGACACTAAAACGGGGTGAAAAATAGAATGTTGTCTCGAGTTCAAGGCTACGATAAAAGATTCTTTTCGACAATTATTCGACCCTTCCCTAATTGGTAGCGAGTACAAATGGGTCAATGAATATTGTCGTCGAGGATACTTCGAAACCCTATGACAATGTTGGATTCAAAGCATGCAACCTTGACCCAACGAGAACACCACGGGTTTTGATTGGATGATGCTTGTTAGAAAATAGAGAGTTTTGATGATTTGAACGCAAAACAACGGCGCAATTTATAGAGTTTAACATATGTTGAAGATGACTCTTCATCTCAGGGTATCTTTTCGGGGTGAATAGACATCTCTTCCAACAATGGTGTATGTTGGGAAAACAATGTTTACATTCGGTTTTTCTAATGTCATTAGAAACCCCTAAATCGAGAAAAATTCCTACGAGACAGCTGTCTCGCACTCTGTAGAGGCGATCACGAAGCTACGCATATACGCCTACAAATTAAGGGTTTGTTGACTACTCTAATTAAGGTTGAAGCTTGCAGCCGCGAGTTGACTACTCTAATTCGGAAATTCGGTAAGAACGAAGAATCCATCCATTTTACGGGTAAGATTCCCTCGAATATTCTACGAAACCTTAAAAAAACCCTATTTTAAGATATTGTATGCAAACCAGGCTCAAGTGATCAAAACCAACCCGCGAGTTGACTCTGTAA